>VSDK01009858.1:671812-686398 GCA_009767595.1 Symbiodinium kawagutii
AAAATATATTTTTTTTAAATATATAAAAAAAATATATTTAAAAATTATTATAATTAATATATTTTATTAAATATATATAATAATATTATATATTATATAGATATTTATTATTGCAACCCCAATTAATCACCACTCACGTCCCCCTTATACACCATCTCCCATTACCGAACATTATTCGCCATTATCCAACATTACCGACCATCATCTACCACCATCCAACATAATCAATCATCATCCACCATCATACACAATCATCCACCATAATCCACCATCATACACAATTATCCACCATGAACCATTATTATCCCCAATTATCCACCATTTATGCCCACCTATATACCATCTCCCATTATTTATTACCATTATATACAATTATCCACCATAATCCGCCATCATCCAGGACCATCCACGATCAAACACCATTTACGCCCCCTCACGCACCATCTCCCATCACCGACCATCATCTACCATCATCCAACATGATCTATCATCATCCACCATCATACACGATCATCCCCCATCATCCATCATCACCTACAACCATCCACAATCATCCACCATTAACGCCCCCTCACGCACCATTTCCCATTATCTACCACCATCATACACGATCAACCACCATTATCCGCCATAATCCACGACCATCCACGATCAATCACCATTTACGCCCCCCTGCGCACCATCTCTCATCACCGACCATTATCCACCATCATCCAACATCACCGACCATCATCTACCATCATCTAACATGATCTATCATCATCCACCATCATACACGATCATCCACCATCATCCATCATCATCTACGACCATCCACGATCATCCTCCATTGACGCCCCCCCACGCACCATCTCCCATTATCTACCACCATCATACACGATCAACCACCATTATCCGCCATCATCCAGGACCATCCACGATCAATCACCATTTACGCCCCCTCACGCACCATCTCCCATCACCGACCATCATCCACCATCATCCAACATCACTGACCATCATCTACCATCATTCCACATTATCTATCATCATCCACCATCATACACGATCATCCACCATCATCCATCATCATCTACGACCATCCACGATCAATCACCATTTACGCCCCCTCGCGCACCATCTCCCATCACCGACCATCATCTACCATCATTCCACATTATCTATCATCATCCACCATCATACACGATCAACCACCATTATCCGCCATCATCCAGGACCATCCACGATCAAGCACCATTTACGCCCCCTCGCGCACCATCTCCCATCACCGACCATCATCCACCATCATCCAACATCACCGACCATCATCTACCATCAGCCAACATGATCTATCATCATCCACCATCATACACGATCATCCACCATCATCCATCATCATCTACGACCATCCACGATCATCCACCATTGACGCCCCCTTACCACCATCTCCCGTTATCTACCACCATCTATCATTATGCACCATCTTGCACCATCATTCACCAATATCCGGCATTTGGGAAATTGTACATCCGAAATGCTTGTAGAAAGATAATGCCGAGCAAGTTGTCGAAAATGGAGGTATCCAGGGGGGAATCGATGGAGCGTAGGTTGATCGCGCAGTGGTAGAGTCCAGGTTACGTCGCCCAAAGAAAACACCCAATTTTCAGAGAAAAATCGCGAAAACTCGAAACCTGAAAAAAACACAACGTCGAATTTTCGGGAAAAATTTGCTGTCTTTGAAAGAGGTCAAATCACGAATTTTCGGGAAAAATTGGGACTTTTACTCCAATTTTCGGGAGAAAATGGAGAAAATTTTGTGAATAGACGAAGCTTCGCAAAGAGTCGCTCTGAAATAGAGGTTACCGGATCCGCGTCGCGCACACGAAAAACCCACCGCATCCGTTTGCGATTTATGTAATAATTTTGTTTTATTTTTATATATAATTAAATATGTTTAGTTATATACTTTTTAAAAAATATTATATTACTATTTTTTTTAAATTGTTTTTTATTATATCTATTTTAAGTATTTTTCATTATTATTTTTTTATCCTTCCGAGGTCCCTCGGGAGGAAGGCCCTAAGGGGAATAAAAAGTACCGTCAATAAATTACCTAGTAATATATATCCCTAAAAAAGCATATCCTAGCCAGCCCGCCCTAATTTTTAGGTTAAAGTAAGATTTTCTACCTATTTTTAGCCACCACCCCCCAGACCCCTAATCTTATTCATTCTTATTCTATTTACCAAACACAACTTCAGCCTAGCCTAACGGCTAGTTTGCGTAAAATAAGAAATTAAAAATTTAAGATATATTTACTTAATTAAATTATATAAATTATCCGTTTATTGCAGCTTGACCGCAGGAAAATCCGGTCGGAAAAATACTAATAATAAAAATTTACTGGTATGCCCAAAAAACAAAAATATTCGTAAAATAAAGATTTTAATTCCTTCGAATATTCCCTAAATTAAATATATCTAATTATACTATCTAACTATATATATACATATATATATAATATTTACTTTGTATGCTTAATTACGAGACTCTTATGGTCCGGAATAAATTTGTTTCTCCAAGGAGGGCCTAAGTATCAGTCAGCTCAGAAAGTTGCGTTGATAATTGCTAAAAGGCATGTGGTTATACTTCATATAGGGCTTTCTTAGAATAGGAAACCCTAAAGGAATGGTTGGTTTATCCATGTTTACCCCTATTTTGAGAAAAAAAACATATGTTCTACATCTGGTATCATTGATATGCTCCACGATCACACCCCCGTATCATTCATCCCCCTGAAGCTGTGAACTCGTTTCTTGGGTTGCTGTGGAGGAGGCTGCTGCGTCGGAGGTCAATGTCAATGCCGATAATGAAATACGTAGCGTGACAAGCCGAGCAAATCCACATACTGAGAGATCATATGGTGGTCAACTATGGTCAAATGATCTACCTATTTTCACAATTGCTCCTCCAGATTCTTCTAATAAGAGTCCGGTTTGCAGTTTCGGCCATTCTCACCAAAATACCAGTCAATCTTCTTCATTGTTTTAGGTAGAACGTGAACATACTTCAAACTTCAAACTGACCACCAATTGTGGTAGGGAATAGCTAGTCCCGATTGCTAGGGATTTGTTCCCTAAAAAATTGGTGATTTTCCTAACTCAAAAGGAACTTCGAACGAATCTTCCGTAACATCAAAGAAATGTCACTTGTGAGTCTTATGAGCAGTTATTTATCATACCTAACCCGAATCGACCAGCTAACATCAGCCCTCATCAACCACCAACCAGTCACGCTTCCGACATCCCAGCACCACCGTGCAGCATTGCGGCTCAGCAAGGAGGAATGGCACCATAGGGCATCGGAGGGTTGGGCGACCATTCGCCACCTTCTCCTGCTTTGGCTCAAAAACCCTGGTGTAATGTCTGTTTGAATCTCAGCAGTGAAAAGCCTGAGTACTTTTGTTGGCCCCCTTTTGGTAAGATGTGATTGTAAGCCATCACTGTGTTGTGGTGCACAGTTCGCAGAACTCATGACATGCTCTGTTTTAGCATGAAGCCGTCAATTTGAGGGGCACTGCAAGTCATGAATACCTACATCGAAGTCACAAGTCGCTTCGACCACCAAGCTGCTGGGCACCCCCAAACTCCCACAGTTACGAACTGCGGGCAGCAACCCATCCGTCCATCCCACCTGCCTGGACTGCTGATGGAGCCATAAACAGACCAAGAACCCATGTGTACATAAGCCCAGATGGTCTTCACAGCTCCCGCGCTGCCAATCATGATGGCGTTGTGCTTTCCGTAGCCGCTCACGCTGCAAACGCGCAACATGATATCTTCCTCACAGCGCTGACCGGCAACTGTGTCTCTTGCTCCCGGAAAATGACAGCATGTTCAACCAGGCAGGAATGCAAACCGTGGCTCACCAATGGTAATCAAACAACCAAAAAAGATTGGCGAATATGCCCAAAAATTAACGAGAAGACTCCCCCCACAATGCCGGGCCCCAAGGGGGGAGGTAAACCTGCATAGCAATCAATCGGCGGGCTTGTCCCCTGGAACAATAAACCATGGCCCTGTGTTTGTGATCCCAGCCATGTACTCCAGCTACTTGTACCATAACCACTATTTTGCGTGTCACCCCGTTTTCACCGATGTTGAGTGTTGTACACCCAAGCGATTTAAGAACAAATAATCTATCAATCAGTCAGTCGGTGGGTCAGGCAGTCGGTCGGTCGGTCGGTCAGTCAATCGCTCAGTCATGAAGTAAACAATCAACCAGCCAATCAGTCAACGTGGTTTGGGGCCCCGGGCCATACCCGGGTTGATTGCAGTGATTAACCTCTTGTTGCCTGGCTTTACCCAACCAAGTTCACTGGGCGACTGTTCTTTCATTCTAGCACTCTATATCAAAGATACCACAATCCCCCAAACAAACCAGAAACAATAATTACAGTAAGATTTGCGGAAAAAAACTGAAAGCACAATTGGCTTCAGAGATTTTTCCTGCAGACTGCAGCACCGAAAAGGCCCCGACAACAATGCCCTAACCCAAGAAGAAAACACTAAGCCCGGCAAAAAAGTGGAAGGAAAAGGTAAGGTTGCTCATGCCAATACTATCAATCATCCCACCTGCTTATGGCACAGGAGTGTGCATTGGTTGCTTCCCTGCCAAGACATGAACCATTTCAGACAAACCACAAGTCCTTCCCTCTAATATCAAGGCCGTCCAGAGGCCCCGTGGTGTCTTAAGATTCCACATGGAGTTGTGTGGGGGCCATGAGGAGTGACATAAATTTAACGACTGAGAAGGGATCATCCATCACTGGTCATGATATTAAGAAACACTTCCTGTGTGACAAGTAGTGTAAATCATTGTAAATCCGTGATAGCCGCTGGTTTCACTAGCTGATTAGCTAGTGATTTGCCATCGGGCCTTATAGATAGCAGGATCTCTACGACCCTCTTTATCACCAGCTAGTAAATGGTTGATTACTAAAACTCATGTTAATGGCTAGTTTCATCCCATCATACCACTCACCAACAATCACCCGCTGGTAAACCATCGTTGAAACCCTGATGAAACTAATCACAATCACCAGCTACTAGTCCTTATTCACCAGCCAATGACAAGAATCGCCTCAACCAGCTACTCGTTTCCACCACACAAGTTGGCAGAAATCGTCGCGCTGAACCAGCTCATCATCACCAACCATCAGCCGCCACCCGCTGCCACCCGCTGCGCCATGGCACGGGTTTCCAGGGCGCCTTCGTGTCTTTCAGCTCTACGGAGTAGGTCCCGAAGGGCGAAAAGGCGGTGCCCGTGGTGGCACGGATGGCCTCGGTACCCGGGAAGGAGCGACTCACCTGGAGGGACTCACATGGCGGCCATGAGGTTGGTTGTAAGGGTTCAGAAACTAACTAGCAACTAACCAGCTAGTTGCTAACCAATGATTGGTGAACTAACTAGCTGGTGAAACTAACTAGCAACTAACCACTTAGTTCAGCAACTAACTAGCAATAGTTGGTGAACTAACTCACCAATGATTGGTTAGCAACTAACATAAAGTTGGTGAAGGTTACCAATCATTGGCTGCTATCCAGCTACTAACCAGCTACTAACCAGCTAGTTGCATCATTGGAAATCAGCATCAAGTTACCCGGCAACTAGCATCATTGGAAGTCAGTTTACCATGCTTACGACCAGGGGGGCATAGTTTGATGATGCTGTGATGTTCAACGATGGTTTTTGACGTTGATAAACAGAATGGAGTGATGCTTTCTGGTTACAGCTATGGGTCAGTTTCATATGTGAATGGTTGTATTTTCGGCAGGTCAGGGCATTTCGACACTATCATGGGGCAATATGGGCATACAACGCACGAGTGATTATACGTGTCCCGCATAATACATCCCAATGCACACACATGTGCGTATGTCAGTGGGTCCTTTCTCTCTTTCCTTTATTTGAATGCTATGTGCACATGCCTGGACGTTTGCTTGAAGAATAATCAGATTACAAATTCCACTTACGTAAAGCTTCCTTTGTAAAGGAGAGATTCACCTTGCCTTGCTGAGACATTTGGCTAAAACCTTGCCTACCTCACTCCAACTAGAGAGAGAGAGGGAGAATGGATAGATTTTTGTTAAGCCACTGGGGCATCTCAAAAGTTGTTAGTTTCCATCTATAGATTGATCATAACTTTGACTCCTCTTATTTGTGCCTGTACGCACCTGTATTCCTGTATGCTTGGAATGCATCTGAACCCTGACAAGCGTCCAGCACATAGGAAGGCCACTTGTGGGAAGCGATCATGAACAAGGCCTTTCCGTTAAAGAGGCCTGACAAAGTGCGTCTTCGGAGGAGAATGTCTGATGGATCATGGCAGAACACATGTCTCAAGTCTCCCTTCACATGATCAAGAAATACGTCCTGAAGAAGATGCAATGCTCTCCGCTTTGAAAAATAAGATCATATTCAGTGATTTTGTGCCTGTCTACTTCAGGACGACTGTAATATCCATGAAGGATTTCAGCACGGATAGGAACGGAAAAAAACGGCTCCATGTCCCTCCATGCGGCATTAGCAGCAAGCAAAATACTCAGAAAATCTAAGAAGGCTGTGATGTTTCAGTTGAAAAATGGGTGGTTCTGAGCAGTTCTTCAGTTTGTAGGTGTTGATGTGTACAGATTTCTTCCTGGGCCGTATCAGCACGTGTGTACGTTCAATCAGCACATATGTACGTGCAAATATATACATATATATATATATATGAATATATGTATACATACTTATATATATAAATATACGTATAGATACACATGTCACATGTATGATGAGATACATACACCACTGCTGATAGTGCCCTAGATAAATGTTTGACTTTGACAAGACTGTATAGATTGTATCTGTCCCATACAATGTTAAAAGGCATACGGGAATGACTGGTAACTGCCATCTTTGCACCCATGCATATCCATGTGTGTGTGTGTGAGTGAGTGAGTGAGTGAGTGAGTGAGTGAGTGAGTGAGTGTGTGTGCCCACTATGCATTTCAGACATGGATACTCATGTTCGTGTATATATATATATATACATAAGTGTACATATATACACATTTTTTGTGTCTATATACACATAGGGATGTAAGTCCAAGTATATACAGGATTGAATGGTTCCATCTATGCGCCAGTCTATCCAAATCAGCCACTCTCCACATAAAAAGGGCTGCTGTCATCAAATGGAACCAGTCTTCGTGCAACGGAACTGGATCCCAACAGATCTGACTTCAGCCTGGAACTCTGTAAAGGTCAAAGCGGTCCGACCCCATAAAACTGAAGGAAGGCATCGAGGAGGTTCCCATCTGTCCCCAAGTTGTGATGCCTCGGTGGTCGTGCCAGGCGTAGTTGCGGAGAACCAGCAAGCATCCTTTAACCATCAGTTGATCACCAACCATCCTTTAATCATCAACCAATCACATTCTTAACGAGTATCAACCAGCAACCTTTATGAATCATTGTCAATCATCATCCAACCATTATTTGACGATAACTTTTTGACAAGGTGCAGCGGATGCTGATAGTTTGGCATAGGCCTAGCATGGCTTACGGTTCGACCCCATGCCTGCACGACTGCGCATCGCTCATGTTGGACACCCGTTTGTCCATGGAGATCCAAGGATTTTTGTGGAAATATGGTGAATACATAATACTGCGTAATCAATAGCCATCAGCTAACTAGATCTAACTAGATCATAGTTGAGATCAGTGGTGATGGATCAATGGTGGGGCGAACCTTGGAAGCACGACGAAGCGTACGAACCGTGCGGTGGCCATGGCCAGGTACCGTTACAGTGCTGCCAAGTGGCGCTTGAAGTACATGCGATAGCTTCCATACTTGACCTCAGAGACACGCATGCTGCAGCCGCATGCTGCGGCAATGATTGACCTCAATGTTCAACCGACAACGAACCATCAACAACCATCACTGACCACCATCATCACCATCGTCCACAGCAATCATCAACCAATAAGTAATAGTCAACCATCAATTAGCCATTGTTGCCATCATCACCCTCATGATCACAAGCAACTCCAAACCCTAGGACAATTAGGACATGCACCAAAGAATCACTGTGCATTTTGTAGGCTGTCAAAAAGTCCTCATGTGACTCCGGGAACATTTGCCCCAAGCCACAGACGTTGCTTACCGCTGGGGAAAACTCCACGAAATACACTGCAGCCGTTTTCGCATTTGCAAACTGCTAACGTCTTCGGAAACAGAATCATTGCTACGCCATCCACTGAGGCACATGGCCTGTGTCTCAACCCCTCGTTCTTTCAAGGTACATTCGTGAGGATGAAAGAGCTGGCGACGAGGAGGTTGGGCAAATTGTAGCACCTGGACATTCAGAAACGGCTTCACGGCAGGGCCGTTTAGCATACAATGCAAATGACCATGTCCTAACCTGGTGGCAAAAGGGTTAAGCTGCTTGATAAATGGTTCATAATGTTAACCCCGGATTAGTAAAGCCTAGGTTTTTTATTGGGGGTACCCCTTTAATAGGAAACCAAGGCTTTTGAGGGTTACACCATATGAATCAACCGTTGATTTATTGATCCAGGGTTGGCGTCAAGCTAGTGAATCACTGATATAGTATTGTGACATCCAATCACCCCAAATAAACCGGATGAGCCAAGCATCATGGGGATACCACAGTAGCGGGCCGACAACTCAAAAGTTTGCGAAGTTGATAATTAAAAATGGTGGCCAGCTGGCTGGTAGACTAACCCCCACTGATACAAAACGGCCTGTGCCAGGTGTTCTTGGTCCTGTTCAAACGTCTCACACTATAGATTCCTCAATCACATGGAAGGTGCATCCATGAATGATGGACCCCCAAAACTCTTGGTTTCACATGTTTCACTACTCTAAACATATCTTTCGTCACAACATCATGCACTCTAAATCATCTTGACAACATGTCAGCTATACCGACCCAAGTTGCAATGCAAGAAATGCTGGCTGAAATCCTGTGCGCTACCAGCTGGGCAAGCCAAGTCGCGGGTCTTCCACCACGACAGCATGTTCGACAGTTTGTGTCCCTGCCATACTACAGTGTTGCAAGGTAATGTTCGAACGGTATCAACAGTTTGTATCCCTGGTAATAAGCAGGTAATGTTCGACAGCAGGTAATTCGATAGTTTTGCCTGATCTCTAATTACCTGCTTTCTGCCCCGGGGCAAGCAGCCTGGCACATTGAACGCAGCGGCTCGGGCAACCCAATGTTGCCGGCACCAAGTGATCCGAAACCCTCCAAAACCACAGCACCACTTACCTGTAGGAACCTCAACTTCCAGCAAGGTCCCAGAAAGATCCATGGAACCCTGAAGGGGAACCCGCCAAAAACAACTGAAACTGGAAGCCTCTGCAACCTGGACCGGAACCTATCTGGGCCGCAAGCCCCAGCCCACTCAGCTGAAAAAACTGCCATCCACTGCCGTCACTCCACGCCTGCCGTCGGCTCCTGCACATCCATTGGGGCACATCTCAGGCGGTGCGAAGAGGTGCCCACAGTTGGAGGCAGGGAACATTTGGGAGCCAGGGGTGCCCGTTTATGCTAGCCTTTCAACGAGCCTTTAAAGGAGGGGAGAGGCCAGGGGCTACCAGGAGGGTTCGTTCACCAAATGCTAGTTTATGACAACCATGGCCAATGATGGTTTTTATAGCTTCTGATCGTGGTTAATCATAGTTCTACAAAGGCTTATCATGGTTCTATAAAGGTTTGAAAATGATGGTTACTACTGGATTATGATGGCCCCATTGTTGTCGATTGCGGCGCATCAATAATGGCTCATGGCAAGGGATGATCACGAACTAACAACAAAGCACTCATTCCGGATGGGTTCTACTGGTGGTTCAGCAACAAACCAGTCGTCCGATGGATTTGGCACCAGCGCCAGAAACTGCCAGGCACTAGGATGCACAGAAGGCTATGGCTACCAGGAAACCACAAAAGGATCATTTCAGGGGAACGAAAAACCCTTTGGAGGCTGAAGATTTTGAGTCGACATACTTATACCCTAGCTGTGGATGATTTCTCACAGTGCATTGGAAATGCGTGGTTTTCCGCAGCCATGCTAGATTACATCCCCCGAGACATTAGCTTCTCTACTAAAGCATAGTTGCTTTTGCGATTCTTGGGGTATGCTAGTTCACAAATAGACCGGAAATAAATGGAGTAAAATATCCTTTTGAGAGTTGACGCGCAATGTTTCCAATTTGATAAGAAGCATTCTATTTGGCTGATTATTGCTCGAAGGCTACCCCTAGTGAACATTGCAAAATTGAATCTAGCAGTCTTAACCTTCACTGCTGACTGTTGCCGATTGTTGCCTATCAATCAATATCAGTTCATGGGACCTGGGAGGGGCACCTCCTGACAACCCCCCAGAGTTGAGGGAAACTGCAAACTATTTCGAGAGGTGGTTGATTCGTGTGGATCTCATATCATTCACCATCATCATCCAGTACTCATAATCATTGTATAGACCCTTCTTTATAGCTACCCTGCAATCTTTTGTCAACCCTTCAGCTATTGATGAATCTGTGATGCAACATGAGCACGACGAACGGTTGACCTGGAAAAGCTCTCGAGCAGCCGGTTTTTCATAGTCGTCGTGAAAATGGCTACGGTTTACAGTAAGGAATGGTTAGTCATGCTTAGTCTAAGGGTCGTTGATGACGTTTCATAATTCATAGCGGTTAAAAGTTGATAGTGGTAAAGAGTGTCAATAGATAGCTACTATTTGGTTGCAGCTAGTTTTTCAAGAATTATCTATACAATCAATAGTTATATTAGTAGTGTCACTAAATAACGGCTCATGACAATAGTTGCTGCGGCTACATTCCCAAACCAGAACCAGTCGACTATGCCGAGAGACGCACTTCCCAGATTGGCATTGGGCCATTCTGAAGCTTGAACAGCTCGCAAAAGTACAGGTACCGCCTGTAAAACCTAGGGCAGTCGTACAGTCTCAAAGATGGCTCCAAGACTGAGATGCGGGGCCAGGGGACCACGTCCCTAGCAATGAAGCTATAGTGCGATTGATTGATTCGTAGCTTGGTTCATTGATTCGTGGATTGGTTCATTGATTCTTTGATTTATTGATTGATTCGTTGATTGATAAGTTGCTCAAATATGTATAGCTCGAAAGAGCGTGTTTGCCAACATGGGCTACCACCAACTGCACAACAAAGGGATAGAGTCAATAGAGTCTGGGAACAGCATTGCACATCATTGCACCCCTTTCTGGGATGGGGGCAGCTGAATGCGAACATATCGACCAAGCTGCCCTGCACAACTCAAACAGCGCTCCCCCCCGTCGCAGCCCCAGGCGCTGTAACAACTGGGTGCCAAGTGAACTCCATACATCTGGTTGGAGGAAGATGAGCTGCTTCCCCACCTGTGACAAGACATGCGCCCTGCCATTGGAGCAAGTGTTTGAAGCTGGTTCTTGTGTGGTCAACCCAAGATTTGAGGCCGTGAACATGACATCATACGATGTAGATTGTATTTATATAGATATATTTACAAATACGTCTACACACATAATAGATGTAAATATGAATATATTTATTTATTCATTGGTGTATATATATAATATATAGATATTATGTATATCAATATATATATATATATTATGTATATGCATATATATATATATATATTATGTACATGCATATATATATATATATATATATTATGTACATGCATATATATATATATATATCTATTATGTAAATGTATATATATATATTATGTATATATAGGCGGAAAAAATACTGGAAGAGCAACCTTTGCCCAGGGCCACCAGCGAGTTCTGCTCCCGGAAGTGCTGCTGCTTGCAACCAGCTTGAACATCACTTCACTCACTCTTCACCAAGTTGCTGAAGGTTATCGAGGGAAATCACAACAACAAGTGGCAAAGACTGTTGCCATTCATGTGCCGTGTATTAGCAAGTCGTGAATTACGATTATTGACCATTAAGAGCAGTTCTTGATCATCCTCAACCATTCATTGACCATTGTTTGCCATTTTTACCCGGACATTGACCCATTGCCGATAATTCATGAATCGTTGCAACCGTAGCAACTATCATTAAGCATTATTGACCACAAATCAAGTATAAATCGGCCGTCATACATTGGGGGTTAATGATGGCTATCTGATGGTCGTCTGATGATTGTCTTATGGTCATTTGATCGTTTTCCTAATCAGATGGTCTTTGTACACTGACAATACGATGATGATGGCTAGTTAGAGGGCTTGTTCATGTTAATTAATCATGAATCATGATTGATTAGGGTGATTAGAATTACAATGGTCAATAAGCTGGTTACATGCTGATAACGTAGCTTGGCGATACACTTCTGCCCGTTTGAGCTGTGGTTTGCGACTGCAAACAACGAACGGCTTTGGCAAACAACATCAAGGGGCAATCGCAGCAATACTTCATTGCTGATCCCAGCTGTCTCAGGGAGTTGTTGAAGCGGCTAGCAATGAACCTAGCTGCTTCACCCGTGGGCTGTGAATCAAAGGTTGATCAATGATTGATGTTCCCGTAGCTACAACGGCTATGGTGGTTTCTCAAGTGATAGGACCCCCAAATCATCTCAGATTCACCATAACTTTAGTGATAAACAAATCATCGATACATCCATAACTTTGGGGTTCCGAATTTCAAGAAACCCCCATGTCTCTGTTCCTACTTCAATCAACAGAACCTTTAGTCACTGGGTTGATGCAAAATCTAGGATGGAAACCCCTGTCTTAACCACAAGTTCAAGCGGTTTCCCAGGTCGATTTTCCCACCGTTTCTGGAATCATCCAGATTTTCCTCTAGATCTTCCAAGAAACAACCACTTCATTCCAGGTTTTCTCTAGATGGTGGCTTCTCAAAATAGCCTGGTACCCTTAAAAAAATGGTTCGTTTATCGCTCAAAAAGGCTTACTGATGGATGATGACCGGGGGGTCCCCTATGACTTGAGACCAGATCGTCCGGGAATCCCCGAGCACTTCTGGCCGCTGAGCTGCCTCTCCGAGCTGTTCATGCGCAGCTGATGAAGTTCCAGCAGCTTCACCAACTCCTCCTGGAGCTAAGGTCGCCATAGCCACGGTGATGACCCATTGATGGCTATATCTGGACACTTAACCAATGATACCAGTCTTGAATAAATATATAAACAATATTAGATCAATGGGTTAACCAATATTGAATATCTGGACACTGAACCATTAATATAAGAATGGCAAAGCCAATGATGGTACCATTCTTCACCAGTCGTGGCGACAATGGCCGCCACGAATGGCAACGGCTGATCATCGCCGTTCATCGAATCGCCAAGAAGTATCGCCACGTCATCCAGTGAAGTGAGAAAATCTGCGAACATGACCAGCCGATGATTTGTACCGAGAGATCATCGCTAAGACTCGGCGTTGATGTGCCAGTCTGGACTGTTCTTATGTTGGCTTCCGGACTGCAAACGTCGGTTTCTCGGGAAGTTCGCGTATGTTCTACCAGTAAGATTCGGAGCATTGTGATAGAACCGCCGCATTTAACGTGGTTATCATTTCATTTGACTGCTTACCACGACATGGCAAAAAAAAACTGGTTGAAGAGACTGAAGAAAGGCTCTCAGAATGATCAACTAGCTTGCTTTGCAGCATTGCTCATTTATGATCGCTAGTGCACTGCCAATTTCCAATTTGGTGGAAAACACCGGTTATATATAAGCTACAACTTGGTGGTCTCTTAAAATGGGGAACCCCTAAAATGGTTGCTCTATTACCTATAAATGGTTGATAACGGATGATTTGGGGGCACCGTTATTTTAAGAAACACCTCGACATAGACCATACAAGGTAGGACCTCAGCTAGAAGCTCAGTTGGTTCATATGGATAGAAATCACCCCGCGGTGTCAGCATTGAGCGTCCTTGGAATATCTGCCCTCAGATCCTTCGCTGATCGCGGGCACGGAGACTTCCTCGGTCCACCGCAGCAAGACATAGGGGTTGATGGTAGTTCCTCAATCGTCGATACTGGTTATATAGTCAAGGTGGTAAAATGGCCGTATACTTGCAATCTAGTGGTTGGCATTTTGTATATGACAGATAATGGTCTGTAAAACACGATAATCGATAAACTTCATAGAAACCATGAAGCTGGTGGCTTGTATGCTGAACCCCACAGAAAGGTGCATCTTGTCCGCGCATGGTCTGCGTAAAAACGTGACTGCTTCCTGATGAAAATCCTAATTTGTTCGGTACTCAACGGTAAGACAGCCATGGTCGACCTTGTCAGACACCGGTGGCATCCAACAACATCTCATACTGGAGAGGGAAAACAGCATAGAATACTGACCCCACCACCGCCTTTTTTCCATGTACACTTCCCGTACTTAACCATGGCGGGAAAGGGCTCGCGCCATCGAACTCTCCTTACAACTCTGCCACTATTTCGCCTTGCTGCTGCATGGTCCTCATCTGCACTTTGAAGCTGGCTGCTGCTGTTGCTGCTGCTGTTGCTGCTGCTGTTGCTGCT
>VSDK01009858.1:690029-700048 GCA_009767595.1 Symbiodinium kawagutii
AACAACAACAACAACAACAACAACAACAACAACAACAACAACAACAACAACAACAACACCGACAACGACCACTACGACAACGACAACAACAACGACAATGACAACGCCAACAACAACAACAACAACGACGACGACGACGACGACGACGACGACCACCACGACAACGACGACGACGACGACGCCGACGACGACGACAACGACAACGACAACAACAACGACAACGCCAACGGCAACGACAACAACAACGACAACGCCAACGGCAACGACAACGACCTCCTACTGCTGCTACTACTCCTCCTGATGCTTCAACTACTGATATCTCTTGCGGAGTCAAACTGAGCATAGCTATTGGACCGAGGAAGAAAACATCCGATACATAGAAACGGCTTCCACACACAATACTTTTGAGGGTTCAGTATAGCCCTCAACTTTTGTGTATCGGTGTATCTCAATGAGCTTGCTGACAGATCTCCAATAGGCATGTCATCGGTGAACCACACCTCAATGATTGAGCCTCAAGGTTACCATCAATGTTATTTCAAGTTTGATATGACTGCTAATTGCTATATATATATATACATATTATATACACATGTTGATCATTTGCACCTCCATATAACGCTGCCTCGACATGAGCCGGGCAGCACCAGCGGCCGCATCTGTGACGAAGAACCAATAAGCCTGTGGCCCATCCACCTGCGGCAACCCCCCAACTTGCTTCCCGAAAGATGGAATTCCTTGTGGTTGCTGACTCTGGATCGTGGCTAAGAATGATAGGGATATACCAGGATCCATGCTATGGAATATAGAGATATATGTATGACTAGGTTCACTAGTATGTCAGTTGATAAGTCTGCCTAGCTCCACTTCGTATATTGCTTGTGTAGCATGAAAAAACTGCTGCTTTTTCGCGCTGATCGCGTGACAGTATCATCACATCCAAGCAAGATACCAACAAAGCTGTTCCAACTCCTGCCTATTCCCACTAGGAAATTACTCGGCAACCCAAGAATCTCGTAACCCCCAGTCACCACATTGTGGAAAAAGTGGAAAATCAGCAGTTTAGGGCGCCATTGAAGCACACAACTTATTCACAAACAACACAAACTGATTGAATCGAGGTCTCTTTTCGCACGGGAACTACAAAAATAATATCCTTTTCGAGTCTTTGCCCACGCACCCACGGTCTCCAAATCGCACAGCAGTTGGTTCCTGAAAAAATGTGTCTTACTCAGATCGCCTGATCGCTGCTTATATGATGTCCCCAATTGATCGATGCCTATGCCTTGACCATGATCAAGAACGATTCAGCAGCGTGAGTCATCACCAACCATCACTGACCGACCACCATTGAGGATCAATATCCATCATCAATTGCCATTCACCTCCATTCGCCTCCAGTCACCTCCAGTCACCTCCAGTTCCTTCCATTCACCTCCATTCGCCTCCGGTCACCTCAAGTCACCTCCATTCGCCTCCAGTCACCTCCAGTCACCTCCATTCACCATCCTCATTCGGACCCACCAGGAGAAGATCTGGCCCCACCTGATCCAAGGAGACGCCTCCACAGTACGCTGAAGCCGAAGCCCATGGGCTTTCGCCCAGCAAGCCCGTCATCAGCCCATCGCAGCGTGCATCGCTCGGCTCACGTAGCTCCACAGGACCCGGGCCCAGCAAGCAATCCATGGCGGCTCAGCGAGCAGGTGGGGTGGGTTTCTTCGGGATGGGGCTCTGGATGGCTGCTGGTTGGTGGTGGTACCCTGTGGTAAACTGGTTGATAGCAGTGGAAAATCACACTTTTTCGAAGGAAAATGTGGGACACCAGCTATAAATCAGCTATAGTTGGTGGATTCTCTATTGTCATGTTGGTTTACCGAAGGGTCATGATGGCTATGAAGGATAGCTATGAAGCTTAGTGATGGTTACTGCTGCTTAGTCAGGGTTGATGATAGAATGAGATATTGGCCTTGAGGGTAGCAGCTGCGGTTCCACTTGCCGGACGTAGGTCGTCTCCAAGACCCACGTCAGTAGATTTTGCTGGAAGGGGTTGGCCAGAGTCCAAGATATCCAATGTGTCAAATACTACCAGCAAAATGCTACATCTCAGTACCAAAGGTACAACTCCTAAGAACATGTCGGATCAATCCATGAGTAGTCAATGGCCATAATATGCCAAAACACATATATACATGTACGATCATAGCCACTATGCAACAAGATATACATGTACACTGTAGACATGCACAAATATCAAATAAACACTTGACTTATCTATACATACATACGAAAGCGCGCATCCACATATGTATAATCATGTAATCACGAGCTTCCCTGTCTACAAGTCTACCTCTCTACACAAGTACACATGCAAAAAAGTACATATGTATAGATTTAGACGTATGCGCTGCATATACAGATACAAAAAATAAACATATACAGATGTCAACCTGCCGAACCCGGTTCTTCTCCTCGTGACCCTTTATCGCGTGCAGCTGCACGGCAGCCAGCGCACAGGATTCTGAAGTCGAAGTACATTCCTGAGGTCTGCTGTGGTGCGGAGGGGTCTCATGCCTGAAAGGTGATATGGTGCTTTCTCAAAATAGGGAACCCCAAAACATGGATGGTTTTTTGCTGAAAATGATTAATTATATTGGATGATTGGGGGGTACCCCTATTTTGAGACACAATCATATTGACAATGCAGATTTGGGAGATAGTCGACTCAGATGAACTAATATCATGGAACCAACTAGTATAGATGCGGAGATCTACCATTTCGCCAGGGTACTGCTGCTGCTTCTGCTATCTAAATCAGCAACCTACCTGCATATAAAGCTAACAAACAGTTCAAGTCAACCATCCATGACCATAAAATGGCCCAAGCCAACAAATCATGGCAACAAAAAAGCGTGAAGCTCAAAAATATCAGTAGCCCCAAGATGGCTGATTAGTTGAGGCCGGACTTCCAGTTCCTGAACTATTCTTACAGTACGCTGATTCCTTCCAAACTTTGCTGAGAAGCAGCCAACCCTTCAAAAATTACAAACCAAAAGCATTAAGTAACCGCGACTCCAGCAACACCATGACATCTTCGGGGATGGATTGGAATGCCTCTAGCGAAAGCCTGTCACGACATCGCTGCCGTCTGATCTACATCCCCAACATCGCCTGGAATGCGTCTTGTTCGTGGGACAGCCACAGCAGTGATTTGATAAATAAAGGTACCTCCAGTGGATGAAAATTGCAGAACAAAATCAACAGAAAACCTGAGGTCATTTTCTTTATGTAAGAATGGCCATCTGATGTTTTTGCTCCGCGACAGTCTATTGGTGATAGTTGGCCAATGGTCCTTCATAATCCACCACCACAACCACAACAACCACAACCACAACCACAACCACAACCACAACCACAACGACGGCAGCAGCATAAGAACAACAACACCTTTCCAACTTCTCCTGGGCGAGTCCCGCCCCCCACCCCTAGTGTCGTCATCCGATAGCAGCCGCTCCGATGGAAGTTCAGCTCCGAACACCAGTGTGCGAAGCAAAAGCACGAGCAAGACCGCCGACGCCGTGGACGCTGTGGACGTCATGGCGAAGGTTCAACGCTTTGGACAAGCCCTTGGAAGGTGCTAATGGTCAGGTGATGATGTTAGATGTTTGTCATTTTGCACGGGAGGGCTTGAAAAGGTTGAGATGTTTGTTGAAAGATTGGAAGATGAAGCTCATCATCAACAAAGCTCCATGAATCATGTGGCTATGCTGCGGTCACGAGTCTTACCATGCTTTGCACATTCCTACAGGCAGAAAGAGGCTTGAGCCATTGCAATCACAACAGAGCCACTCCAAATATTCACAGGCCGATGAATGGCACCCTCCCTCTAAAGACCTCTTCAATACAAGGGGAGGGAGCTACTTGCAACTTGATTGCTTACAAGGCTCTGTGCAACCAAGTCTAAGCACGCTTTTGCAGCCATGCTATGCTTCTTCAACTGGTGAACCTCGATGGAACTCCAAAGAATGACAGGCCTAAGCACTTGGATCGTCCCGAAATGATCCCGCAAAGGACTTGGTGCTGGTTGGTGGCTTACAAAGCTACATCACCGGTATCCTCATTTTCACTCACGATGTGCGACATGAGTGGCTTGTCCCTTACCTGCTCAACTGCTGTCCAGCCTGCCCCACCAGCAGCGCCAGCATCTTGGCGCGCCCGCCAGCTCGATGGCACGACGCCTTTTTCAGATGCCTGGTATGGCATCCCACGCCGCTTGCTGTTCAGCTTTGCTTCTTGCTCCCAGCGGCCTTGCACAGGTCATGGATCAACCCCTAGTCATCCCACGGGACTTCTCTCCTTTAGTGCTGTTATCAAAAACCCTATTTCTGGAAGTGCCTTTTTTTGGGTGCCCGCAAATGGTGTGTGAATGAGAATATTGCGGCGATGTCACAACATTGAACACACGCAGCCTCACCTTTTAAGCAAATCATTCATGTGAACCCATGCTTCAAACTACAGCACCCCGGTTGCCTTAGATCTTCAATGAACATGATTTTGGGGTAACAAAGGGAAGCGTAGAAATGGTCACCGCAGTCGGAGACCAACCGCAACCAGTGTGTTATGTTGGCTTTTTTGATCCAAAAGCGTGTGCCAGTCAGCAGATCCCCATACCACCTACAGGACCTCCGTCCCATAAAATGCTGACTGTGAAAGATGATCGGTTGAGGGCTTGGAGATCCCACAATGAGGTTACCACTTGCTGCGACAAAACTGGAAACATTTGGAAAATGGAAGCGACCCTTGTGACAGCCAGTAAGTTGGAACCTTGCCTGACAAATCTATTGAAACATTCGCAGAGTTCATTTGAGAGATGACCGATGTAATCAATCAGACATGGGACACAATTCAGGACTGTCAGGAAGCTGTGTTATACCCCATTCTGTTGGTTCTGCTTGCCACCGTTGGCCACGCGTGGTATGATAGGGTCTTATCTATTCATTCTTAAGAAATAAACATATTTATCTATTTATATACAAATCTAGATAAATACATTATTCATAGGCCTGCATGTACAATTCCAAAAAAAATATACACCTTCACCTACCTACCTGTCACTACCTGCCTATAACTACCCACCTCACCTCCCCTACCCGGCCCTACCCATCTACCACTCCTGGTGGGTGACGAGGAGGAGCTCTGCTGTGAGCGCACAGAGCGGCTGCTCTTGGCTGGGCTGGTCCCCCGCGCGAGGCTGTCCGCGGTGCGGCCGTAGATGTCGCACCAACCGCTGCCTCGACCGGTGGAAGTGGGAGCGGTTGGAGGGTTGGTGGTGGGAGCATCCCAGGTTTGGAGGTTTGGAGGAGTGGTTGGAGGAGTGGTTGGAGGATTGGTTGGAGGAGTGGTTGGAGGAGTGGTTGGAGGAGTGGTGGATCAATGCATATTTCTTCTGGTTGATTGGATGAACCGCAGATCTTTTTCGCAATCATGAAACAAATTAGTTTGATTAAAGAAGGAAACATTGAATTAATTTGTCAATCAAAAACATGGAGGCAAAGGAAACATCACAGAAAAGTCGGGCTTTGCTACACCACGAACCCTTCAAAAGTCCTGGGTTCAGGCATAGGCCATACACATGACTTCGCATGCCTTCCCATGATTTCACAGCACGTGACATGTAGCATCACTTCCGCCAACGATTACCACCAGGGACACGTTGAATGCATTCTGCGCGCCGCCTTCGATGTAGAACAGGTCCTGATCTTCAAAGCCCTCGGGCTTGGGTGGCGGCACACTTTGTGGCACCTCGGTGACCGGAACGTCAGGCTTCAAGAGTCCCTTCGCCCTGAGCGCAGCAATACGTGTGGCTTCGGCTGGACTCAACTTGCTGGAGACGTGTTCGAAGCTGGCTGCATGGGGCATCTGACAGCCGCTGCTCACAGCTGGTTGTGGTGCTGGTTGAGGCGGTGGTGGTGGTGCACCTGGAGCCTCCTCAGGCTCCACTGGCACACTTGGCACCGGCAAAATTTGCACAGGGGCCAAGGCGGCCAAGGGCCGAGGTGGCCTAGCCACGTCCATCTCAGCAGCATCTTCTGGGCTGGGTGTAGGTGGCCGATCATCGAAGTTGAAAGCGCGACTTGACTCAGGGCTCTCAGGTGGAGATGGGTCATGGCCATGGCTCTGATCGATCTCAGCTCGCATTGGGCCACCTCTTAGTGCAGCACTGCTGGGTTCTTCGCCCAAAAACTCGGCCAGCGCCGCAGGCACCGGCACCGGCACGGTGCCTGGCTCAGGGCCCACAGCTGACGCCACACAGGCCTGGAGCACAGGCGCGGAGGGCACATTGGCCACGTTGGCCCGCGCGGCAGCCAGGCAGCTTTGGAGCTCGTCGTCCGTGGTGGTCTCTGAAGCAATGACAAGTTCGATCTGCAGCGGAGGAGAACAATCGATGTTCACCTGGGAGAAGCGATGAAGTACTTGCGTACAGTGGTCACTAGTACTTGCAAGTCTGGATTTCTGAAGAGGACGTCTTTTGGGCGAGCTAAGAATCATGACCTGAAGTTGTATGCCAATTTATCACTCCAGTTTCCTAAGTTCTTGGGAATGCTGCCATAGGTTTGCGCATGGCTACAGTTGCACTCCAATAAGCAGCATCGGTTCAACTCATTAAGCAGCTGTTCTACAACCATCCATTAAGCACCATCCATGAGCACCGTTCATCATCATCCATTCACCACCATGCACCATCATTAACCAACATTCACCCCCATCATTAACAATCATGAACCACCATTAACCATCTATTGATCATCATCCACTCACCACATCAGCATCAACCACCATCATTAACAGTCATTGATCATCCATTAATCATCATTCACCATCATCAACTAATTAATCATTATCAACAAACACTATTAACCATTATTAACTATTTTTTTAGCCTTTATTCACCACCATTCATTTTTCACCCTCCGAAGCCCAGTGGCCGTAAAGAGTTGGCACAGCACCTCCGCGTCCGTTCCGCAGAGATCCGCCGCAACGCGGAAGGCCAACGTTTCGCCGGGCGCCAGCAGCACCGGCGCCGCTGTACCCACGTGCTCCGCACCTTGCAGCTGCGCGGTGGTAGTGGATGATGGTGGTGGATGATGGTGGTGAATGATGGTGGTTAATGAAGGCTAAACATAGTTGATAATGGTTAATAGTGATTGTTAATAGCAATAGTAGATTATGATGGTTGATAGTACTGGTTGATAATAATGCTTAATGATAACGATTACCTATAATTATCGCAATAATGGTACTGGTGAAATAGTGGCGCAGAATAATGGTTGATGACAATGCTTAGATGCTTTATGATAATTTTGGATGATAACTGTTGATGCCAATGGTGGATGATGGTCAAGCATGGTTCATTGGTTATTAACCCTTAATGATGATTACTAATACTGTAATGATTATTACCAATCAATGATGGTTCAAGATTGTTCATAACAATGGCTGCAACGAAACAAACAATAGTGGGCACCTGAACCAGGATATCACAATGGCGCTTCATGATGGTTGATAGTGCTTCAGAACAATGTTTGTGATCCAACAAAACCAATCATGGATATCTATCGATCAGATTGCGCTTTAAATATGGTAGTGTCATTCCCAAGGTGTAGGGAGAATTGCCAATGATCATAGGAACATGGAGATATCTAGAGTGGAGATGGGCCAAGAATTCTGGGGATACACAAAACTTAACCCAGGTCTATAATATATAGAACCAAGCCAGGGATCTCACGGATCGATGCAGGGTAACTATGGTGCGATATCTGTGCTGGGGATCTATGATTCGAACTGCCCATGTGCTCCGCTGCCATGGTTCGGCATGATGCGCTTGGACACTTGGGAGATGGTGTGCAGCAGGCAATTCACGTATCGTTGAAGGGTGCCACCGGACATGCCCCATCAACCATGGATTCCAACAGCTAAGCTTCCCAACAAGGATCAACCGCGTTTGGCAACTGCACATATCTTCGGCCAAAACAGAACGGATCAAGAAGATATTTTATGATAGGATAAACAAACCTTGTAGGATGAATAAATCTTATTGAATGAGTCTTCGGAGATTCTCCGATAGTGGATGTTGGACCGCTTCAGTGTGGCACTGCATGAGCTCGGAGATCCTGTTGACTTGTCGGCATTTCCACCCCAAACGCTGGACACCCAGGACAGTCAGTCGCACAACCGGACAAGGATCCAATCTGCAGAGAGAATGGGGCTTTGAGGCTGCAAATGCGCAAGGGCAACTCACCTGGTGGCATTTCAGAAGAGTCCGTCCGAGCAACCGAAATGGGCGGGGCGAAGCACCGGTGATTCTGCGTGTCTGTGGGTCTACAAACCAGACAAGAATCCCCACAACATGAACATGTCATGTCATTTTGAACACTTCTACTAGGGACACAATCAAACATACCAGTTGTTGGGGTAGTGATCCAGATAAGTGACTCAATCCATGACCATTTCTAGATTCTTCCATGTCATTTAATCTCGACCTCCAAAGATAAGCCATCTCAGCCATGCATCCAACCGATCACTACCGGCTGTTTGCGCAGCCACCTTTGGAGATGTTGCACAGCAGCAAATTCCGCGTGGTGCCACCACCCCGGTTGAAGCGCAGATGTCTGGGCACCGCATCCAACAAGTGCTGCGCCATGTCGAGTCATGAACGGATGCTTTGTTTGAGAAAGTGATCTTGAATGTGAGCAGCATCATGGCTTCTTGTTGTTGTATCTGTATATATATATATATACCATCAAAGCCTGAGTGCATTACCATAGGGATTACCAATTTAATAGGCGATCATAACCGCTCTTCACCCCATCAATTCTGACTGTCCCGAGGAAGCAGGAAGGATTCTTTTCCTACTGAGTGGGATCTTCAACCTGAACCTGATCAGCTTGTAAGTCGCCGGTCTTGTGCTCTGCTTCAACCTTGGTTCTGTTCACAAAGCTCTGTTTCACCGGTCAGTTATCAGTTTTATGTACAAGGTTAGATCGTCTTATATCCACCGGCTTCTATACTCGTTGAATAGTTTTGTCCACCGCGAAGAGTGGGGACCCATCATGGTTGTTTCTGAAACCTCCAATATCCTCCAATGAACCAGCATGCCTTCAGAACCGCATACATGTCTCAGTGATGACCAAATGGTAGTTCTCAAACAACAACAAGAGCTGGGTTCGATCTGTAATCCAAACATAACAAACATTGGTTAAAAGAAACGAATTTCAAATGCTTCCAGTGCTAATGCTGCCTGGATTCACATGTTCCGCAGTACCAGCGAAGCCTAGTCCATTGCTTGACCCACAGAAGACAGCAAGAATCCTGGAAGTTTGCGCAGTTTCTCCCAGAGAAAAGTCTAGCGGATGTGCGCGCACAAACGCGTCAACTGTTGTCAATTGCTTCTGGATGGTCTAGGGCAGGATGGGGCATCCACCAGGAAGAATCACATGTGGGGATCATTCCGAACAGTGCAAACAATGGAAGAAAAAACGTCTTCACATGAGGCTGAAAACAGCTGGCAACGACGAAATTTCAATGATTAGAGGAAAATTTCCTGATACCATGTCGGATCATCCTCTGCAACAAACACCAACCACATCAACCATTTCCGAAACCCGCTGCAGATTCCAAACGCCTCTCTTTCGGGGCTTCCCATCGGGACACCAGGGACTTGGAACCATTGATGGACAAACAAAGCCATAGCAAATAACTGCAAGGCTTGGCGGCAACCCTTCACCGCCAGTGTTCCTGGGGACCCGTGCACCTTTCAGGCACATCCGGAAACCGTCTGGGGAAGATTCCATGCTTTCACCTGGATTACTTAAGCTTTGATTATTCCCCTTCCAAACCGTTCCTCTGGGACAGGTCCTTACCTGGAGCATCCTGGAACTAGGAGAGTTCATAGTTTCATCCACCGCCGCCAGAGAGATTTTTTTGAAGCACAAGAGTCATCATGCAAAATGTGGCCTTGAAAG
>VSDK01009858.1:705121-720259 GCA_009767595.1 Symbiodinium kawagutii
CCTCTGGCAGATTGACCTGGTAATGGCACATCCATGTCCATGATGTGGCACGTTGATATGATTCTCCCATTTATAATCATTCATCAATGCAACCATCACATTTACGAGTCTATTATTTTCATCGCATATAATATATATATATATATATATAATGTATACATACATATCCATCAAAACATGTCTACAACCATTGTTGATTCAACTATCCCCATGACTGAAGGTGTGCCCACCTCGGGAAAGGTGGCGAAGGATGGCGGCAAGTGTGGATCCACGGGGTCCTGGGACGAAGCGAAAACCGCGGGTGCTTGGGTGAGCCAAAACGCGGTTCATGGGTGATGGCAATAGGGGATAATGGTTGATCATGGTTCACTAATGGCTTACAATGGTTGAATGATTGTCAAAGGGGATAATCAACAATAGGGTGATGGCAAGAGGGGATAACCATGGCCAAATGAATGGTTTATAGGGGTTTATAATGGCTAATCATAGGGAATAATAACTAATAAAAATGGTAAATGTGTGGTTAATACTGGTAAAGGTGATCAAGCACGATTACCATCATAATGGTAATTCCTAACACAAATGGTAGAGGATAATCACTAACAAATGATAATAGTAGGATATAACCACTATTACCATTATAATGATTAAGAGTAGGGGAGAATCACTAACAAAA
The DNA here is from genome assembly GCA_009767595.1 of Symbiodinium kawagutii. NCBI lineage: Eukaryota > Dinophyceae > Suessiales > Symbiodiniaceae > Symbiodinium > Symbiodinium kawagutii. The sequence goes on from VSDK01009858.1 coordinate 705,798, forward strand.
ATGGTAAATTGTTGGTTGATACTGGTTAATTGATGGTAAATGGTGGATAATAGTGGTGGATCAATTGTTCATTCATGGCTTACAATGGTTGATAATGGCCAATTGCGGATAATCAACAATAGGGAATATACCAATTATATATATGGTTTCTTGAAACACGGGAACACCCAGAAATGGTTGGTTTATTATGATGAATGGTTGATAAAGAATGACTTGGGGGTCCCAAGTCATTGAGAAACACCCAAATGGCTGGTGTACCTGGCTGATCGAATCTGAAAGTTGGAATGGTTAAGACCTGATACTTCACAGTAACCATCAACTACCAGGTGGACCAAGGTGGGACCCCAAATCATAAATGGCTTAAGCCATTTCACAAGCTGGTTATATCTACCATTGGCCCAGTAATTGGCCTAGTTATGCACCAACAAATGGCGAACGACTGGGGGCCCCACCTGCCCACGTTGCTTGCTGGCTATCATCCCCCTATGAATCCGCACTATTCACCATTAAAAATCTCCTGCAAAACCAATTTTTAACCACAGTTAACCCTAGAAAATCCCTCAGTTTTCATTACGATTAACCATTAAAATCCAATTAACCCTACAAAATCCCTCAATTTCCCTGATGATTAACCATCAAATCCAGTTAATCCCTTCTAGCTGCATGTTGGTTGCTGCTTGCTCCATGCCCCGGCGCTATCCTTCGAAGCCGAGGCCAGCAGCTGGATCAGCTGGCGCTCGATCTCGTAGGACTCCTCGCAGCCAATTCACCCATCAAGTAACTAGTCTTAGTTGGTTAAAAGTTACAGGTTGATTATATCAGTAAGTTGATTTGTTCATGACCACGCGGTGTACACCAAAACAGCTTTGTTTGCGTGCGCAGGTAAATATAAAGTTGCTGGTGGATCCTCGAACCATGAACCTTATTCTGCTGAAGAGGTTGCTCCATTTCAGATTCAGTGAATGATTCTTGCTACTTGTTGGTGTCAGCTGTGCGCCTGACAAAGCATTGAAGCCACAGACTAGGAAACGGAACTTGCATTTTCTTGCATTTGTTCTCTGAACCTCATCGATTGAATAATCAGATGCTTTGCTGCAAAAACACATTTCACTGGGGGGCGGACCAGACCCAAAGGTGGGTCTTCTCAATGGGGGGTATCTCCGATGAATCGTTCAGTTCCCTTTTGGAAAGGATCATTTTTTACCACTAGTTTTGTCGATTTGGCGATACCCAACCAAAGATACTGTATACTCATCGACCAGTGCTAGCTACTAATTGATCTCAAGTTCATCGCCTGGGTTGTGTTTTTCTAGCTATCTACCGATTTGCGGTTTGACATAGGACTTGAACATCAGCATATCTGCCAGAACATCAACAAATCGTGATAGCTTCCACTAAAATACTGCAACACTCGAGCGTAACCACCAAGATTTCAGAAAAATGACAACTTCTCAAGGGGCAAAAAGCCCTCGTTGCACTTCACCTTGGACCGAATCTCCTCAGGTAGGTAGATACCAACCACCCAAAATCATCTGGAAAACAGTAAATAACATAACTGGGTCTAGCGCACATGTTGAGCTTCAACTCACTTGCCTAGTACATCCTAGCACCACCAACAGAAGTCGACTCCTGCTCTCCAGAAATCCCAAGCACCAAACAAATCCCAGCTCTGCTGTCCTTCGTCTGCCTCTCCAAGACTTTCATGCAGCTTGGGTGCTCTCGTTCCGCCTTCTTCCAGAGATCGACGCACTGCTTGGAACAGTCCCTCTGGGCCGCCACGGGCATCTTGAACTGCACGAAGCACTCGGGGTTTTGCAGCAAGAGGTCCGTGTCCTGAGGCGAAATGGCTTGCGCTGTAAGGCTGGACCGAAAATCATGGAGAGAGCCAAGCTGCATGATTTCTGGTTGCTTCGACTCTCCAAACTTCCATGTTTCAGTCTAAGCTGTATCCCTATACCTCACTTCCAGGGTCCTACATCTTGAAAAAGCCGACGTTTCATCCCACTCGGTTTGTTCACCCTGGTTCAGCTTAGTCCGAAAACCCTGCTGCTATCCCGCTAATGCCAGGGTGACCTGCAACCTCACCCGGCGACACCGCACCTCTTCACTGCAATAGTACCCCCCATCGTGGGCGCAGAGGGAAGATTGCGTGTTGCGGAACATCTTGGGCAAAAACTCCTGGTGCCGAACTGCCAAGCGAACTGTGGTGGTACGGCGCTTTGGCAAACTTGGTGATGTGCAAAATGCATCTGATGTGCAGTCTGGACAGCCACCAACAAAAATGGGAATATAATATGTACAGTAATAATTATGATCCATTGCAGCTCTTATTGATCATTGATTCTCTTCACATGAATTTTGATACTACATGTCCCATCATCATCTGTGCATGATAAACAACCATCACAGCGGTATACTGCCTATTCGAGCCCAGAAATCAGCCGCAACAAACAAAACTCTTCCTTTGCAAGACTAGGCAACTACCGACGAAAAAATAGAGTGCTACCGCACAAGACAACCCCATGCGGCAGCCAAAACTGTTGCGCAGCCCTCCCTGTGTACCTATATCTAGATTTGGATTGGCATCTTCAAATTCTGTCTTTGTCAATGTCAAGATCGAAGCATACCTTTGTACACATGTGTAAAACCCATCAAAACCCAGTCTCGCATGCATGCACGGTGAAGCATCATGAAACCCAACCATGGATTGATGGCCGTTTAAGAATCGTCGGTTCAGGGATCTTAATGGTGGATTGTCAACATTGAGCCATCACGGTGAGCCATCACGATATCATGAAACCCAAATCATCAACACGGTCAACACAGTCGATCGCCTGCATGGCGTTCTTGCACTTGTCGAAGTCCAGCTGGTTGTGCAAGCTGGCGCACAGAGTGCCAGCATAGCAAGCGCCGTACTCCTCCGAGCATCCCAGGCTTTGATATTGATAATTCATGTCAAGCTTTGATATTGTTGACATATTGACATTGGTGGTTGTAAGCATTATGTCATGCTTTGATCTTGCTTTGATCTCAATGTCAAGCTTATGAATGATAACTGATAATTGACATTGGTGGTTGCAAATCTCAGTGGTTATGAGCCATGTTGCTTATCATGTAAATCTGCCGTGACTCACCCCGCTTGGAGAAACGAAACTACTAGTTGAGCTCATCGAAGTTCTTGCGCGAATCTGAATAAAGGTGGTTGAAAATACCATCAAGTTGATATTTTTCAATGGGATGTTGTTGATGAATCACGGTTAATGATGGTTAACGATGGCTGATGTTGGTTGACACTTGCGGACGCCCACCCCCGGCACGCGTGCAGGAGCGGACTGTTCGTGGGTAACTAGAGAAAAGAAGATCGAATTGTCATGGTTGAGTTGGTGTTTGTTGGTTGATATTGGTTGATGGCTGCTGCCAATTTCCTTGTCCGATATCCGAATGCATTGCAGCTCCCAGAGACAACACCGACCTATCAAGGCGCTACCGCCCCCACACCCACAGAATCATGCACTCCTATGACACTCCATGGTTACTCAAAATGGGGGTTTACCCCACAAAATGGATGATTTATGTTGGTTGAACACTATATATGGTTAAAATGGGATGATTTCGGGGCACCCCTATTTTGAGAAACACCCATAGAATCACCGCCGTTGCTGTAGTAACAATTTAGGTTTCACAGTCAATCATTCTTGGTATGAAATGGTCACTCTCCAGTGAAGAAAATGGCCATGATAAATCTGCAGTTACGATAGGTGAATAATCTGCAAATATCGCGGTTTGGTTGCCATCTTTATCGCGGTTTGGTTGCAATCTTACACAAACAGAGGCCGTGTCTACTGATGGATTATAATCAATCTTTTGAAGCATCTCTAACCATCACTACTATTGGCGCAACGGTTTTGCCATCTCCCCTTACTAATCACTAACCAGAATCGTAACTGACCATTAACCACTACTAATCATTGACCTGCATCCTCACCCATCATTGGCCCATTGCCAATTCTCCACCTGTATCACTGATCACTGATCATAAACCACTACTCTCATTATTCATCATTAGTATCAATCATTCACCACTATCACCAATCATTTACCAGTATCAATACTAGTATCACCAGCATTCATCATTCACGTGTTATCACCAATTGTTAACTAGTATCTAATTCTTAACTAGTATCAATATTTGGAATAGTTCTCACTATCATAGTATTCCCCTAGTATCATTAGCCACTATCACTACTACTCCCATTCCAAATGTGTTTCTTTCACCTCCCATGGGCGCAACTCCTCACGCGACCTCAGCAGCTGGCTGCGACCGGTCGGCGCGACCGGTCCTCGCCTTGTCGAAGGAGCTGAGGCCAGCGATGCAGTCGGGCTGTCCGCAGAACTGGTCCAAGCCGTCGTGGGTCTTCTGCTTCACCGCGTGGATGGCCTTCTCCTGGTGGCTGACCGGTGGATCAATGGTTGCATAAATGCCGGTTAAATGATGGTTAAATGATGTTAAATGATGGTTAAATGATGGGTAAATCATGGTTCATGATGGCTCATGATGGCTCATGATGGTTCATGATGGTTCATGATGGTTCATGACAGTTCATGATGGTGATGGTCAATGATGGTGGTGGTGAATGATGATTCATGATGGTCAATGATGGTGAATGATCAATGATTGATGGATGGGTGATACTTAGCTGATTATAAGTGTTAACAGTGGTTGATTCATGGTCAATAATGGCTGATTAATGGTTGATGAATGGTTAATAATGGCTGAGAAATGATTAGTGATGGCTGATTAGTGGTGAACAATGGCTGATGAAAGGTTAAACATTGCTATTAATGATGTTTGACAGTAGGTTATGATAACCAACAATAATCGGGGATATACCAACTATAGTTGGATGATCATCCCACTTCGCAAGTGGTTAATGACCATGGGGATTGTCATTTATAACCATGGGATAGAACAAACACATTGTGCAGCCAAAAAAAACGATGGTTACGCAGCTGGGGCTTGTGGTAGATAACCTACTATTGTGATTGTCAAGCTGACGTATGTTGCCATAGCATAGGAATGGTTGATGGTGGACATAAGTGTGCTTGAACGGTATATGAACAACCCTGTAGACCCCTCGGATCTGGAGGAAAGGTGCAACGGACTGCCAATCTACTAATCCATAGAAAGATGTGTCCATCATGCAAGTGCACCCAAAAAAAATCGTGGGATACCCCATCAATAGTTTAGCCAAAAAATGATGGTTTCCCACCGACCCAAACGTTTACAGTACCATCAGTACCATTAGGAATATTGGTGCACCATTGGTGGACGTACTGTATGTCACAAGAATTAATTACAACCTTCCATAAACCAATAAAACATAATGAAAACCATCCTGAGCAGAGCCAAAGCCATCAGCCTTCGTCAAAAGGTATGGCCCAACCAACCGCTGAAACTCGGGCAACCCGTCGGAGAACCAGCCAATGCTCCTTGGCTGACTGAACGAAGGGAGAGTGCATGAGCTCCTGGCTGGTCACGTGCACAAAAGAGTGGCATATCTTTTTAAGAGATTATGCTGACATTTGTTTAGAGATACTTATGTTTTTAAGTTGACGTTCGGAGAGTCTTCGGAATCCCACTTGTTGGTCAAGTGGCATTCCCCAAATGGATTGCAGTCATCCACCAGCCCTCATCTACCAATGGTTTTCGGGTTGTAAGACCCAACCCCAAGCGCCCCTTGCGGCGAAAAAAACAGAAAAACTGGCGACTTCGCCAAACGCGCCAAAGATTCAGGCACTAAAAGTGCAAGATGCTCATGCTTGGTTACTGGTTGACAGTGGTTGATTCTGGACAATGGTGGTTGCTTCTTGATAATATTTTGGTTGATAAACCGCTAAATACTGGTTGATGGTGGTTCACAACAAACAGCCAACCAGTTGGGCCCCCAAAACCGCCCAAGTTGCCAGACCCTTTGGTATACCACCATCTCAGAGCCACCTGGGGTCCCTACCTGCACCATGGGTTTGTGCACCGTCTCCAGGAACTCCAGCAATCCCCAAGCAGCAAACGAAGCCAACGCTTCGGGGTCGAACATCCGGCCACACTGGCCTTGCAAACGTCCTGGCGCCCCAGGTGCCACGGGTGCCACGGTGGCCCACACAACGGATGGTCAATTGGCGATCTGCGGCTTGGTGAAGCCACAGGAACAAGGAGCTACACCTGCGGAATTGGAGAACCCAGCTATGGGATTGTGCATAGCCACGGTGGTACCCCCAAACCATCCCAAAATGATCATCGTTACGGAAGCCCAGCTGTTGTGGCACACCACGTGTGTCCAAATCCAAATCAAGACTTCCAGTTGCTGCAAGTTGTTGGCTACCAACAGTGATGACACGGCAACTTATGGCTGTCTGCACAGCATGGCAGCAACCAGCCGTGTTTCCTGCCATGGTCGCCGCTTCCATACAGTGCTGGGCAGTGTCCATCACATCGTCGCCTCAGCAAATGGGACCAATTTTTGGAGCAAGAATTCACCTGTAGGTAGACACAAGGGTTGCTGGAACAGGGAGTTACTGTCCTCTTTGGTACAGAAAAAATATCGCAGTAACTGTGTTGACTGAAAACTCCTTACTGTAACTCCCTTAGAACAAAAAGGCTTACTATAAAACTTATAAAACCAGGGTTCTCTTCAGATTTGCCCACCTGCGAGCACATGTAAGCCTTGAGACATCCTCCGCACCCCATCCAAGTAGACTATTGGTATTGTCCCAATATTTCCCTATTGTTTGTTAAGTGATCCCATATGTGCCTTCAATCATCCACGATGTGTTTGTGTTTTTTCGAATCCTCTACAAATCAATTGACCTGGCATCGTAATGCTCTCCTATCCCTCTCTGGTTCATAGCTATTCCCGGTTCAAAGCATCACCAGTTGATATAATATCATGCAGTATCAAAAAATCAACCAACCATAGCATATCTTTGGTCATAATCCCACAATATCGACCAGTGATGACCATGTTTCACTAATCCCACGGATTATCGACCATTCTCTAACCATTCTCAAACAGTATCGAGCGTCACCATTCTTCTTTGACCGTTCTGAACTGTTCATCCATTCTTAACTGCTACCAGCATCAACCGTTATTCAGCACTATTAGCCATTAAAAGGCATGATCAACGGCTGTGAGCCATTGTAAGGTCTCCTTGATCATCATCACCAGGATGGACCACCACCATGGACCATCCCCTGAGAGGCGGCGCTTGGCGCTGATCGAAAAAAGTGTCTGGCTAGTCATGCATAAGATGATGCTTCAACATTTTTTTCACTCAAAAAATGATAGCAAAATTATTGAGCAAAAAAATATGCATAATCAATCTGTTTAATAGCGATAGCAAAATTATTGAGCAAAAAATAATCGTATTTTCATCATGCTTCATTCTTAAGACTCATGATGACAACTGGAAGCGCTGCCCAGCTGCCATTGTGCTGGATCCATTGCAATGCACCATCCAGGGGCGAGGCCGCGGCCAGAGTTGCCAGTGACACGAAGCGACCGAGCATGGCAGGGATCTACAGTGGGAACTGACTTCAGACGTTGACTTTGTCCGGAAAAGCTTGGGCCGAAAATTGGTCAGGATTTCTCAAGTATCAAAAACTCCCCTGGTGCACACACACATATGACATAAATGATGCATATACGTAATCATTTGTACATCAATGAATATCTATGCATTTACATATATATTTTTCATTTATTTATCTGTTCATCTATTTACATATATATATATATATATATATATCAATGTATGTACGTATATATATATTATATATATATATATATATATATATATATATATATCAATGTATGTACGTATATATATATATATATACATTGATATACACATGAGAATGCATGTATATTTTTGAGGAATAAATGTGTAGAAATATGCATGTATAGATATATGCTCAACGATATGCACACGTACACATTTAAAGCGATGTTGGCGTGTTTGATGTCAAACGAATATCTGTAGGCTGGTTGGTGGTTTCAACCCTTTTGAACAGTATGAGTCAACCAACCATTTATTAATCATTACTAGGGAAAATAAAAAATGTGAATCAAACCACCAACTGGTAGGTGTCTTGTATGAAGATTGCATCCTTGACGGAAATCATCCAGGCCCGCCTTCTAGGCAACACGTTTCAGGCCATTGTCCAGCTTCCTTGGTGGCGCTTGGGAGGGGCTCATGGTGATCAGACGTGCTTAGGAAATGCTTTGATGACTGTGCTTATTAGTTTCTATGACCATGGCTATTAGTTTCTATGACCATATGCTATGAACTAGCAAAAATAGATCATGCATTGAAACCTTGGATGTGAATGGTTCATATGGCATGATTCACATATTCTTTTGCCTGTTGGTAAAGTACGCTTACAAACCACTGAGCGGGACCTCCAAGCTACTTCAAGGGCCCAGCCAGGCCTTTCTTTGAGAGCCGCAGGTTTGCAGTTGTGACAATTGCATGTGTATTACTATAAACTGTTTCAATGGATGGTTGGGCCCATATATGTAAACAAATATGGATGGTACATATGGATGGTTGTACATATAACAATGTACATTTATGGATGTTTCTCAAAAAGGGGGGGGGCAAAATGGATGGTTTATTACTATAAATTGTGGACAAATAGATGATTTGGGGGTACCCCTATTTTGAGAAACTGTCGTATACATATCTATATCCGTACATACATATGCACATATATCCATCAATAGATATGCACATCGACTGATTCCCATACATGCAGAAGAACTGCCCATCATTGACATACACCTGTCTATGCATGTATATTTGTGCGAAGAAAAAATGTTGACCCGAGTTCCAACATACTCAGGCTGGCAAAAAGGAACGTGCTTTATCCCAACAAACAAGATAGGTTTGCACGCCCAAAACAAACGATAATGGTGATTTATGATAGTCAATGATGGTTCATATTGCTAAATGATGAACAAACATTCTTTATCTATGGAACTTTGGCAGTCTAATAGCTGAATGCTGAAGCCACCTTGGTGCTGAATTCCAGCCAGCTACCTTAGATTACAGTACTCCAATCAATCAAATCCGTTCCAAGGGCCAAGAATTACATATGTCCTACAGCAAAATGATTGCTTCTCGTTGGTTACCATCCCCGAATGTCCAGCATGATAAACCCTTCTTTCGTAAAATCATCATTGACCATCATTAGCCATTGCTTTGCCATTCACTATGAAGCAACCATTGCCAATCATTGCAACCTCTGTTACTCATAATGACCATTACAAACCATCATTAAGCATTATTAACTATTCATTAACCATTCATTAACATTAATTTACCAGTGTTAACCATCAATTCACCATACCTTCATTAATGATTGTTTCTGATTAATTGACGACTTCTTGCCCACCCATCCATTCCCCACCTTTCCTTTCCAACCACGTCCTCCACGAATCACCAAGCAACTGGACGGTGATCTTGCCATCCTCCAAGGTCCAGGTTTCGTTGCAGACCTTCTCGACGAAGTCCATCTTGGGCTCAATCATCAGGATGCCTCAGCTGATCATCGACCTATGATCTCATAGATGGATCCAGTTGATCATAGATGATCCATCTATGGAATCATCCATCTATGGGATGATCGATCTAAACTTTGGATCATCGATCGGTTCATAGTGGAAGATTATCTCTAGTTTCAGCTAATCATGAGTTTCGATCTATGGGATGATCCATCTATGGGATGATCCATCTATGGGATGATCCTCAATTTTGGGATGAAACATCCCATCAGGATGCTTGGGGTGTCTCAGCTGGTGCTGGAGGGTCATCCCATAGCCGCTATCCACGTTTGGTAGTTCGGTTTCCAAGCATGGTTGCTAACCAGTTTCGAGATGTGTAAGAGCTGGTTCTGGAGGATCATCCCATGTCACCCACGAAGAGCTGGTAACTTCCAGTAGGGATCATCCCTTTAAGTGCAGGCATTGTTTCATCAGGTCTGGATGTCATTTTTCCAGTTGGTGATGTTTCCAAGCATGGTTGCTAACCAGTTGCTAAGTGGGATGATCATCCAAGTAGGGCATGCTAAGTTCACCGAGGCATCCAGAAATGCTCACCTTCTCAATCATCTTGGGTGAAAAATCTGATGCTAAGAATATAGTGTTTCAGCCCACTTCACTGCTTCTTGCCGTGTGTGTTTGTGTGTGTGTGGTTCAGAATCAGTATCCCATTTTTTGACCAAAGCGAATTATACCGGACACGGGTGGGTATATACTATCTGACCATTAAATGGGTTCAATGGTTGGTTTGGTATTTTCAAAATAGGGGAACCCTCAAAATGGTTGGTGTACTACCACTTGAGGCCAGGGGTGCAGTAGGTTTCTCAAAATAGGGACCCCCCAAAATGGTTGGTTTATTACTATAAACGGTTAAGAAGCTGGATGGTTTAGAGCGTCCCAGATTTTGAGAAACACTCAGCACCAACTATTGATCCTCAGAATCCTCAGAATCAGGAGGCCTGTTGCTTTGCAATTCAGAGCTATAACCAGCGCCGCTATAACCAGCGATTCAAAGCAGTGGACTCAGCTTGTTAGCGGAAGGATACCTGAAGAGAACTGGTCAATGGCTTGGTGCGCTACTGAGGGGTCCTGGTAGCTGGGATTAACAGGATGAATCTTGGGTATCAACGGGAGAGAAATGATACACAGGATACCCAATATTAAGCAAAACATGGGAATCCCTAGTTATCATCCAATGATATTGGATTCCCATATATGATGGTTTCCCAATATGTTTGGGTATCAACAGAATCTTGGGAATCAACAGGATCCCATAAATGACATGATGGTTTCTCAAAACACCGGAATCCCTAGTTCTCATCCAATATTTAGCATTTATAGCAATAAACCGTCCATTTGCAAAATACCCATATTTTGATAAACCACCATATGGGAGTGTTGCAGCACTATACATCTTGGTGCTTGGCAATCTCCCAAATGCAAAAATGCCCCTCGGTTTTTAGTCCTTTCCCATTTCACATTTCCAGTGGGAGGCTTTGGCAAGTACCAACATGGCCAAACCCAGCTATAGCTTCGAGAAGCGAGTGGTAAAAGTTCCCACGGGGGTGGTTGTAACGTGGGGTTCTTCACCAGCACTCGGATCCTGATCGCTGCCGCAGTTGATCCAAGGTGCCGCCTCGGAAGTTGTTCAGTGCCTGCGCGCTGTTGCCCCTGGTGGCTTGGTCCCCCAGTAGCCACGGGTCAAATCACCTATGATTTGGTGGATCAACGGCACAGTGATGGCATGGTCCGGCAGCTAAGGCTTCCCACATACTGCTGCCATGGATACCTTGGTTGATCCATGGTACCCTCAGGAGCTGCACCATGGCACCCACAGCTTTGCCTTGGACAAGGCTTCAACGGTCTCCACATCCAAGTAGTTGGTCGGCTCATCCACGGCAATGAAGTGGGGCTTAGTCCAGAACCTGGGGCTGTCCCTGTGCCGCTTGTGGTTGTGGCTGGTTGTGGCGGTGGTTGTGGCTGGTGGCTACGGCCACCAGTTCACTTGGGATGTGCAAAGGTACCACCATCGAGGCTTAAGAATTGAGGGTGGCGAAAGCATCAACGACGAGGAGAAGGTGGTGACGGCTGAGGTGCAAGCGGTATCATTTGCAATATTGGATACGAATTAGAAAATTACCAGTTACAAGAGCGAATCAGGCAGTGGTAGAAGTAACAATTGGGGTATTCCGAGTTTAAGAACAACCATCCGCTTTTACAGCAGTTCTACACACCGTGGCAATACCAACCATAAACTAATGGTTATGGTCCATGGTTGACAAGTGTATACTTAGCTAACCATCAACTGGGGTACGGTAGGTGATGGGTCATGTACATACCAGTCTTGATAGATAAATCCTAAGCCTATATCCGATGCGTACAAGCTGTTGGTATATGGGGTGTTTCTCAAAAATCTCAAAATAGGGGTGCCCCCAGATCATCCAGTTTACCAAACCATTTATAGCAATGAAACCAACCATTTCGGGGGTCACTATGGCTCAATCAACCCCCATATCCCAACTGCTGCAGCGACTTCGGTGCCGAGCAGCATGGCGGCCAAGGACAATCTCACCTGGTGACACATGCTGAATGGTGGCCCTGTGAATGGGGGCAACTGACGCGGGCTGGTTGGATGGGGTTGCTGAGTTTATTGTAGATGTTTGGCTGATGGCTGGCTGATGGTTGATGGTTGGTTGGATCGTAGACGTTTGGCTGATAGGCTGGCTGATGGTTGAAAACTCACTGGTTTCATTGATCTTTTTTTGCAGTGAGAATCATGGTCTTTGAGCATCAATTTTTGCTGGGCTTCCCTTGAATCAATTCTGAAGGTCTTTCACACAGAAACCGCATCTCAGTATAGCCACGTTACCCTGCGCTATCCACCAGTTCAATGATCATTTCCACAAGGAAAACAACAGCCACACTTGGGATATTGGACCCCCGAAATCTTCCAATCCTCCGCAACCGCTCCCCTTGGACTCGCCATGCTGAGAGCAAGGGGTCGCACTTGTCGATCATTCTGAGCTTCACCAGCCATTTATCGTCACCCATCATCCATACTAAACATGATCCACCTGCCCAGCTGATGAAATCACATGACTGGCACAAGCCTCCCCTGACAAAGCTTCTTCAGCTCCCCACCTTCTGACCGGCTGAGAAGCCACGAATCTGCTGATTGCAGCACATTTCCTGGATGGATTGGTTCAAGTTGAGGATTGTAGTTCATGACAATGATTAGATAAATGACAATGATTGCTTCGGCAAAGCGGTGCACCCAGCGGCAAGGGAATTTATGACTGGCTGGTCCATGACTTGCCCATACCGGCTTGGCGTGCTGTTGATTGTTCAGTTGTCCAGCACATGCTTGTCACTGTGTGTGTGTGCGTGTTTTTATTACATCTTTTCGCCCACTGTGATTTCACAGTGGCAGCAAAGCAACTCTCGCTCCTTTTCGACGGGAATGCCCCTCGAGCCATGTGGCTCTGTCGTCGTCCATGCTGTCACGTGGTCTTTACAATGTGACTTCGTGGTGTCCCATGTCATCTATGCACTCTACCTTCACTGCACATGTTTGGAAGCAAGTGGTTTCCCATTCACAGCTGGTAACACTTTCTTGTTGCTTTCAAACATCGACATACGCCCGCTGTCCAGCAACTTCAGCAGTGGTTCAAGATTTCCTGTTCTCTTGGTGAGTGCATCGACAACCATGCTTGGATGTGGCACCCACTTCACTTTGGTGCCGGTCTCCGCTAGGGACTGTCTAATTACTTGCATCTCCAGCGCTGTACGTTTGTCGCTGGTTGTTCCTACCGTCTCTTTGCTAAGATGATCATACAGGGACTTGGCATCTACAATACTCACTCCGGTCTTCAGCTCATCTTCAGCATCATCCTTCATCAAAGCAATCAACCCTCTTTTCTTCGCGGCAGCTTCCCATCTCTTCAGATCAAAGCTTCGATCCAAGAACTCGTTGAAGACGGTAACTGTCCAACTCATCTCTGCCAAGCCTCGGGACATGGCCTGGGTTTCAGCAGCCAACGTTGAGTTGACCACTCTGTTGAGCTTCCCGCTCCTCCAATGCATGAGATTGCAAGTGCCATCACGGGACTGCAGCATCTCATCATGAAAGGCGATCACTGCATAGGCTCCTTGGGACTTTCCAGCAGCTGCATTTGCATAGCTGGCGTCGGTGATGACTCCCCAGCTGAGGTGCTCCAAGGGAATTCCTTGGATCCTGATCTTCAAATCAGGTCGACTTTTCACCTGTCTAATGCATCGATTGAGATCCTGAATGTCCTGGATCTTTAGGCTCTTCAAGCTTGCTGCTACTAGACTGGCGACTGCTGCAGCATCTGGTCTGCCTTCCTTGGCAGCCCACGTGAGGCTTCCTATTGCTGCTCTTGAAGCTTCCTTTTCACACTCTGTGGCTGGCGCATCTGGGCAGCTGGCTCTACCCTTCTCAAGCTTGACTTCCTGCATCCTTTCGGTAACAAACTTGGTCATATCTATCTCGAAGCTTTTGTCTTTGTTCTGTCTGATTCTTCTTCCATTGAATGACGAGCCCTCCTCCTGGTCCTCCAACTTCACAAACTTCCCAAACTGGAAACGTTGTTGCAGCTGGCTCATCATCTGGTGGAACTTCTCACCTCCAACGGCAAACAGATCATCGACTTCAACCACCAATAAACCTCCTAAGCATTCTGGTTCATTCAAATCGTACCACTTGAACACGCAGGGGTCTAGTGTGGACTGAACGAACTTCAATTCGGCCAAGGCTTTCTTCAGCGTTTTGCGCCAATGGGCAGGCGCATCGCCTAAGCCGTATGCTCCGGCTAGGATTTCGATAAGCTGGTTGGGGTGGAGGTT
>VSDK01009858.1:723272-744202 GCA_009767595.1 Symbiodinium kawagutii
CTCTTTCCACACCTTTCCATATTCAAATTCTGGAGTATGGAGAATGGTCCACAAGGCGGACTGATGACCAACAAGTCTGGGTCAATCATCTTGAGCTCTCGCATTGCACGGCGTTGGTCTGCTCTGCGGGTGAAATCATAACCTGATTCCAAGTCATAGGAGCCTCCATTGTGATGTCCTCGCTCTTCGGCAACTGGGCATACTCTGGGGGGAGAGTACAGTTCAGCCACTACTAACTTCTGCACTCCTTTTTCTAGACTCCTCCGGGTCTTCCTTGACATGGTCTTTTCCTTCCCTTCTTCAAACCATGCCTCTTCCCAGATGCCTTCTTCAGAGAACAATCCAACGGCTTCTGAACAGCTTTCCTCAAAACTAGGCAAAATGCCTTGGTGAAACTGCCACACTCCGGTGGCGCCATCCTTCAACCAGAAATGCTCGGTGGTTTTCCGCTCATAGTCTGCTGCAGCTTGATCCTCAATCTGCATAGTAGCCCAACGATTCCATTGCTTCTGGTTCTTCAATTGACAGGCTCGAGGGGCATTTGTCGTCAACCACACCGTCATCTCTTCTTGGGTGAAACAAACTCCGGGGCTCAGTTGCTGCCTGTGAATCCTGGATCGTTCTGAGCTGCGAACGCCTCCTCGTCCATCATCTGCTTCCTCAGCTGAACTGCCCTCATCATCGTCTGCTGCTGGAGCATGGGATCCTGATACACTTGGCTCATCCTTTCTTCTCCAGCTATGGCTGTCAGCCAATACATCTGTTCCTTCATGTTCTCCACTTCTCCCAGGTGTCTCACAGTGGCCTGCTTCATCAACTCTTCGTGGCGAGCTTCTGCCTCCTTCATCACTTGGGCCTTCCATTCCTCTCTCTCGAATTCCTCCTCCATCTCCATGGCTTGAGCCATGGCATCCTCCTTCTCCTGCAGCGCTTTTCGTTGAAGCCTCTTCGTCTCCTCTGGGTCCCACTGGAAGAAATCGCACACTCTTTGCGTGCACTTCCAAAACAGCCTCCCTTGTGTGGGTCCTTCCCTCTTCACAATCAGCTGGGTCGCTGGGTACCCGCACTTGCACATCATGCTCCTCTCCGTGGGGGCTTCGCTCACAGCTGAGCTTGGGGGTGGTGTCATTGGGCACCTCAGTGATGGATTCTTGGGGGTCTTCGGAGATCTTTGCGCTGCCTTGGGTGGAGGCGGTTCCATCACCAGTTCCTTGCTGGAGCTGGCCTTGGAGTGGAAGTGGAACACCTTCCCGTTGATGTGGATCACAGGAGCCTTCTTCTGCACTTGCTCCATCACATAGGGATCCACCAGCCATCGGGAATGGCATAGCTTGCACCATACCTCTCGTTGTCCTTGGTTTCCCGCTCCACACAGGTCCATCGGGGGATGGGCACATCTTCCAGGTTGGTTCACGGGAGGTTCCTTGCACTTGCGTTGTCCCAAGTAGTTGCCACTCTTGATCATTTCGAAGTACACTTGCTCCTTGACTTGGAGGTCTGGGGATCGGGAGGCCCCGTGGAAGAAGTTCACCAAGCCCTTTGCTGCTTGGTCCTGCGGCAAGGAGTACTGTGAGCCAGGCATGGATCCAACGTCTTCCCAGTCGTTGACCTTCTCTTGAATGGCAGCCAGCTGGATGATAACGCACACCTTGTCCATCAGAACTCGCCAATTTCTCCATGCTGCCTTGGGTCCTTCGACTGGCCTCCTGGTTGGGGGTCTCACAGCCTCCTCTTGTTGGCTTAGCTTCAGGGCGCGATTCAGCAAGTTCAGGGCCATGTGTGTTGCTTCGGGTGCTCGTGAGGTTGCACATGAACGTCTGTGAGCTCGAAACGGCTGTCGTCCAAAACTGAAACTCACTGGCATGTCTTGGTGCTTGCTCTGGCATGCGCCATCCATCTTTAGCAAAGTGCATGACATCCACTCCAACATGACCAGTGGGAAGAGTGGTCATTGGACATCTCGTGTTGAACCGTTTCAAATGCAAAGTTCCATCACTCACATCCACCATGGCACCAACTTCCCTGAGAAATTTCACTGAAAGAAGAAGGGGAACTGGATCTTCCACAACCGTTACCTCAATCAAGCCATTAACACCTGCGACTCCGATGGGTACTTCTGCAACACCACATACTGATGCCTCTCCTCCAATTCCTCTAGCATGAGCCTTTTTGTCCAACCACTTCACACGCGCAACCCATGCGATGAGAGCGCCTTCTCCAGCTCTCGAAGTCTTGGCATGCCCACGAGGCCACCCTGGGCGGCGGTGTCGACGATGCCAAGTTCCGGGGACTTGTTCGATTCCTTCTCAAGGTAAACCGCATCTTGAGGGGGATCTCTCAGGAATTGACCAAGGGTGACTTGAAAGTGAGTGCCCTCCACTTCACTGACCTCGAAGAAACCTGACTTCGCAGTGCCTCCATCACTTGCGCTTGCAGAGCTCCTTTTTCCTCGGCCATCGGGCTCATTGACGCATTCCTTCGCCCAGTGACCGACTTGGCCACACCGAGCGCACTTCGTTCGAAGCTTCAAAAGATCTATGTGAATCTTTGCGCCACCACTCTTGCCACTAAATCTGATGGACTGGAGTGATTTTCCTTTGGAACTGCCCTTCTCATAGCTGCTTCGACCACCACCTGAAGATCCCTTTGGCCCATAGAAACCTCTTCCTTTCTTCTGATCCTTGATGGCTCGGCGGACTTGTTGATACGTTGCCAGAGCTTCTTGAACTTCGTGCTCTTCATATATCTGCTGAAGATCCGACTCTCCGATGTACACGTACTCCTCGCTGCTTTCCTCACTACCATCGCCAGGGAACTCATCATCCTCATCATCATCTCCGAAGGCTGCATAGGTCTTGTGGCCCTTGTCTGAGGTGACCTTGTCAAGCTTCCGGAACGCTTTGATCATCTCAGTCCTCTCATATTTTCCCTGCGACCACGTGACTACTTGATCTTCTTGTGCCTGACTGAGATTTGCTTGCCTGAACATGATGTAGCCCTTCACATTGTCGGCCAATGTGACTCCCTCGGCAGCCAGCTCACGGAAAGCACTCTCCTGTCTGAGGACATATTCGTTGAAACCCTCTTTGTTCTTCCGGGCCTCCCCATACACAGCCTTCTCAAAAGCCTTGGGGAGACTAGACTCAAAGTGCGGTTGGTAGTACTCCTTCAGCTTAGCAAGAATGGCATCAGCACCCTTCTCAGACAGCAGCTCATCCAGCTCGATCTCCTCGCAGACGGACTTGGCAGCTCCTGAAAGGACACGAAGCAATTTGGCTCCGTGCTTCTTCTTGGGAACATCGGTTTCGTGTTGCCAGATCTTCATTTCTCTGACAAAACTCTTGAACTTGCTCACATCGCCGTTGAAGGCAGGGGGTGGATCTTTGTCTTTCCATGGTGCAGCATCGGCAGCCCCATTCGCAGTCTCCATTAGCCCACTTCAGGGCTCCGCTACCACTGTGATTTCACAGTGGCAGCAAAGCAACTCTCGCTCCTTTTCGACGGGAATGCCCCTCGAGCCATGTGGCTCTGTCGTCGTCCATGCTGTCACGTGGTCTTTACAATGTGACTTCGTGGTGTCCCATGTCATCTATGCACTCTACCTTCACTGCACATGTTTGGAAGCAAGTGGTTTCCCATTCACACCCACTGATCGAAAAAAGAACATGTGGCCCTCTCGTGACAACTCTCGTGCGTTGGCATTCTGATATCAACCCAAGGACTGCCAGAATCGCTCGACTCAAAAAAAAGCCCGCAATGAAAGGCTCCAGCTGGTCATCCTCCAAAATGGATGCCAAAAGATCATCAAAAAACTGCGAATGGTCATGTATGACCACATAGATTCATATGTGTTTTTTTTTTCGAGAGAGAGAGAGAGTGAGAATAAAGCAAACGTTAATTGACCATATAATGACCAAATAATCCCTCTGTAATCACCATTTGTCACCCAAACATCTTCGCAGCACACTGCGGCGCCCCCCCCCCCGTTTTGACCCTCGCCTCATCGATGCCAAATGCCTCGCAGTGCTTGACGATCTCTCCTCGGTCGCAGTGAGGCTTCCAAGTCGAAGGAGTTGGATCAGAAGAAATGTTGGCTGATGGCATTGGCTGATGATGGGTAAATTATCGTGTTAATGATGGTCATTGGTTGGTTCAGAATGATGGTTCATGATGGTGAATGATGATTAATGATGGTCAATGATGGTACATAGCTGGCTGTTGATCTAACAATAGCTGGGAACCCTCACTGGCATGCTATTTGTTGGATCATAGCTGGCTGTTGATCTAACAATAAATGATTAATGATGGTTAACGATGGTTCATGGTTAATGATGGTTCAACATCACATGAACGTTATTTGTTGGATCATAGCTGGCTGGTGATCTATATAACGAATACATGGTTGATGGTTGATGATGGTGAAGGATGGTTAGTGATGGTTATTGATGATGAATGATGATGAATGATTTCTCTACCAGCTGGTTAGGAAAAAAGCTCACCTCTGGCGATCGAACAGTGGCGAATCCACCAACGGTTGATCCTTTCCCAGGGCTTCTAGATAAAATCCGGCGATTGTGCGTTGCTATGCTGGATCACTGGCTTGTAATAGCAGCATAGGAGGCAACGGCATCAATTCACCAGGCAAGAGTTCGTGCTAATTTGGTTGAGCCATTTAACAAGCTAGTTGCATCCACTGTAAAGCTATACCAGCTGTACACCAACTGACTTTGCGGGCATCACTTTGTAGGAGGCAGTGGGATGAACTAGGGCGTACACGTCTACCATCTCGTCCCACCCAATGTCATACTACATCCTTACTATTGTTGTTTGTTGGATGTGTTCCCAAAGTTGTGGGTATTCTTTCTTACATCCCTGTAAATGTTGGTGTTGTTACCAGCTATGAAGCACCAGGAATCAGCAACCTCCTAAATCACAACCGGATTAATCAGCCATAGATCAATCTTGAACCACTACCCTGATGGTGAAGCCATCATGGAACCCCATCCCCGGTGAAGCCATCTAGAAACTTCTCGAACTTCTCAGCCAGCGATGTGAATGAGTACCAAAAGGGAACCATTACCTGTAGGGAACTCATGAAGCATCATTACCACACCTATTGATCATCAACAACCATGGTCAACCCGAGTCAACCCGCTAGTCATAGCTCCTAATCATCATAATCCCAACATTGACCTTCATTTACCAACAAAAATCATCATCATCACCATCCATCCATCCACCATGCCATCCAACCATGCCATCCACCCATCCACCCCCGCCATTCCCAGCACCATCCCCCCGGTGGGTCGCGGCCGCTGCCCTGAACCGCCTGTGCCAGCGGCCGCTGGTCCAGTCCCGCGGCCTTCGCGGCGATGCGTTCGTCGCAGGCGATGACCACTTTGTCCAAGCCTCGGTGGGGCGCGGCGCTCGGGGACCGCTGCAGTGCCACCAGGGCCGACCATGGCAGGGGCGCAGCCATGGGGGGACCAGGGGTGGACCAGGGGTGCCCCATGGGGAAGGCAGGGGCTTCACCGGTGATGCAAAGATCTGGGATGTTTGGGGTGTGGTGCGTACCTGGTTGAATTGGATGGTGGTTCACCCTTTATGCGTGGATGATGGATGGATCGTGAAAATCACTTGGTGGTTTGATAGTAATGGGAGATTTGGTTCGTAGACGTGGTATGGGTGGTTGTGGATGATGTGATTGCTTACTCAGAAAGACGTGTGGAATGTATGTGTATATATATATATATATAAATGTGAATCTGTATATACATACGATTACTAGCCAGTTGGTTGGTATATAGCTAGTCAATGAGTTTCTGATATGTATGTTAGCATATACAGTGATTCATATTCACATGCATATTCATACTTACACTTATAAGTACATGTATATGAGCCAATGTCGAAATTTGTGGTTCGTGCAACATGCGTGACTCTCTAATCGTTTTACAGTGTTTGACGTTCAGGCATGCAATTGTTGAAATTGGTATCGTTTGTTTGAGAGTCCCCTATCGGATTGCAGTGTTTTCGGCAGTTTCTGGAATCCAATGCAGGCCGGCATACTACATGAGTGAACGCAAATTCTGACGGAGCTTCATAGGCACATTTGCATTTACATTTAACTATGCATTTGTGACCCATCTATGTATTGACATAGGTGTCTGTGTGTGTTAGATGAATATACATGCAATCTCCAATCTTTGGGAGCCACTTCATCCAAGAGACCCATATCACGCAGAGTCTTGAGAGACACCATGGTGTTCCTCGGTCATCCCAACGCTCAGCAAGACACGAAGCTTTGAATCCACGACCCTCCCAGCCAGTGCCATTTGTTCACTTCCATAGATGGAGTCCCACATTGGACCCCAGACATATTCTGTACCAGTTGGAATGTATCATCTGGACTCTAAAATGACCGTGGGTACTGAACAGAACACCTGGCTGCTCACATCTCAGAAACGAACATAATAGTCGCTGGACAGTGACTTTGCTGGGACGTGTCTTGAGTGTGTAAGAGTCTCTGGGGACCAGCAATTGTGCCATTGACAACTGAATGATGTTTCCAACATGTGACATCCATATCCACATCATCCGCTGGTCTCCCGATTGTTGGCTTGATATACCACCATCAATTCCCCCATCTCAAGCGGCTGCAACAGCAGCTAGGCAAATGGATGACAAAAACAACCCAATCAATGGTCCTACTGGTCAGCCACTACACAATGGTGCTGAGCCAAACATATGAACATCCGAAAGGTCCCAAAGATGTACTACTGGACCGCAATGTGGCTACCAAGTGACCAAGCATTATCGGACATGATCCACAATTATCAAGCCTAACCATGTTTTTGATGTTTCGCCACTAATCAGCAAAAGAACCATTTTAGACATGATTGACCCTCTGCGAGCAGCTGTGGGGGGCATGAACCAAGGGTGCGCAGCCATGATTGACCTTTATCAGCCGTACCAGGCCTTGCCGTACCTTGCCATTCACAGGAGAGCCCCTTCATGGCGCCCAGTTTCTGCTTGGGATCATCCAGGCCTTCCCATCTCACCTGGGGACGGAACGCCGCTGCGACCCGGCGAGGGAGCGATGGGAAAGGCATGTGGCGAGCTGGGTCAAGCAGTTAATCAACCAACTTATGGGGGAATAATCACCAACAAACTCATAGGGAAAACAATGGTGAATGATTGGGGAACCATTCCCTACGTATGAAACAACGCTTCTTATACACCGGTAATGGTGGTTTTCCTCGCTATTTCCCAGGTAGAATGGCGTAGAATCTGCCGTAGAAGGGCCCTGATCAATGGCTCTCACATTGGAGTCGATCGAAACGAGGTCGCAGAGTCACCATAATCAAATAACAGGCTTCTTCACCGATGCTTCTATGGGTACTAAATGGTCCTAATGAACATTGCAACCATGAAGAGAATGCTCGAATTGTTGGAATCTGATTTATCCCCAGGTCTTTGACCAGGCGGATTTTGGACCGGCGCAGCCCTGAAATTCTTTGATGAGAAACTCATTCTGGAGGCTCCGTGACACATCCAGGGTGACTGCTTCCATGTTGCTGTTGCCGAATTCATCATGATCCCAACGACTTGCTTGGTCGAGTAACAAACCACAACTAACAATAAGTGGACCAAGGAATTGTCATTCCTCTTCCTGACCCTCGCCAAGCTTCTGTGCCGCTTAAGCACTTATCGATCATAGTGGGATGGTCATCTGCTTCAATTGGTCAGCCATTGCTTATGGTCTATTCGCCATATCGAATGAGTTCTTCGCAGATGACCAGGGCTTGCAATGAGCTGTTCAGTTCGAGCTCATGTTTTTGATGCTTTGTTGTATGGTGCGGGGCTACTCCCACGCCCTTGCCTCCCCTTTCTCCTCTATTCCTCCTATTGCACTTTCTCTTCCCCGTAATAAACAACGATTACAAGGATTCACTATTATTCGCCATCATCAACCACCCACATAAACCATTGCACAACTAGCATTGACCGTAACCATCAACTCACTATTAGCCATTCACTAACCATTACAAACCATTAACATCCCTTGACCAACCATCATTTTCCATCACCACCGTAACCACCACAAACCCTCACGAACCACCACAAACGACTCATGAAACGACGGTTGGACCTTGGTGACACCCAGACCCCAGGTGACGGTCGGGCGCCTCGTAGTAGAGCTGACTGCCCTGCTTGGATCGGCTCAAGAGCTCTCCCACGGGGTTGCCGTACTTGCCATACCTCGGTTGCCACCCCCGGTGAAGGACCGCCACGAGCAAAGACAGTGCTTAAGAAGCTGCTCAATAAGATGGTTGACCTACTAAACCCATCGATCATGAATGATAATTGATAGTGAAAGCATGGTTGACGCTTTTTGTTTCAGCTTAATTGGTTACAAGATCATTAAAAAGTACTAAAAAGTTGCCTGATGGTTAATGAAACAAGAATGGCTTGCTGATGTTTTATGCTTAAAGACCCCTTCTCGCTGCATTAGAGAAATGATGCGATCAAGGCGGTCTATCGATGACGATATGTGCTTGGTTGCGTTGCTTGGTCCTTTGAAGTATTGCAGGGAACGCTACCAGTCTCAGTAAAAACACTGCCGTTCATTGTTGGAAGCTATACCCCTTTCATATGGACCCCTGTTGCTGGTGCAGTATGCTGATTCTACTGCTTACACAATACCTCAAAACACCACATAGATGTGTCTTGGAAACCCGAAAGAAACACGCCAGTTCGATTGCATATTTTGTTGGAACACTGCCTACATGAGTGTCGCTCACAGAGTTCGTACACCACCAGACTGGAGCCTCACTTTCTTTGTGCAGTACCATGCGCCCAATTTTGATCAGTTCACACGTCGAAGTTTAGTAGGTTCGTGTCCTGGCGGTATCACTTGGGCACCCAATCATCCACCATACATCGTTGATCTCTGGGATCTGCTGTGGCGCCACTGGAGATATGGAGAGCTGGTTGGTCAATTGGTGGATGTTGCATTGGGTACGCCCCGAGTGGTACCCCCCAGGGATCGCAAAGTTAGGTTATAAGCTATGACTAGGGTAACTACCAGTCTACCAGTGGTAGAAGATAGAATTATACTTGGGTGACTTAGGTGGCTTACAAACCAACTTATAACCAGGGAAGTACCGCTCTGCATGGGTGTTTCTGAAGCCAGTTTGGGAAGCCCGAAAGCTATGGCTGGTGTATTACCAAAAATGATTGCTGTTGGTAATACGAAAAGACTTGGTAACATGCTGGTGTATTACAAAATATTTTGGTAATATGCTGGTCCCCGACATCAATATAGTGTATTACCAAAAATGATTTGGGGATACCCCCACTTTAAGAAACCACCACATTGATGAATGCTAGTCGGACATGTTGGTCACCGCAAGAATTCTAGCTTTCTCCGTAAAGATCTGTTTACCAATAATGTATACCATATCCCCGTTACATTCATTCAGAATTGAGCACTACTAAATCCCACTGTTTAACCAACATTTCAGTTAACTAACCTGCCTAATTAACTAAGATACCAACAAGCTAACAAACTGCTTGACTAGTTAACCCTCGACGAATGACCCTCGATGAATAACCCAACTGTTTAACCCTCAATGGATAACCCAACTGCTTCACCCAACGCCTTGATGCTTCACAGCTTCGCATCCCCGCCGCGTTTTCCGCGCCCAGGTACTTCTTGGCCAAGGTGGCGCGTCGCCCCGCCTCCTCGTCGTCCTCCGGTTCGATGAGACGCTTCTGCAGCTCCTCCCCGTGGTGGCGCTGGTTCGACTGGTCACCAACCGGCATTTACTAGGGTTTACCAGGGGTTAACTAGGGTTTTACCAGGGGTTAACTAGGGTTTTACCAGGGGTTAACTAGGGTTTTACCAGGGGTTAACTAGGGTTTTACCAGGGGTTAACTAGGGTTTTACCAGGGGTTAACTAGGGTTTCACCAGGGCTCTTGGTGGATATCCAGGGTTTAGCAACCCAGGGTTCATCAATCCAACGGGTGCTGATCGTTCGCTGTGATCCAGGTAGCTGCTATCATAGCCCATTGGCTTCGACCAAAGGGGGCGGATCTAAAAAGCAGTGCTAGCTGTACATTTTTGCTAGCATAAACAGTTAAATATTAAAATAAATAGGGAAACATAAACATAAATATAAGTAAACATATGAATATAGATATAGATGTAAACATCAATGTAGATATAAGTATAAATATGGATGTGAGTACAAGTATGAATATGAATGTGAATATAAGTATATATGTATAGACTATATAGGATCACATCTCTGTTTGTCGGCAGATACATAAGGGAGATAGACACACATCTGTATGCACAGAAGAATATGCTAGGTGTATGCCTGTGTGTGTGGTGCAAATATGCAAATATCTAATGTGGAAGTACTCAAGTATGCGTACAAGTGTGTAAATATCTACGTGGATATATATGGTACATATGCAAATATCCGTGCCTGTGTACATGTACGCATGCATATTTTCGGAATTGCTACTTAGGCACGTTGTCTCGTATACCTATCTGGGTATAGAAACAAAGGCACATCTTTAAAGTCTTGATAGGTATACGATAGATGCATTGACACATGTCTAAATGTGAATTGGTATATGTACATGTATATATATATATACATATGTATTTGCACAGGCAAATCTGTGGTGATTGCAGTATGCATGTGATGGTTGCTTTATGAATAGATATATACAATAATGAAATACATCTATATACATATATATACATGTTTTTGTTGCGTCACAATATCATATGTATATGTCATAATATCATATGTATTCTATTTACATATACATATGTATTTACATGTATGTGTGCATATGTGCTTGGACATGTGCGTATATGAATCTCGGTATGCCTGTCTGTATGTTTCTGTTTCTGCGTATTCTTGACTTCGACGAAGATATGGATTTGGAGATCCACAACAAATCCAACCTACCAGACACTTTGGAAGCCAGAGTTTCAGCCTGCGAAACCCAGGGTTTCCCGTTTTGAAATCATGTGATCCTGAGATTCTCCCCATTTTCTCCATCTATCCTGGCGGCTCGCACCAATATCGGGTGAATAAACTGGTGGCTTCCCTGCCGTGTCCTCATCGTAGCCGTTCTTGAAGCGCTGGGTGATGTAATTCAGAGGGGAAGTGTCCTGGGCACAACCTGCTGGATGTGGGGGATGTGATTGGCTATCAAATCAATGGGCTTATAACCTCTTCATGGTTCAAATGTGCTAGCTAAATGTTTATGGCTATTGCTTGTGATACCATATATAGATAGGGAGATGGATGGATGGATGGATGGATGGATGGATGGATGGATGGATGGATGGATGGATGGATGGATGGATGGATGCATGCATGCATGCATGCATGGATGGATGGATGGATGGATGGATGGATAGATGGATGGATCGATGGATCGATGGATCGATGGATAGATGGATAGATGGATGGATAGATAGATAGATAGATAGATACATAGATAGATCGATAGATCGATCGATAGATAGATAGATCGATCGATAGATCGATCGATAGATAGATAGACTCCTTTGCTGGTTGATAAGTGAACGACCCTGGGGATTGTTGGATATAATTAGGGATCTACACTATATAGACTAGTGGTGACTTAGCTATCAACCGACCTGTCTTCTTTGGGATCGCAACTTCCAAAGCATCGCTGGTGATGACAGAAGGAAGGGCTTGGGTGTATGCCAACCAGATTGACACCCATAGTTGCTCCAAATGAATGTGGGCCCCTGCATGCCCGTGCTGTTTTTGGACCAGTCGTCCATTGCTCTGGGCGTCCCCTGATGCATTTATCTGAGGTCTCCTTCAAGTTTCGATGGCTGTGTGAATCCCCTGCCAACCATATTAGACATTGTCCATGAATGATGGTTACTTAGTTGTTGATATGTGTGTTTCTTTGTCTTTCCTGGTGAATTGTGGCCAAGAACTGATGACAACCATCAGGATGTAGCAGAATTGTCTCCAAATCTGGTGGCTGTTGACGCCAGCTGTGTTGGATGCTGGAGAGTAAGCAATGCCAAGATCCCACTGGGGTGTTCTTGTGCTACAGCGCTACAGCTCATTGTCAGTATCTCAAATATACCAGCCAGAAACACGTATTGGAAGTCATCCACGATGGTTCTTGTTGACTTGCGCTTACATTGATTTCAGCACGTGGCCTTTGCTGTCAAGGTTCGAAGTAAGGGCCAAGGGTCTTCAAGTGGTCCTGCTTCATGTATGCCACCTCGCTTGCGCGGAGTCGATATGGCATGGAGTTCTGATCGGGGTCCTATTTCAGTTGTCTGAGGCCTGAAAAGGATCACTTTGTGTCCAACTAATGACCAGCACGAATAGCAGATATTGAGCTATGATCACCAAGTAAGTTTACCTACCTTGCTATAGTTAATACTTCATATCCAAGGAAGGTTATTGTCACTGTGACCGAGTTTTGAACTTCAATAGACACAGACCTTTGAGCATCATTTAGTACCGCGACGATGTCAGTCCAAGTCTTCGATGATGTCAAAGGGGGAAACTAGTGGAAACTGCCACAAAAACAAAGGCCTGTCCAAGCCGGGATGATTTCGACAGAATGGGAGACCTCGGCAGGTTGCCGTGGGTTGTTGCTGCACGAGATGGGGGTTACCCAAAAAACCATGGATATGGCTGTGGTCCAATACCCTGTACCCCTGGCCATCGTGAAATGAACAGATTCTTTGTTTGGGACGTTCATCAGGTCCATTCCTGAGATGGTTGATATTGATCCACAACCACATGCGTGTTTCTCAAGTCATAGGGGTACCCCAAATCATCCACTATTAATAGTAAGTAAACAGCAATAACTTTGGGGTCTCCCTATGGCTTGAGAACCCCCCATAGGTCGCTTCCCCGGACCCATAGCCGGCCTGGGCCTACCCCTGAAACCGATGTCGAGACACTCGCAGATTGCAGTGCCTGGTCACATCGCCCAGCTTTCCATCCTCGATGGCAACGTCACGCGTTGTGCGACCCGGGGATGCCGTGATACCATGCTCAGTCATGCTGAATCCATGCCTGATGAGAGGTTGCACCTATGGTCGATTCGTACATAAATAAACATACCCTGGAAATGTTTCGAATAGCTGGGGATTTCTCCCAAGTGTAGTGGGCTAGTGATCTGGATCTACCATCACTTGTTGTTACAATGGACCAACCATGGTAGTTACGTTGTAATGATGCTGCGGGGTAGCTGGTGGCTCGTAATTTGATCAATTTTGATTACATAGTGATGAAACATAATGGCCAGCGATTGATGAACAATGGCGTCCAAGGATTCATTACGATTGGTACTGGTTTCATAATGATCAATCATGGTAACTGATGATTGACAACGGTTGAGCGGGATTCAAAACTTTCACTCTGGTGTCTGGTTCACACTAGTAATACAACAAAAGGTGCTTCGGTTTTTAACAATAGCTGACAAGGCTCCCAAAGAGTGGGTCGGGTTTCCCTGATCCTGAGTCTGTAGAAGAAAAACCAATCTTTTAATTCAAGGGCATCCCAAGCAAGATCATGATTTATCCTAAGCACTGGGGCTTGTCAATCTGGAGTTGACCTTCTCAAGAATCATAGGGATGCCATACGGTCTCCTAAGCATCCCCATGCCCCACCTTGTTCTCGGTGGGGTTCATCTCCGAGCAAATCAAAGTCATCAAGGTGGACTTTCCGCAGCCATTGCGGCCACAAATCCTCAGACGTCGAGGCTCCGTTTGACCAGGTGCGGCTGCTCTTCTGCTCTTTGGAATGGCTACGAACAAATCACCATGGCCCAAAAAAATGCTGCGATCCCCCGAAAAACGCGAAAAGTGTGAGAATTTCCAGGGAAAAATCACAGGTTTCACTCTACTCGAAGTAAAGCACAGGAAGAATGGCTTGCAACACAGCACCATGATAGTGTTTGAGCAGCCCACTACGAATACAGCTGAGAACCAATCGTTACGAAATAATTGTTGATGTGCATTGATCTTTACCCCCTAATGTCAACCGCAAATAATATCATTGGCTAGCCACTATCATTAGCCATTGATAATCGTTAGTTATTATTAACCATCATCAACCATTCGCGCCAACACACCGCGACGCCAAGCAGCGCGACGCGGGATCCCAGAGAGAGTTTACCGGCCACATCCGAAATGAGGTAGTCCTTGTCCTTGCCAAAGTCAATAGGATCAAGCTGAAGCATCATCAGCCAACCAACCAACCAACCAACCAACCAACCAACCAACCAACCAACCAATCAACCAACGCTCGTTCATGACAATTTGTCAAGTCAACTACTGTAATGAATGTAATGTCCTCCAGGGAGGTTCATTGGTAAGCCAGCAAAGAGTAGCACAAGATCTACGGTAAATCAGTTGGTCATCAAGTCAGAATCCAAAGTGATGATCATTTTCACGCCTGCTGCTCTTGCTCTCTCAACCTTGCACTTTGAGTGTTTTTTTGTGTAGATTGCCGATATTCGCAGCAAAAATGTAAGTGGCAGCCGAACCCAGGCCTTTTCGTAGGCTTACGATTTTTCCAAGGAAAAGCTGGTCAACTTTTAGCGCCTAAATATCAGGTTCAACAGCACACAATGATCGATCATAGACGAAATGGGTGATTTTTTTCACTGGCTGTTCACTAGCCAGTTGCAAGCTGCAACTCTCCCCTTCAAAGCAATCAAATGCTTCATGGCATTTGGTGGTTTCTCCAAATAGGCCCCAAAAAATTGATGGTCCATTACTATAAATGGTCAATAACTAGATGATTTAGGGGCTACCCCTATTTTAAGAAACCACCATTTCATGACTCACCGAACTCATTTCCAAACCCTTCACCCGAACTGAACCAGTTGCCATGCTCGATGCAACCGTGACAAGCACCCCTGATGAACAGCCAGGAGATGGGGGCCCAGTTTACCGGGCCTTGCCGTAGCGGAAGGACAAGTTCTTGAACTCGATCACAGCCTTGCGCAAGCAGTGGTAGCCACCGCTGGGACCGGCCCCCAACTATCACTACCAACTCTTGGTACCTAGCAAAGTTGGTTTACAACTAGGCTTACTACTAGGCTAACTAGGCTTACTACTAGGCTAACTAGGTAGACATAACCATACTTCAATGGCGAATCTTAAGCAACTTTGAACTACGGGGGCCCACCTAGTAGCGAACGCTGGTGCCCTAGCTGGTGACTTGTCCTTGGAATTCCCGTGGAAATCGCCCGCGTACATAGATGTGCATCTGTGCATAAACAAATTTTACTGGAGATAGGGATAGATGCAAATATGCGTATAGACACAGCTATGGATATAGATAGATATATAAACCAAATCATAATGTGTCTGATGTATGTGTTAAATGGGGCTGTGCATCTGTAGCTATACGTACAGCAGGTATCCGCAGGTTGTTTTGTTCGGTGCAGTCAACAGAAATCCTGACATTGCTCCGAAGATAGCTGGTGTATCTCACCCAGACTCAGATCCCATTAGTTACAATAGACTGGATATGATCACTACTGGTCATACAATTCTTATATTATCACACACATGACTGGTAAAAAGACTGACTGCTTGAGATTGTTTCAGCTGATGAATCGCAGCGGAATCCCGCCACGACATGGTACTTAGGGCTTGACCCACATGAAGTCCATCCCCTTGTCCCCACGTCGAGGCCAACCTTCGAGCTGGACTTCACACCCTCAACGGAGCCAGGAATGGGGAAGCTGATCCTTGGCCAGAGTCGTCAAATTCCTGGGGATTCACTGAGTGTCTTTGACTATGCTTCATGCCGCACATGCCACTTGATATCCCACTTTGTAGCCATCATTGATCATGATTGCGCTTTTCAATGACTGATGATAGAAAGTATGATGGCTTAATTTGGGTTTATTCTGGCTAATGATCAAACATGATTAACCATGATTGCTCATGATTGACGGTTATGAGCAGCTCACGTTGGTCTTGAAGCACAACGAGAACCACAACCGCCGACCATCACACCGAGGCACTTGGGAGGGCCAGCGATAGGAGCCTGCACGGCCACCTTCTTCTCTTCAGCTCCCTCCTCACCTTCTTCCTCCTGACTGCCATCAGCCATCAGCCATGAGCCATGGGTCATCCTATAGCGTCATTTGCCATCATGTTCATCAAATCTATTCACAATGCTTCACCTTTATCCAACGTAGTTGAGGCCCTATGAAGTCATTCGTTGGTCACTAAGAAGACATCTTCACCTTAGCCATTTCTTAGCCGTCCTTGAGGCCTTTCATTCAGCATGGTATCCACAGTTTGTCGCTTGGATCACCGGGCATCACACTCTGGGCTACAGTGGTACCCCAGTTGGTCGTGCTGGTCCCAGCTTCTCCATGCAAAAAAATGGTTGCGGCTAACAATGGCTGAGAAAGTTTCTTTTTGGCGATAATAGGTAGTAATGCTCCATGATGCTTAGTCGCGGTGAATGATGATGGCCAATGGTGGTCAAATAATTTCGATGATGGTTAGTCAATCAAGGTGAATGACCACTTTTCGGTGCTGGGAAACCGTCAAGAAGTTTGGGGTCCACCGATGGACACCCCCTATTGTGGAGGTCCGCTGGATGATGTGACGGAAACCAGCGGATCTGATCATCTTCGATGTTGAAGTGGAAGTGTGGTGCACAGTATCACGAGAGAACTCCTGAGCTGTTGCAATGGTTGCTGTTTTCGACAAGGACAATCATTGCAGCGCTATCGCATCAAAATGGCACAACTCATCCAATCCACTTGAAATGCCCAACCAGAGGTGCTCCCGGAATAATTTCTACCACTTTCCCACCAGGTAATCCCCAAAGAGTTGCTTTGTTAAGAGTCTAGCAAGATAGTCCTTGCACAACCTCAAACCACCTGATTTTGGAGGTGTAACCTGCAATGATTTGAGTTCGTGAAGCGCAATTGATGCACCCCCAAAACCCTGCGTGCTTCTCCAAAGTGGAGATAAAGAAGTCCTACCAATCATGGTATGTCTCACCCGTGCTCCTCTTAAGCTACGCTAAATCGTGAGTGCTTCTGTATCAATTTCCATCAATGGCAGATCCACCTCTTCACAAACCAACTCCAGTTTCAACATAGGCTGGGGATCTGCCACCAATGGGGTTTATTGAGAGGATCTAACACTAGAGTTGAT
Organism: Symbiodinium kawagutii; assembly: GCA_009767595.1. NCBI lineage: Eukaryota > Dinophyceae > Suessiales > Symbiodiniaceae > Symbiodinium > Symbiodinium kawagutii. The sequence continues at coordinate 740,504 of VSDK01009858.1, forward strand.
GACTGAAATGTTCCACCAAAATCATGGCCTCTGCATCTATGCCTTGACAAATTCAGGACTTGTTTCACCCACCGACCTTGGTGGCTGCCCCAACCAACCGATACGATGCGTTGCCCAACAACGACGCGATGCCGTCCTCGTCCAATTTCAGGTTTCCGCTCAGCAAGGCTTCGATGTCATCGGCCTTGATGCCCTTGGCCATGACGAAGGCATCGAAGTTGCCTTCCTCAGCGGCACGTGGGCACCGTGACGTGGGGTCCACGCCGTGGGGTCCATGACGTGGGGTCCATGCGGTGGGGTCCTGCTTCACGGTGAAATGAGCTGGCTAAGAACCACGGATTGATATGATGGGGGTGATGAATGGCTAACCAGCAACCAGGGTTCAAGCATGGTAATGGTGGCCAAACAGCAACGAATTGATGCTCGGACACGATGGACAGTTATGGGAATCTCCCTGTAGATTGAAAACCACGACTGGCCTTATTGAGCTCTAATTAGTGTTTACTAATGAAAAACCACTGTTGTTGGGTCAGCTTATCACTCTCACTCCCCACCCTTTACCAAATAGCAGTTGCTTATTGTTGGGTTGTACTTCACTCCAAAGCAGGAAGTCAACCCTGGTTCCGCGGCTTCACTGTATCAACACGCCATGGCAAGGCACGGTGTAGACCAGTGCTTTGTCCTTGTAGGAGATGATGTCCTCAGCGGCAGCCGCTGCAGCATGCTGTCAAGGCTGGGGATGTTGACGAGAACTCTCAGCAAATATGCGTGATCATACTGGCGCAAATGAAGATTGCAAAAGTTGACCACCCGTGAAATGACCTAGAACTTGAAGGTCGATACTAGCTGTCTCAAGGTGTTTCTACGTGGGCATGTCTCTGTAGCTGCACATTCTGTTGCCTTGTCTATGTGGATGTTTGGCTCTATCTACTCCATATGGGCATTGCACAAGCCGAAGCTGCTGGCAAAGCTTGGTGCAACGAGCAAAAGTACTGCAACCTGCAGCACTTCGGGGGCTGTCCATAAATGGTACCCAAGCTATCTTGTAACAGTCCCTGTTCATAGGGAAACTGACAGTTGGGGGCTTACATTGTTTCGCTAGGGAGAAAAAATTGAAATCATAGTACTAACCTACCTAATCTAATACCCATCTAACCTATCTTGTCTATTCTTATTCTTTTCTAATATCCTAATGGACCCTTAACCATGTAAATCTACCCTAAACCACATAAAACCAAAGCAATGAAGGGACCGCCAAGACTCGCATCAATTAGCAGAGGAATGACTGGAAGAAGTACCACAACTCGAATGGTAGATCCAGCTGTTAAACCGGCATCAGTTTGCCTCCTCAATAGCTGGTGATTCACCATCAAACACAAAGGGTGTGAACTGAATATGGATCTAATATTATGAACTCTTAAAAGATAGCAAGCCCACTGTGATACGAGTCATGGTCCATATTTGCTTTGCTGCTTTTTCCATCGTTTTCCATGGTGCACAAACAGAACCAGGCCGTGGTCATTCAAAGCTAGCAGTGGCATGCGTCAACGTTTGCCAATGCCAAGCTGTCAGAATATATACAGTAGTAGGCACATAATATAGATCTGGTCCCATCTCGTCCCATACAACAGCCACAGACATAGAAGCTGCATCCCATCATATTGCCAGACCGGAAGCATTGCTGCACAGGCGAAACACATGCATTGCAAAATGGATGAGCCCCAGTAATATGAGTTTCTAATAAATAAGAGCTATTCCGAATTTGGTGCGTCTTCGCCAAGAATCTGTGCAGATCTTGTTCAAGAACTTGGGTTCGTGCGAGATGACCTGATCAACGACCATGTTGGGAGCACGTCGTGAGCATCGAGCTCTTGGGGGCTGGGGTCGTGTTTTCAACAGCTGCACGGTACATCCCAAGTGATCATTTGAGAACCACAGGAACTTCCACACCATGAAGGGATACACAGCGACAGGGATACACACCATGAATGTGTTCATTTGAGCTGTGCGAAGAGCGGGCTGGTGATAGCCCGCAGCTGGGGGCTCAATGCTTAGTGCTACTCCATTGGACCAAGCATCCACTGCAGTTCACCAGTTGGTCTGGGGTATCAGTCATTGACTCATTGACCCATCCCCCCAATGTTCAACCCCGAGAAACGGTTGGGGAACTTGTCATCTTTCGTGTTTTCCTGGGGGTGCCAGCAAGGAAGGGATCTGCTCATTTGCCAGTGTCAAAGCCTTGGTCCAGAAGTGGTGAAGAACCGATTGGTTGGTGGAGCGTTTCCCCTGAAGAACCAACTTGGATGGTTCTCAAGTCATAGGGGACCCCCAAATCATCCAATATCATCTCTTATTAGTAACAAAACGACCATTTCTAGGGTTCCCCTGTTTTTGGAAACCACCACTGATACCACACTTTTGATGGTGGAACATGATGATTGGGTTGCAACCATCCAGCCATCATGGATCATCATCAACAATCACAAGCATCAACAGTTTTGAATAGTTGATGCTTGATGATTATATAAGGGATAGCCATGATGAACCATCAACTTTACGAAGTACCATTGACTATGATAGTTCACCATCATGGTTCACCATCATTCACCCGTCATTCACCACACCATTCACCACACCATTCACCACAACATTCACCATCCAACCAGCTTGTGCCATTGGCGCAGCATCGCCAGGCACCCCGGGTTAGGACCCAGGCCATAACGGAGGACTTGGTCAACTGCAACAAGTACTCGCCCAACCAGTCGACGGACTCCTGCGCGGAGATTGGGGGCTGATTTGGGTGGAAACTCTCAAGCCAGTTTGGGGGACCCCAATGGTCATCCACTTGATCAACCATTGATAGACCAACCATAAGTTTTGGGTTTCCTGGCAGTTCCCTATTTCAAGAAACACCCATAGTGATTCAACTCATACCACTGCAGCTCGTTAGAAGGTAAAAATTTTGCTGATTGACGGTTCGGCGTGAAAAGCAATTGTCAAGAGGAGTGAATTGATAATGGGTTCGGACAACAAAAAGAACTCCAAGAAAAACAAAACAATAAAAAATCCCAAAAAAAATAGCCCTCCATTGACAATGCTGCCAGTGGTGATGGTAAAAAGATCATTGGTGCGTTATGATCTCTGATGGCCAAACCGCGCATGCGATCAAGCCATCTCTATCCCCCTGTTGGTCCGGTGGAGGGCACAAATTTCTAGGGGCAGCATGGCGTAGCCAAGTTAAGGATTTGCCCAACTTTGTGAACAATGGTGAGGAAAATCCCCTTGACCATGAACAAATCGCCATGTTTGTTGGTCATTACCAGTCATCCTTATTCACTGTGATCACTCACTATAAACATAAACCATTATTGCTTCATGATCATCATAAACCATTATGAACCACCATGATTCACCATTTTTGTTGACTGTTGGTTCTTTGTTCGAAATACGGATGGCCGCCCGCAGAGACTACGCCCCCGGAGTGGTTTACTCGTTGGAAGCTCACTTTCCTATCACAATGGACTGACGCGTTCCGTGGTGATTTTAAGGAGGCGAATCCACAGTGAAACCAGAAAAATATCTATGATCCAACCCAAATGGGATTTGCTGACTCGAGATTCTACGAGAAGCAGCCATTAACTCGTTTGTTTCAAGCAACCAATCATCAGCATCATTATCAGCAGCAGAAGCAGCAGCACG
>VSDK01009858.1:744212-781898 GCA_009767595.1 Symbiodinium kawagutii
ATCATCACCAGCATCATCATCATCATCATCATCATCATCATCATCATCATCATCATCATCATCATCATCATCATCATCATCATCGTGGAGGTTGAAAAACCCCTCGACCAAAGAATGTAGATTTCTCATCATACATTGGGTAAAGTGCCCGCACTATCAACCTGTCACCCAAAATGATGATGTTAGGGTCGGGAATCCTCGTTGCAGGGGTGGCATCATAGGCGCAACCAAAAATGATCCCACAATGTTGTTTGGAGATCAATATAGACAAGCCACCCACCATTTTCCTGAAAAGATAGCTGTTTACCCCCGACAGAAGGTAGCCTTGTATCAACCCTTCACACCCGTCAATGAGCAATTCCATTGTATGGATGATATAAATCAATCACTATCAACCACGATCAGCCATTCTCAAAATTAGCGGCTTCACAGTCACACTTCCCATGGTTCAGCTCTGTTTTGCTGAAGCCTCGTTCGGTCTTACTGGCACGGCGATGTCGTCCCCCCGCTACAGCCTGATCCAAGTGGTTCGTTGGCTCATCCAGGAGAACGATGTCGGCATGTTTCAACATGGACCTTGCGAAATCGCTGGTGACGACGCCCGCCAACGCCAGTTGGGGCAACTGGACGTTTATAATGTGCACTTCCCATCCCAGCATTGCGGATCCTGTGGAAACCACACGAATGGCTGGGCACCAGTTTTGCGACCACAACCCCTGGTAAATTCTGCATCAAGAACGGATCAGGATAGGTGATGGAGACAACATGAATGGGTTCTTGCCGATGGAATTTTTGGATAGATTTGTCTGAGTATTGGAGCCTCGTTGCTGAAGTGTAGAAACTATGAGACCTTGCAGATTTCTATACGTTGATTAATGCGTGCGTAGAGGCATGTGAATTGGCAATCGGGATTAGCCATCTCCTAGAGTTAGGCATGGGACCCATTTTGGCTTTCGCCACCTTACACAAGATCAAGCAAGGGCGAAGCTGCCAAGTTTGACAAAGCTATCATCCAGTGTAGTACGAAATCCAGGCATTGAAAAGCCACCCTGATATTTAGTTGATGGATCATAACATCCATTGCAGGTCCCTGATCAAGCAGATATCGCATTGGCTGGGCGAGCAAGACATCCAGAAACATGCAAAGCACCCTAATGAAACAAACTATTCATCATGCGAGCAACGGACTAAAGTTGGCATATACAAAATTTACCGTCATTTGGGAGGGGGCTTGCTTTTGGGGTGTTTTGTGCTGGCCCTTTTACTTTTCGTGTGGAAGGTACAGCGGGCATATGAATGTCAAAACTTCATTGTTGGAGTGGCAGCCGTTGGGTTCTGACAGAGGGGATCACTCGTGAACACTCAGCAGCATGGTGCTAGACCAGCTTAAGACTTTGGCGAGACAGCTGAAGTGCTGCGCTGTGAACGGCTGCCAGCGGTGTTTCTTAGCCGCATCACTGGCCACATCTGCTTGAGGACGTGGCTTCAGCTAAGCGTGTGCCTTTTTACGAACTTGGCAGTTGGTCAAAACTCTGTACCCCAAGTTCCCCTATCATTAACCATTGTTTCCCTATGAACCTGTTGGTGATTATCCCCCATCATTGGCTGATTGACTGCTTGACCCAGCTCGCCATTTCTGGTCGGACCTAGGCCATGACCAGGACCTGGACGATCCAACATGGTTAGCCAGGCTTCCACCGAACGATCCCTGGTGATTCTCAAGTGCTTGGTTGAGATTATCATGGTTGACTCCAGAAGATTATAATAGTTGATATTAGTTGATTAATAGCTGTTGAACACTTCTTGTTGGTGCTTATCCCCGCGCTGAATCCCTATGACTAACCGATTTTCTCTATGAATCCCCCGCGCTGAATCCCTATTTTTAACCATTCTTAACCTGTTGGTGGATGTACCCTCTGGTAAACTAACCTGGCAATGAAAAACCAAGATCTATTGGTAGTGTCCCAGGGTTTCACTGGAAAATATTTTTCAAATCCATTGCCAGGTTGCTGTGGGTCAAAACCCGTACCCCTGCTTCCCCATTATGAACCATTGTTTTTCCTATGAAATGGTTGGTCATTATCCCCAATGATTGGTTGGTTAATGTTGACCCATAGCCAGGTTAGTTTGCCAGAGGGTAGTCATTGAGCTTGCCATCGCGTCAAAGCCTCAGCTGGGCCGGCCGGACACCGCCAGCGTCAATCGCATGCGCCATCCGGTGGACAACTCCGCCACGGGCACCTCAAACCTTGGGGGCGGGTCCCGGCGTCCCGGCGGAGGGGGGGTGATCCCTACGTGAAATGATGGTTTCTCAAGCCATAGGGAACCCCAAAAGTCGTTGGTGGATTTGGGGGGTCCCCTATTTTGAGAAACCAGCAAATGAACCTGGGTACTAACCAGCAACCACTCGCAATTGACGTTCAATCATCATTAACCATCATTGACCATCATAAAAGTTCATGAATCATCATTCACCAAGGTTACTAGCCAAGACGAACCATTGGATATCAAGCACTCTCAACCATTGCTTTTCATGAAGCATTGTGAACCATCATCAACCGTCGTTAGCCATCGTCATCCAGGTTTTCACCTTTTTGATCATGAATCATTGCTAACGGTCACGAACCATGATTAACCACTACTCGTCATTCGAACGGATATTGACAGGTCATCTCAAAATGGCCAGTTGGACATTGGCGGAAAAACAAGTTCAGGAGATAGCCATGTAGTCAAACTCCGATGACCATTCATTGACGCACAAAATTCTTGCGGATTTCATCATGGAGAAGCCGACATACTGTAGTGTTACAAAACACTCTGAAGGCTTGTCTCTACGCATTGAGATGGGCACGAAGACACTCTAGGCGCTATGAAAATTGCGTGTCTATAGCTACATGTTTTTGCTTCTATGGCTACACGCTTGCACGTGTTCGTATCACATGACATGTCTTCCAGGTTACTCAGCTTGCCATTGGTTCAACTGGTTGCGTCCACAGGCTCCACAGGTGTTTCAGGGATAGCCGGTGGTGGGAGTTATGGACCCACATCCTAGTTCTATGATAGAACTGACATCGCAATCCCCCATCCTGATTCCACTTATGGACCATGGTTATTGATAGAACTATTCCACTGACTGCCAGCCCAAGCAGTTCATGGCACAGCCACCACCACCGAACTCATGGCTCGCCGGGGCGGCACCGAGCTCAGGCACATCTTCTCGGGGAAGCCCACCTTCCGCAAGTTCTCCGCTGAAGCGTCGGTGCCGCCCTGCTCCAAGGCCTTCTTCTGCACCTTGGTCGAAGGAGTCGCTGCGGTGAGTGGCTGCGCTGGGAAGGAGTCGATCTGTGGACCTGTCGTGGCAGTTGTCAATATCACTGTGAACAGCATGAAATCCAATCAATCTGATCAGTGAATTGTGCACATCATCACTCAAATCCAATCGGTTTGAGCAATCAAACATATCGATGTATAACAACTTCTGTCATACTCCGGGTGCGCGGATGCTGTGACCCAGGGACATACTCCAAAGCGTTCAAGCTGCTCTTGCTCATCTCGCCTTGCATCAAGCTGCGACAGCGCAGGTCACAGGTCCATGAAGTCTGAAAACGAAAAATCTTTGAAAGCTACAGGAGGCCCAGAAGAACGAGGTACCATCAATCAACATCAGTGCCATTATGAGCGATCATCAACCCTCATTCATCGGCCATCATTCATCAACCATCATCAACCAGCGTCAACCAGCAACAACCATCATCAACCATCCTTCACCATCATCAACCATCTTTCACTCACCAAGGTCAACAAATGACCAGTCGCCAATGGTACTGGACAGGTCCGGTACCAGTATATGCCAGGCTCCAGTTACTCACCCAAGTCTCTTCTGAGAACAGGAAGGATTATATAATATGGTTGACATGGAATCTTCACCAAGGTCACCGTGCCGCCAATCTTTTAGGAGCAGTTCTGACCTATCCCCTGAGCACGTCCTTTAGATCGCGTCTCCCAAATTAATTTGTAGATGATAAATGTAGCCTGGATTCGTGTTTCGGGGGCACAGGATCCCAGGTCTTCCGCTTTTCGAGCACACCTGGGGGTCAACAAAGAACAGAGGGGCCTCCCGAAAGCAAATTGATCTAGCCCATCATGGCTGATTAAACAATGATTTAAGAGTAACAGGAGAATATAGCAACAACAACTTGAACTTGGGGTTGTCAATAGAGAAAGCACTCGCCACACAAGTTACAATTTCACACCAGACCAATTGTTTGCGTTTTTTGCGCCTGACTCCTACCGTGGGCAGAACTTGTCAGTCCGCTTTCAAGAAAAAGGCTTCTCCATGGAACAACATGGTACAACAATCATGTGGCTTCCCCCATGGCACCCGCAACGTAACTGAGACTTCCTAAGCCGTGGCACACCCTTCACCCTGGGCACTGGGTTGGAAGGTCATGGATGCAGCTTTGGCAACTCGGCTTCCCGGCCCAGCTTGGAGTCGTCCACGTGCACACAGCGCAAGTGCGTTGGCATTCCCACGATGCGACCAGCCACGATCTCCTGGCACGGGGGCACCCCATGGCCAACCACATGCGCAGGGTTGGGCCCAGTGGTTTGTTGCCCTGTCAGGGGTTGATACCTCACCTCGCGTGGATGGCTTCGGGTTACTCCTATTTTGAGAAAGACCCATGTGGCTGCTCGGTTCAGAACTTCAGTTCACAAAGGGTGGCTTGGTGGCTGCTGGGGATTACCGACTCCGCTTCAGATCTATGGTCGTTTTGGTTGGACCTTCCCGAGAAGCTGGTTTCTCCAGGAAGAGAGTGATTTACAAGCTCAACTACCCTGTGTTAAACTAGCCTGGCAATGGAGAATCACCATATTTCACAGGGAAACCATGGAAAATCAGCTATAAATGGTGGGTTTTCCATTGCCAGGTTAGTTCACCAGGGAGTAAATGTTGATGGTTGATGGTTCTTGATACCCATACTACATATTTATAAGCCCAACTCGAACAAACACCGGGAACCAGCTGTTCTGGGTGGATCTGCCACACTGGGAGCAACACGCCGACCACTCTTGTTCACCGCGATGGTCAAATATGAACCAGCCAAATGGATCCGTGAACATCCCAAAAGCTAGACAAGTGGCTGATCACAGGATGTTCACCACAGGGACCAGGCTTGGACCCACAGCCATTGCAGCAAGGTGTATCTTTTCGCAGTGTCGCAAATGCCGATCGCCAGACAGAGTTTTGCTCGCCCAGGGAGATGGCTGGTTTCAGTGACAGCAAGACTGCAGCTACAATTCCTGGCTGATGATGATTGATGGCCCTGGTTGAGGTTCATTGCGGACCTAGTAACTTCGCCTCACGGGCCATGGCCCTATTCCTCCATTCGTGGATGGTCGTTTTCTTCCAGCTACTCATCCCCAAGCCCTCGGGTTTCGCCCCGGCGTCCTTCATCAAGGTGGTCTTACCGGCACCTTGAAGCCAGGGGACTGCCAGTTCTTCAAGGCTTTTTCGGGGACATAAGGTCCAGAGGGAACCCAAGCTATCGGGGGGTTCAGCTCATCATCATATGATATCAACTAAGATGTCCACACAACTGGAGCCATGGTGTCTGGGGTAGCTACATTGTGGACAAGCCCATATGAAGTGCACTAATAGATTAGACTATCTTGCGGATCAAAAAAATGATTAGGGTCTCTCTCTTTTAGATGCCTTGCCATGGTGGTGATCGGTAAGGTCTACTGGGATTCGCACCCATATTGTCGGAAGACTGTTTCAATCGGTGGACAGGTGGCCCAATGCGTCCGCAAAGATAATTTGATGCAAAGCTTGCTGCAGGATGAATGCTTTGAACCACCGCGCATGGCCTCATCTCAGCTTTGCTGAAAATTGAGCCCACTTCCAACTGTCCGTTCAAAAACAATACAGCCAACCAACCAAAAACATCATCAAATTTGTACCAATTCTTGGAATACCAAAGTGTTGCCTGACGACTCAACATCAGCTGTACCTGCGAGCAGCTTGCTCTTAGGTCTTCGGAGTCAACACTTTTGATCATGGATGGAACAAATCGTGGATGGACTTACATGCTGGTTTCACGGTTTCAGATCATCATGATTCACCACGGTGAATCACAGTTGATACTGTGTTTGATACAAGGCTTAATGATGGTTAACCATGGTTAGCAATGTACAGAAAACCACTTCACAACCCATCGCGTCTCAACCTAGCTAGTACCATCCCAATCATCCCAGCAGCCATGTAAAAACCATGGTTAATCAAGAAACAATCAACCAGCAAGCATGAGGGAATATACCAAGAATCACGTTTGTGGACTGCCAACTCCCCTTGGTGAACTTCAATGACCAAACGAGTCTAGCTGTTGGGATATAAACTATTATATACCCATCCAGAGGTATGCCAAGAATCATCCATATAGTGCTTGGTTCATATTGTGGTGTACTTGACACAGCGTTTGTTCATAGTCCCATCGCAGCAAGTTCATGCCATGGCACCGTTGTGGCCCACCACACCATAGCGGCGGTTGGCTTTCATCTCCAACACGGTGTCCTTCAGCAAGAGCTTTCCAGCACCGTACATCCTTAGCCACAGAACTTTGAGCTTCCCCAGGTGAAGCCATGCTGAAGCACTAGGACGCTTTTCCCTACGGATCACTTATTCCCCCACTGCTTGTTGCGAATGCTTGTGGTTGGTTGTTGAGTCGCTGCTTGGCACCCTGTTGATGCGATGGGATTCTCACCATGGGCTATGACAATCCAACGTATGGCAAGTATGTAAAAAAGGAACAGAATCCCGTGCAACCGTCCATTCAAAGTGTTTTCCACGGCTCGAATGAGTGCCGGTCAAAAATGTTGTCGTATTTCTGCTCATGTTGTTCATCCTTTCAACTTTCTAGTTGTTCAAAGCAGCGAAGGGCTGATTCCTTGACAAGTCGAGTAACAGACAATCATCACTTTGTTTCCAGTGCCCCAAAACTGAACCATTGGCTTTTGAACATCTAAGACAACCATTTCAACATACTTGGAGATTCATAGATTCACAACCATGTTTGATCATAGATCGCGGTGAAACTGCCGGTGTAAACGGATCAGAGTCGCATCTACTCCATCCTCCAAGGCTTCCCAGCCGCCATGGGCCATGGCTCAAAAGCATGTTCTCGACGCGCAGCAAGGTGTCTTTGTCGTAGCCCTCCTGATGTTGATGATCAAAGTCATCGCCCATGACGTCACGACACAAAGCCTGGCGGCTGGTGGCATCCACCATGATGGGGAGTGAACCAGTCATACGTGCTTACCATCATCACCTTTTAGGGAATACATCAGTCATAGCTTCTAGTAGCTGATCGTAACTTCTAATGGATCATTTGGTCAATTCTAACTGATGTTGGGGGTTTTCATGGCCTGTTAGGGGAAACAGTAGGAAAGCATCAATGGCCAGATGAATTTGGAGGTGCACAATTCATGGGTTTCAAGCGTTTCCCCTCTTTGAGCTTTTGGAACACGTGGCTTAGGGGCACTCTAGGGGGAAGCAAGGGATTTGGGGTACTGTGGGCCTATCATATGGAGGATCTAATCAGGATAATGACTGGGTCGTCAGTAGCAATGCGGGGCTTAACCAATGACCATGTACTCATCCGACACTCATGAAAAACTGTGGGGGGATATAGATGCCTATGGTTGCCCAGTGTCTCATTGGCCATGTCAGATGATATGCATGTCAGATGGTCGAGAACTAAGGATGGTTCCAAGCCACAGCTCTTGAAAAGCAAAGCCTCCACCACGAGTTTCTCTAACGGATTATGTTCATCCCAGGAAAACTTGAAGATGTCGAGGATGGCTCATGATACTTGGGGATTTCTCAAGTCACAGGGCACCTCCCAAATCATCAACCAATCATTCATAGTAATAAACCCACCATTTCTGGGCTTCCCAATTTGAAGAACCCCCCCACTTGTCACCAACAAGTAAGGGATTATGATCAAAGTAAGGGATAATGATCAACAAAAACTCTATCTCCCAGCTCTTTGGGCACATGGCACCATGGTAGACCCCGTTGTCGACCAGATCCAGCGCCGCCAGCGGCTGGCTCCATTTTCCACTTCCACCAGGGACGACGCGGAGGTCAGAAACCCGGGGTGCCCCGTCATGGTTGGTCATCATTTCTGCTGAAAGAAACTGTGACACCTTAAAAACGCCTGGATGACTGGGAAATTCATGGAAATTTCTGATCTTTGGGCATGATCTTTGAATGAACAAGAGGGCTGTGGAATTTGCCTTGTTATTTTCAGATCAAGCTATGAAGCTGGTGGATGCTCCAGTGGCAGATTAGCTTACCACCAGAATCGGAGATGGGTTTCATGTCTTGATCCTCCCTATTCCTGGACACCAGTTGTGGGTTTCAGGCCAGTTCGCACATATGTAAAGAAGCACTGCCGAGGATTCTGAGACGTGGGCGTCGCATGAAGACTAACAAGCTACTTTCATGGAATGTTTCGAAGCCAAGGTAGACGCTTAACCAAAAAAAGCTATTTAAGATTATTCAATGCTATTTGGAGATTATCTAGAGGCTATTTCAGGATGTTTTAAGGTTGTTTAAAGCTGTTCATCTGTTCCCAGCCAAAGTCGGCGAGAACTTGGGCTGGAAATCACAGACCACGTGTCTCAAACCCTCAACGTGCAATGGAATCTCGGAACCATCCATGGACACACCAACACATGGTGGTTTCCTAAAATAGGGAACCCCCAAAATGGTTGGTTTGTTACATATAAATGCTTCATCTTGGGTGATTTAGGGCTAACCCAATTTTGAGAAACCACCACATCTTGCAAGGCATTGCCAGCAGCATCTCCATAGCCTCAAGCTGCAGATCGAACTTGACACGACGACTGTGGAATCGGAGGAATCGGAGAAAACTGCCCGTGGTTTTTCACCATCGATCAGCAATGGTAATGGTGGTATATCATCAACAACCATTGGGAAATTTCCGCGAACGATGGAGATAATACCACCATTTCAATGGGAAATACCATTGCTTATGGTATATCATGGAATTCAATAACCATTGGGAAATACCACCCGAATTTCCGCGAATGCAATTTAAAGCGCCAGAACCCTCTGGAGTTGGCGCACAACAAGCTATGTAAATGTGGAGCACAAGGGTTCTGAGGGATTCGAAGCTGGCCTCCTGATAAACCCGGTATTGACTGATTGATTGATAGGTTAGTGTTTATAGAACATCATAAAACCTGATTTTGAAAAAATGAGTATATATATATATATAAATATAAATAAATAAAAAATAAATGATTAATCATTAAGTGCATTGACTCTCACATCAAACAGCCATTTGAGAGGTTTCCTCATGGACCGAGAGCACCAATGTGGCTTTCACCAATTGATCATGGCAATCCAAATTTGCCAGAAATGACCAACTAGGATATCGTACAATGAATCCAGACCAGAAATCCATGCTTTTAGGCTGAATCCATGCAAGTCACCATCAACTGCTGGTGGATAGCCTCTGAAGGTGCCATTGTTTTCAGTGGTTTGGGACTATGGTGACCCCGCCGGCCCCCTCTGTTCACCTGTCCAAACCTGTCCCATGGTGGTGAACCGCCACAACCATGGTCGGAACCACCAACCAACGAACCAACCCACACCAACTCAACCTGTCAACTAACAAGGACAACAGCATTCGCTGAAAATCTCTTCCAAGTGACAGAAGGAACCACAAGAGGGGTTTGCGCCGCTGCTAAATTTCAGCACTCGATGGTTTCCTGCCATGACAAACTACCCCACTGGGCCCGGTACATCAGTTACATAGCTGGTAGTAAACCCAGGTGTTGCTACATAGTGGTAGCCTTGAGGTACAGTTGGCTTAAACCATACATGGCACCCGGCTATCCGAGTCCGAAACACACATTGACACGTATACAGACATGCATACATGCACGTGTGCTACACATCTACATGTGTACATGCAGCCCTCATCTGCTTGGTGGCTGCTCAATTTCACCACCCAACTCAGCACTGCTCGGCACACTGGCCACAAAGCAGTGCCAAGTCATTGCCACTACCCAAGACATCGGAAGACTGACGTCGCCAGATGGAAACAGTGACCTTTCAATGGGTGGATATCACTTGATGTACATACCAGGTGGAGTTTCAGGATGTTGCGGCTCTGTGTATGTACATTTCGTATGTGCGTATATCAGTATATCTGTATATGCATAGATATTTGCGTTCCCAAAGGCGCACATATACAGCAAAAATGTTTGCACATAGTGCGTAATTCTACGTCTAAAGGCTAAAAGTATAATTTTTGCATCTCCATCAACTCTGTTTGTCAGTTTGCCAGGTCAAAGTCAGGTATCAGCAAGAATTGCTAGACATCGCAGCAACGACTGTTCCCTTTATGTTCTGGACCCCAGCAGGTTACGGCCATTGATCTATGCCTACATGCACCTGGAGGGCATTGAAGGCTACTACCAGGTAGCCCAGTTCAACTGTTGAAGGTCATTATTGCCCAATGGAATTCATTGCACTATCAACCCTCTGAGTTGGAAGGACCACAAACCACAAATATCATAGCTCAAGCAGAATCCAAATCCCTCCCCTCCCAACCAAGCAGATCATCCAGATCTCCTGGAGCTTTCTCTCCTGGAGTTTTCTCTCCGGGAGTTCTTGCTGGACTTTGGCTCCACTTCGCCACCATCGCTTCCCGTCGTTTCCGACAAAGTCTCCACGACCTCCGTCCCAGTGCGCACTTGCTCCTGGCGCGAAAATGCGAAACTCGGCTGGAAGCTCAAAAATCACCAGTTGTTATGGGTAAACCAGCAATAAATGCTGGATTCTTCACGCAACCAGGCCAGTCTACCAGAGTGTATCTTTTTGGTGCGTTTTGCCTTTTTGATGGGTTGGATTTGTTTTGGAGGCGGGGGATGTAGTAAGTGGCGTTTAGGATTTTGAGGTCTCAGGGTAAGGGCTTAGGGGAAGGAATCTCGAGGGTAAAACTGGTCAAACAGAAAAAAACATGTTTTTGCAACTATATTTCCGTGTAAATAACCATTTGGGGGTTCTTAAAATAGGGTACCCAAAAAATGGTTGGTTTATTACTATAAAATGGTTTTCATAAAGGATGATTTGGGGGGTCCCCCTATTTCGAGAATCATCATTTTTTGTATAATATATTTGTTAACCAGTAATGAACCATTCTAAAACATTCACAAAGAAAAACCAATGGAAATTGCGATGCTGAACTACAGCCCCCAAAAAAATGGTTTCCAAAGATTGCTTCTCTTCAGCGCCGCATGGTATTCCAGCCAAAATCTCGTCGGGACCAGCGTTTGATTCAGGGGGAAAGCCGTGGACCCAACATATTATGAGCCATTGCTAAGTCACTGATGTATGGTCAGCCATCACCAACAAGGATCTATCGCATTTAATATGGGTGTTTCTCAAGCTGGGGGACCCCCCAAATCATCCTTTATTCGCGTGGCAAGCGAACTTGAAGGATTCCAAAAACTCTATCATGCAAAAAGATGCGAATGGGGCATGCACAAATAGAATTTCTTCCGTATTTTAGATATACTTAGATCTTTTACCGCTCGCTTGTGAACACTGAATATCCAGCGGCCTTCCCAAGTCATTCAAATGTGACCCAAAAGTTGTGGACAACCGTCAGTCTTTGGGCACGGAATTGTTGGACAGCAGCATGCACCATCTCTTCAATGGCTTGGAGTGGTGAAAGAGAAGACTTATGCTAGCAGTTTTAGGGTTCCCAAACAGAATGGACCATACCTTGTTTTATCCCCAAGTAACAGGCCAACCGTCACTGACACAACAACAATCATTACTTGACTGTTACAAATGACTCAAATCATTAGAACCATCCGATAGAAACCACCCGCACCGTTTCTCCTTGGTAACAATGACTTCCGACCAAACAATCATGATTAGCGGTTAGCCGCCACCATTCACCATAGTCATACAATCATCAACTGCAATCAATCATCAATCAACCATGAATTCACCATCAATTCACCATCAAGTAACCATCAATCAACCATCAATTCAGCATCAATAACTGCTTGTTCGTGTCCCACCCCCTCCCCCGGCTCCATCTCCAGATCGGTCTCGCTGCTGTCATCCTCGCTGTCGTCTTCCTGCGGTGGCGGCGGAACGTCCAGGTATTGCAGGTCCTGCCGCGGCTTCTGGTGGCTCACCAGCTGGAAGTAGGGTGCGACCTGAAGCCATCGAAGGTGATGGGGCCGGTGATGAATGGATGGATGATGTGATGATTCAAAGGGTGATTCAATGGATGACTAATGGATGAGTCATAGATGGTTGGAATGGATGGTTGGAATGGATCGTTGGAATGGATGGTTGGAATGGATGGTTGGAAGGGGCGGGTAACAGCGCTTGATGATTTTGTTGAACAGGATTCTCAACAAGCTGCTGGATTCATTTGGAGTAGGTTTCGGATCCAATAGACAATGGTTATTGACTAAACTATTGGCTGATAAAACATCTCTAGGCAATACCAGTAAATCTGGATGGCTGCTGGACGGTTTAGAGACGAAAAATGCTCTTTGAGTATGAACGCTCACCGATTAATCATCAGAAACCAGACTCTTCAAAGTTTGGTTTTCATCTCTTGCCCTGCATTACCCGGCTGTCCCCCAATGGCATTTCTTTCTGGGCAGAGGGAACGCTTATACCAACTTCATTTCTCAGAAGTAAGACCCCAAGACCCCAACCACCCTGAAACATCGCAAAGGACGTTGACTTAAAATCTGAAACTTTGAAAACAAATCGCCAATTCTCCCAGGTTTAGAAACTCCAAATGTATCCATGGCATACCTCCAAGTCTGGCTTCCTCTGTAGACACCATTTGGGGAGCGCTTCCAGAGGCACTACCGATAGGAACCACCGCTTATTGTGGCTGGCTATGTGGAGAATCACAGCTTGGGCTCGACAGCTTGGATGGAATCGCAGAGATATACCCGGTGATTCAACGGATGTTTTTTCCTGAACTGCTGATTGACTTCATGCTGACTACGGGGAGCTCAACTCCTCGGAATAGGCACAATTCTATTGCCCTACGATCTCTTCATCAACGTTCGGACTGGGTTTTGGATGATATTGGACAAGGTGTTGACCTGCAGAGCCAACCTTTCTCTGAACGTCACAAAATCTGGTCCCGTGCTTTAACCTGGTTGATGAAAGCTGCTCCGAACCTCATCCTCCTTGGCCAAGTTAAAGAGAAATCTGAATCATTGCAGTTTTTGGGGTGCTCAAGCTGGTTTCAAGCTTTGAGCAACCGTCCCAAATTAGTACATGGATATTCTGCGGCTGCCATCCTCTACAAGTTCTTCATCACGGAGTATGGTTGCAACAAATCCCTTAAAAGAGTGCTTACGGTAAACAGCCCTGCACCAATGACACATCCTGACTGGCTGAACGCACCTTTCGGTGAACGTTTGGAGTTTGTCTACAAGGCGAAGGATCTTTATCCATTCGACAATTCATGAGAATTTTTCCATATTTTGGTGTTTGGGATACGATGTCTGATCCCATTCACCTCTGAGTTTCCCTCAGAGACAAGTGCGAAAGTGCGAAAGGGCACTGTTGGTCACTACTCTCTGCAACTAACTCTCATCCACACAAAGGCTTGATTGACTCCACCTCATAAACAAGCATCGATAAAAAACAGTTTGTAGGCAAACCGTGATTCATCGCCATTAAAGATTATCTTTCATGAAGCTGTGGAATTGTCATTCACCATGACTTATCAACGTATTCATTGTCAAAGCAGGCGATCACCATTTAGTTGATCGACCCATGTTGGCCCTTATAACTGCACGTTAAGCTGCCAACATAGCTGGTACATTCACCTCTTTTCACATCGCCACTCGTTGGGCATCGGTTCCCTGGTCCAACTCGTTGGCACGTCGAGGAACATAATTCCGAGTGAGCCTGAGCTGCAGGACTACGGCTACCAGCATGCACCGGCAAATGTCCGTACACAAATATAGATGTGCATAAATACTTGAATATAGATATATATATATATATTTATTCATTTATATAGACAGATATATGTATGTATAGAGAGAGATAGATAGATAGATAGATAGATAGATAGATAGATCGACAGACAGATAGATAGATCGATCGACAGACAGATAGATAGATAAATAGATAGATAAATAGATAGATAGATAGATAAATAGATAGATAGATAGATAAATAGATAGATAGATAAATAGATAGATAGATAGATAAATAGATAGATACATACATTAATCCATTTATTGATTTTTGTTGCTTTACTTGATATATACAGCTTTACATATTCACATCTGCATTTGCATATTTCTCTATTTTTCTGCATTCAGGAGCTGCCACAGCCGGGCTACGTCTATGGGTCTATTGGGTCCGGTGACGGCGGACAACCAAAAAGGCCGGGCCCCAGTCGTCTTTCTTGGGACCTTCACCTGCCCGGTTTTGGCAGATGTCCCTGACCCATAGCCATATGGTGGTCGTTTTGTTGATGGCTATGGATAAACATGGCAATTGGCGATGGGTAAACATGGCAAGACTACTTTATACATAGCCAAGACTACTTGCATATAGATCCTCCATATAGTCTTTTTGTTGAAAGGCGGCTTAACTGACGGTTAACTGTTGTTTGATGGCCATAAAGTAGTGGATTTGACGGACAGCAACTGGTATTCATCCTGACTGCTTGCACTTTTCCATCCCGGTTGAAGTGTGTGGCTGCAACCAGGTACACCTGATGAACATCCCAAAAATCGAACTGAGCAGTCTTTCTTGGAAAGTTCGCCCAATGCTGGTATAGTTCATCCCTGATCACTGCCTCCCCTATTAACCAGCATTAACAAGTACTATACGTTAGCTGCTAGGAATCAACCATTGGCAACCATTCATATTGATATTGACCACCCTTCATGTCACTCGCGACACATTCCAATCAAGCCACAGGTAGAAGGAATAGACCGCTGTCATCAGCGCGATGGTTTGGGAGCTCACGCTGCCATGGGGAATGTTGGCCTGGAGCTCCATGACGATCAAGATG
This sequence comes from Symbiodinium kawagutii, assembly GCA_009767595.1. Taxonomy (NCBI): domain Eukaryota; class Dinophyceae; order Suessiales; family Symbiodiniaceae; genus Symbiodinium; species Symbiodinium kawagutii. The sequence continues at coordinate 759,335 of VSDK01009858.1, forward strand.
CCAAAAACCTGATGGGCAGAGCACGAGTTGCGTGTGGCCATGGGACAGCCATGCTGAACCAACCAATGACCAATCAACAAACAGTAGTGCCGATAACGAACAGTAGTTGGTTAGTTCATTGGTTGGTTATTGGCGAACAGTAGTGACGATAACCAACCAGCTAACTAACCAATCGCCAGCCGACAACGAACAGTAGTCGCGTGACGGGAATTGTCCTCCAAGAACTAGGCTGGCGTCACTAGAACTTTGGCTCATCCCTTGACCTATACCTGCATCAGGAATAAATCTTAGATGAATGAATACTCAAGGAGCAATGAATGGACTAATCATGCCTTCAGGAATGATGTGTAATAGTTTGAATGATTCACCATTGAATGATCAATCACTATGATATTAAATTGTACACTGCTTAAATAATTGGATAATTCTGAGAGGCGTTTAACGCTGACAGAAATGATAAGCACCTTTAACCAACCATTGTCCTTATCCAGAATAAATCATTAAAGTGCTATTGTTCTTTGTTGGTTCTCATCCGTTATTGAGGGTAAGAATGATTCGACATGGATTGCCACCATCATGCACTGCAATTGATGTACAATCATACATGCGCACACATAGCACATGTATATATATATATATATTACAATATACGTCTGTATGGGGTCTTATCTAAAAAAGGGTTACCCCTAGATGATCCTTTATTCACCATTTCTAGTAACCAGCCATTTTGGGGAGCTTCCCTATGACTTGAGAAACCACCGGTCCTGTTCGCTCCCTGCCTGCGTGTGCAACAAGGCCGCCAAGCCCGTGGCCATGGCTGCGGCCGTGCAGATGTAGACGTATTGGCCCCCCAGCAGCGCCACCCAATCCGTGGCTCCCAGGGCGGAGCCCATGGCCCCCGAGGCGAAGATGATGGGATAGATGGGACCTCCAACGAAGCCTGCGCCTTCGCACATGCTGATCATCACCAGCTTCACTAAGGCCAGGCCGAACATCTCCCAGCCTCGCCACACGCATGGCTGGAACACGTGGCACTCACCATGACAAACTGCTCCAAGTAGATGGGTTGAGGCCAAGTTTCACAGGAAATTCGACCAAAATTGAATGCCCATTTATGGCATATTGACATTGCATGCAACCAGGTTGTGGAGGTTGTTTTTCTATCTATACTGGCATGTGGGGGATTGCTTAGAGTATGCCACTTGTAGAAAAACCCGACCAAACCTAGATATTTGGTATCTTCCCAACATTGGCTACTTTACCCGACCCTAAAACACTGCCAACCATTGCGTATTCATGTGCCTTGAAACCCAACCCTAGCCACATGTCTTGTAAGAACTACAGGGGAAAAGCTGCATGTACCATTGGGATGGCTAATAGAAATTGCTTGGTTTTATTCACGGTTCGTGGTTCAGCTATGGTTGATTGGTTGATCGCAGATACTATTCTTTAAAAAAATCCGCCATTTGTTTGTTGGAAAATTGATGGTTAACATTTCCACCAAAATGTTTTGGGGTACCCCCTGTACGGACATGCCCAGGCAGCCAACATCCGAGATCCTCTTCAGTTTGATGGGATGCGTACTGCCCCCTGTGAGGCTTCAAGCATTGGGGCGATTCCTTGGTAAACTAACCTGGAAATTGAAATGGAAAATCCATCATTTTTGAAGGGAAATCCTGGAAAATCAGCTGGACATGGTGTAGATTACCAAAGGGTATATCGAGATAGCATGGGATGGTGTATGCACCCATGGCTCAGCGATAAATCCAACTAGGGCGCATCGTTGCCATGCAAAAAAAGTGATCATTCTCAGGGGATGTTTTGGATCCATGGGAAGACCCCCATTATGTGCAGAAACACCATGCAATGAGAAGCTTTCATGACAGCTCGGCCCAGCTTGACCATGCTTGCACCTTGCCTGACATGGAGAGCCCGTCATGCGCCACGATGGCATCTGGGTAGATGAGCTTCTCATAGAGATACCTACAGTGATTGACCATCTACAAAGTGACGCACCCAGTTGGGCAAATTGTTGTGTGCCATACATGTGGGTATACGTGTGCATTTTTATACATCGTTTGCAACTAAACATGTGCACGACTGTCCATGTGTTTATATGTAATATAGTTTTGCAGCTGTAATATGTATATATGCTGATTATTTACTTATTTATTTATATATATATACAGACATATGTTGGATCCATGTGCATGTACGCGTATGACATACTGGGGGAAGTGTGGTTTGGATGTAACTCGCGAGTTAAAAAGCCTTTAAACAATGCCAAGAATCGAAGTCAGGGCTTCACTGTGTGTGTGTGTGCCGGAATCAAGATCAAGACTGCCCATTCTCATCCGGTCCAAAGGGTGTTCGGGATGCTGACAAAAATCCTATGCTTGCCGGATCTTGCCGGCATGTCAACCCATAATCAAAAAAAGAGGTTGGCCGGTTGGCCATCTGAGGGGCCCAGCTCCAAAAGTGAACCATCATTTTGAAGCTGTCCGTTTTGGGGCCTGATCGCAACAAGCCTTGCCCCTGGCCCCCAGAAAGAAGCCCATCCTGGCCATCCCTGGAAAGCGCTCGCAGAAGCTACCCCAACAACCATGCAGGAGAATGCCACCAGCTTGGATATCCTCTAAAAATCATTGGACTATGGCTCAAGGCTTTAAGCATCATTAATGTGGGATTAAAACCATTTAAAACCTACCAATATGGGTCAATATTAACCCTCAATTTTAGGGATAATGATAACCATCAATGTCTAACCATCAATGTCTTGACATAGTTGGAACACTTGCTGGTCAACGATGGTACGCCAGGGGTACACGGTGACTCACAGCTCTCCATGGCTTCACCTGTTGGGACCCAACGCTGGTGACGCGACGCCGCCCAGCGGCTTCAGTTGCACCGGCTGGCAATCGGGGAAGATCTTGGAGCCCTTAGCGAGCGCAGGGGATGGTCTATTAGCAACTGCTGAAAGAATGGTTATGACATGGCTTTATTGGTTTTATAATGGCTATTTAATGGTTATAACGGTGCGACAATGCCCTGACCATCACTTTGTACCATGGTGCAATTGACGGCTACTGAGTATTTCCAAATAGGGTTCGTCTTGATGGACTACATAGACCCAAAACTGGATGATGCATGAACTCGGAAATGGAAACCTGCGAGTCTGGCGTGAAAATCGGTACCTGTACCTTTTTTTGGTCGGCCTGCAGAACTAAGATTCAAAAGGCATTATCTTCGGATCATCTTCCAAAGGAGTTTCACCAATTAAAAAAGGGATGAAACTGGAACCCCATTGAAGGGGCCATTTCGACCGTGTGGTAGTGCGTGCTGAAAATGAGGATAGTTGGATGCAAAGTGATGCCCGCAGTTGGGATACATTTACATAGCTTGCTTCTCCACCAAAGTATTGCGGCACCACTGCACTTAATCGCTGCCTAGATGCGAAAGAACAGCCACGCGTTAAGACTACCTGCAGCTGATCTTCTCCCCACCACAGAGCGCTAGGATATAAAAAGGACATGGCAGCATTGGCAGCGCCAACGACGGCAAGAATGGCGCTGTAGCGCAGTGCCTTCCATCTGTGCTGGTGCTTCATGTGCTTGATATGTTCAAAGAGCGGGTGCCATCCCCGCATCAGAATCACCAGTAAGTATGACGTGAGGCCCCCAACAATGCCTGCAAGAATTCCCATGGTCACAGCACCCAGGCCGAAGACAGACTCGATCACTGGCTGGTCAGGAGAGTCTCCACCAGGGAACCAAAAGCGACTGTTGCCCAATAGAACTTCAGGCTCCCAAATGCAGTGGCCTACAAGCGTCCCAACCACTCCTGCAACTACGCAAGCGGGATAGGCCTCCAAGGCGAATTCGGCACCATCCATGTGCGGAATTTCCATGGCAAAAAATGCACTGGCCAAAGGCAAGCCAAAAAAGGCCGCTAAACCACCAGCGCCACCTGCTAAAGATGCCACTCTCAAGACTTGCACTGAAGGATTTAGCACTTTCTTCACCACTGCGACGTAGAGCACTGATGGCATGATGATTACCACAGGTTCTGGTCCTACCGAAGCACCTGCAAAGGCCGTAAGCAACGAGAGCAGCACCAGCCCCAGTACCCAAGGCCCACACGGGGCACATCCGTTGGTTCCGTGCAAATGTTGGACCCAGACGTTCATGTTGGTCACCGCATCACTGGGCAAATAGGCACGACCAAGACCTACGATGGCACCAAAAAAGGCGCCCAGGATCCAAGTGAGATTGTAGATGGCAAAGGGAGCCTGCAGCTGTGCAATCCAACAACTATTTGTTGGGTCTTCAGTTCTTTCCGGGTGGTTCGTTTCTTCGATCCTTTGCAGAGTCCAAATGCTAAGTTTAGTAGTAGCCATAATACAGAAGTTGGACTAGTAAACCTCCGATGAACCAAATTTTCAGGGTACTATCTGTTGACCCTCACCGCTATTGACTCATCCATTTGGTGGTTTCTCAAAATATGCAACTCCAAAAAATGATTGGTTTATTACTGCAACTGATTGATAAAGGATGATTTAGGGATACCCCTATTTCGAGAAACACCCATTAAGTTTAACAAAAAACGCAGGAAATCCTTGATGACCCGCAGGTGTGCCTCTTCACTCCATCCTGCGGCATACAGGGCGGCTGGAAACCGTGTCCAAATGATCTCCAAGAACGTCTCCAAGATCACCTCACCAAGCCCCTCAACCAGCTGATGAGCAGCTGGTCATGTGAATATACAAATACCAAATGCCACGCAAACGGTGGTTTCCCAAGCCATAAGGAACTCCAAAATGCTTGGCTTATTACTAGAAATGACTATGAATGGATGATTGGGGGGTACCCCTATTCTGAGAAACACCCAAATACCATCAAATACCATTATACACATAGAAGAGAGAATCAAACATGTTGGCTTCAACCCAAACGTTTTTCCCGGCCCAGAATGAGGCACTGCAATGGAGGATCTTGGGCCAGGTTAACATGGTTCCGAGAAGCTGCAACAACACTGGCTATATGCAGTGATTTGTGGTTTGGGATTTTAGGGTTTGGGGGTTCAGGGCTTCCAGTTCTAGGGCTTTGCCGTTTAGGTTTGAGGATTTTAGGATTTGGGTTTGTGAACTTAGAAGCTCAAAAACAATAGCCCTGCGCAGGAATTTGAGCATAGGAAAAGGTTCCCTGTTTGTTGGTAGATGTCGAGCTTTGAGATGATGTGCTCACCATGTTTAATGTTTCCGCCATGCGGTCGTTGGGATTCTCCCCGTGACATCTGGAGACCAAACGAACTGAGCGTGCGATTGGAGAAACTGATTTTATCCAAGATCTGTACGAAAGAAAGATCAAAAATGATGGAAGAACCACCTGAAAATGAGGTCAAAGAGGATCCTGTTTATTGGGGTCTCCACATTTGGCGGTTGAATCTCACAAGAAAGTACTGTTTTTCGTTTAAGAACGTTCACTAGTGTTTGATCGATCACGCCAAATGATGAATCATCAACCATCATCAACAATAATAGGGGGATATACCAACACCATAATTGCTGTGGTATGCCAAATTGTTGGTGAAGCCTTTTTTTCAACGTCTTGGGATGCTTGGGGATGCGACGCTTCCAGGAGCCCCCAGCTGCTGACTTTCAACCATAGCGGTGATGCACCTTGTAGAGCTTCACCAGCAAGCCCGAGCTGATGCCAGCAAAGACACCCACCAGAGTCAGCGAAAAGAACGATAAATCCAATTCAGTCGTTACCATGGCCGCAGTTGGGAGGGTTCAATGACGGTGTAATGATGGTTTAAACGAGTACTTGGGCCAACTTGTTGGATAACACCCCTGGTGTTTTCGGCCTGGCTGTTGTTGACACTTAGCAAAAGGTGTCTGGAAGTAAATCAAAGTGGAGTTTGCTTCCGGTGGACTCCCAGCAGCATGCTTGAAACATGACCATGCGTGATTTCTTGTTGAAATGGCTGCCGGTAACCTGTATGTATGCATTTTGCCATATGCTCTGCTGGTGTAGCTTCTCCATGTGCTCTGCCCGCCAAAAGAAGTACAAAAGTCTGCGGCGCGAACCACTGTGGAATCGCTCCCATCCTAGTGCCAAGCCCCCAAGTAGCAAGGGCTCAGAGAAACTGCAGCACGAAATTGACCTTGCAACCCACAATATCAACAGGTTCGTCCCTAATGAAACAATAGCAATTCGCTAAATGACAACTGTTGGCAACAAGTAGCGGTGGTTCCAAAATGTGATCGTAGAATTAGTCTGAAATCGAGCTCGCAGAGAGCTCCAACTAGATATGAAATTCTTCTATGTGTACATTCCCAACCGGCTTCAAGACTAGTTTGCTCAAGCTTGATATTATCAGATCCTCAACAATAAAACTTGAGTCTTGGTGAATGGAACCAGGTTTTCCAACACCTCCAAAAGCAACGGAATCAAAATTTGGTATCCTGGCTCAATCGGTGCGAGGAAACTCTATGTTCGAAACCCTTGTCATAAGCATACATGATAGCTGACCTTCTGCTCATCTTCCCATCACTTCCAACACTTGGACCCAACGTTGGCTTCCTACGTGGTTGATATCAACGTGTTTGGGACGGCTCATTGACTCTAATCTGATTGTATATATAAGTATCATGTTTTGCTGCTGCATGATCCCCGCAAGAAGTAAATCAACGATTAGACAACCTGCGACCGCCTGATCACCTGTATATACAGCTTGTATGTTTCTCATGGACACAACCAATGGCATGTTGCGACGGGGGAAGAAGTGGCTTGCTCTCGCAGTCGCAAAACTCCTCTTATTGGTGGCTGCTCGCCCCCCTAATTTTCCTCAACTTGGCCCAGCCATCTCACAGGTTGCTTCGTATCCAGCCACCATGCCGAGGTTTCACCCATCTCCCAATCGGAGGTGCCCCATGACCAAGCTGTACCACCACAACTTCGCCTCAACGTTCTCTGGCAGAGCCTTTAGGAAGTCTTCAACCTACACGGTGGATGTGGACTGCAGAGGTCCACCAGCAATCACAAGGGCTTGTGATGAGATTTTGCCGAGTTCACCAACTGAACTCACGGCTTTCCATGGCTAAGTTCAGGGTACATTGGAGGAAACCATCAGCTACTCCAATGTACCATTTGGTACGTGAACTTTCAGCGGAAAAATTGACTATTCGGGTTTCACATCAGTACATTTGAGGAAACCATTTTGAGGAAAAAAATATCAGTCACTCCACCATTTCGCACACGGTCAACTGGAGTGTCGAATAAAAACAAACGGCAAGAAAGGATTCATCCCACGAAAGAACTAGTTGAAGTTGGGGCACATTTCATGCATTAAATAAAGCCTAAATCAAGAATTGATCATTTTAATGCTTCAAAAAAACGCAAACCACTCAGATTTCATGGCTGGTTCTACTGGTGACTCATCCTGGCCCATCCAACAAACTTGTGAGCAAAATCAAACCAAGGTGAGCAGAACGCCAGGGAGGTACCATGGCAGTGCCTCTGGGTCCTCGAACTGATGAGAGACGTTATGACAGGACAGTCCCTTACCATCAGGTCAATCAAATTTCAAATGATATCCTATACATTCGATATATGAAATCATAAAAAGGTAATGCATATCCTGAATGGATCTTTCAATCAAATACATTTGATCTATGAATCAATTGATTGCACGTTCCGTGATGAGATTTCCATGTACAACATATTCCATTGTGGCTCATGTCACCCCATGGGCACAGCTGCATACAGTTTATCGCTGAGCCCAGCATGAGCATCCCAGATCATTCTCAAAAATGTGGCCGTTCCATGTGTTGCAATGAGGCTACATTGACCCTTCCCATCTAAGAACTGGACTACACTCAACTCTGTGGATGGAAGTCCGTAAGTTCAATGGGTAAATTGCAACCCCAGGTTTCGTTATCCCCTACTATGAGCCATTGTCAAGCATCAACCATCATTTTCAAGCATCAACTATGAGACTTTGTCAACCTACAAAACCACAGAGTTTTTCAGGACCCACCATCCGCCACGCCTGCTCCTTGCAGCACTGGCAAATCAGCTGCAAAGCTGACTGGAGCTCCTGGGACAAGCGTTCGCCGGCGCTTGTAAGGTTTGACAGGGCTCCGGGTTATACCAACAACGGTGTAAGGGTGGCTTAAAAGGAGGGCGATTGATGCTGGTTTGCAATGACGGCTATGAATGATGGCTTTCAATGGTCGTTGTTGAAAATGACATGATGATTGACAGGGATACAGTAGCAGCTAATTGTGTTGTATTTATTTGCATGTTTATTCAATATATGTCTATATTATATTCATATATATACATATACATGCCTTGATTTATTTGATATAATGTATATATATATATATGTAAATATTTATTCTATCTATATATATATACATATATATATCTACAGTCCTGTTGGTTCCTAAAATGGCATTGTCATGGCCAAAGGGGTGCGTGGTGGTGGAAAACCAATTGGATGTTTGAGTGGCTACAAAGTTCTCAGATCTCGGTGACGAGGTCACCTTCGAGGCACCCAAGGGGAGACCGCATCTTTCTGACTCTGCTTGGCACCTGATTGCTGTATGCTTTCCTTGGAAATGCGGGGGCGCTTGTTTTTTAATGAAACTATGTAAATATAGCTATTTATATATGTATATATATATATACATATATACATATATATATATATACATATATACATATATATATATATATATATATATTGTATACATGCACATAGAAATGTTGGGAACACCCCAAGTCTCGACCGCTAGACTGGGACCTTCCAATCGCATCCAATCCCCTGAGGGGTGTGATGTGCACGCCCAATACGAAAGCAACAACCACTTCCTTCATTAATTTAGAGGTACTGTACCATTTTAGTGGAAACCCGTCACTTTTCGTGGACATGATCAACCAAGGGCTAGTTGATCGAGGGTCAACATGATTCTGAAGCCAAAAATTGTTCGCGTGAACTTGCATCAGCTGGACATTTGTGTCCTTTGCTGTGCCACATTCATGGGAAAGATCCACAAGAACACTCCCGAGTTCATTATAATGGGCAGCTTGTCCTGAAATGGATCCCCCACGAATCATTTACCATGATGGACCATTATGGACCATTGTTATCCATTTTCAACTATGAAAAAATGGTTGTTAGCGCTTATCATTGTTATTAACACGTATTGCTACAGTAACTACTACGTATGACATACAGTAACTACTACAGTACCTATTACAGCAACTACTATTGCCAACCGTGATTATTTGCCATCATTATCATGATTCATGATTACCACCATTAGTCCAACCACATCCAACCACTCACCATTCTTCCACTCATCAACCACCCTCAACATACTCCTCATACTCATAATCAACCATCAACTATGATCATTAACCACTACTAACCATCCTTCATGGATCCACTCCTCAGCCATCGACCCATCCCCTGGGCCTCCACGACCTTTGCCCCGGGCAGCTTCTTCTTGTGCCCTTCGCGGATGACGCTTTCGGAGACGCACAAGATGTGGGTCTTCAACTCACCTCGCCACAGCGTCGTTGTGCTTGGTAAGTCGTGGTTGAGAGTGGTTAGTGTGGGTGATACTAGTGGTTAATACAAATGGTTCATAGGGCTTTATAGTAGATGGTTCATAAGGTTTTAATAGTGGTTAAAGTGATCAGTAATGGTTAATACTAGCGGTTCATAGGGCTTTATAGTGGTTGATCATGGTGTGATAATGGTTGATAGTGGTTGATAATGGTTTATAAATGGTTGATACTGGTCAGCAATGGATGGCTAATAATTGTTTAACAATGGTTAAGATGGTTTAGAATGATTAATACTGGCGAGTCATGGTCAACAATGGCTCATATGGGATGATTGATAGTGGTTTGTAACTGGTAATCATGGTATGGCCAACATGGGAGTTTGAACCAATCATTCACTCATGTGGTTGATCAGCAGGATGTGTTGGAAACACTCAGTCAAACAATGTAGATTGTCCCGACCCTTTGGTTACCGTGGAACACCTTGGCACACGTCGGACATGTCCAAATTGAACTTGGAAATGATTTTGTTTGCACATGCCTCCTACATCATTGTACAAATCTCAGTGTTCCCTCGTGAGCAAATAGATGTATCGTCATTTAAAAAAATCATGTGTGTGTGTATGTATGCGTGTCTGCACGTATGCATTTGTGTATCGATGCCCGCATGCATGCGCATATGCATGTATGCATGTAGATATATAGATATTATGGAGACACAAATGTATACAAGCACCTTTATCTCTATGCACATATATAAGCCAAGGTTTCAGTTAAACAGTACACATATAACATACACACACATAAATATATATATATACATATACATAGAGATACATATAGATACATATACAACTGTTTCGCGTCACTTTCAATGTGCATGCCAGTGCTGTTTCAGCCGGCCCAACCAAGTGACCTTGCAGGGTGCCGAAAGTGGAGTGTTTGCCCCAGAAAGTTTCCACCTTCTTCACCATCTGGCAATCCTGGCAGAGGTGATGAGTCCACGATGAGTTCCAGAAATGGAAGCCATGGGGTCATCCATCCCCAAGAATGGATACCCACCATCCAAATCCATGATCTTTGTGAGGAAACCATCAATGACTTGGGGGGGTGCGACAAACCCACGTGGTTGCTCCCAACATCTTAGTGTGCAAGAATTCTACTTGGATGTTCCACCCAACTTGTGAAGGAGCAGCGTTTCTGTACAGTGGTTGGCTTCAGCTTGGCTGCAGGATTCAAGGTGGGGCCCCCGATCATTGGACAAATTGATAGATATGATATGTCTATATTAAATTTATATATATATATATATATACGTATATTTGTTTATTATTTATTGATTCATTTATTAATTTATTCATTTCTTCATTTACTTATTGATTATCTATTTATTTATCTGTTTTTGTTCATATTTATATATATATATGTAGGATAAAAAGCTGATTGATGATAGGTATAACTAGCCACTTAGCTGGGTTCTAAGACCCATGCATCCAAGTGGGGTCCAGTCCCTTATATGTTCATACGACGATCAGCATTGGTACCCTTTCGGCTGGTTGGGCGAATTTTGCTCAAGCCACTGTTTCGGGCAAGGGGAACTGGCTGTGAGCTTTCAATGACCAGTGGTGGGTGAAACAAACTAATGGCTGCTGGTGATGAACATTGGACCTTCTCTTTGTTTGCTGGGATCATTCGGCTGCCATCAGTCTCGGGAAGAATATCGTCCACACTTCGTTGTTCAAGAAGTGCTATTGCCCCATACGGACTTCTGGTTTGCTACATGGACCCTTAAAGGATTGGATCCTCTTCGAAAACCCAGCTTATCATGAGCCTGCTTCTTCGTGTACTGACTTCCAAAAACTAGGAGATGGGTTGTCTTTCAAGCCAAAGACCTCAAATAAATTTGCATGTAACTATATCATTGAATTATACATGTTACATACATACAGGTGTACAATCATACCGACATATGTATATATATATATAGAGATATATGTGTGTGCTTTAGATGACTGCCATTACATACATACAATCATGTGATAATTTGTGTATCTTCGTTTCATTTCCTGGCCATCAGCTGGACTCGCCTCCTTCGTGTCCGCCTCATCAGCTTGGCTGATGGAGAATTCACCTGCTGGGTTGGCGCTGCCGGTGCTGGGAAAATAATGTGCCTATTTTTGGCTAACCAACGATGGTTAATAGTAGGGTACAATGACCAACAATACTTGGAGATATACCAACTATACTTGGATTATCATCCCGTTGAGAAACTGCTTGGGAACCATTGAGATGTTTCGCCCAATATCAACGCTACCCATAGGGATAGTGCTTATGGCGATAGTTCACCCGTCTATGAATGACACACAAAAATGGCAGTTACTGAACCTGGTCATGTTCACCAGTTACCACTCGTAAAATGATCGTCTGAGTATACTCCATAATCATTGCCTGGTGGTGAATTTGCAATAATCTCCAACTACCAGGGGCTATACAGTCTGCTAAGCTAACCCGGAAAATCCAGCATTCGTAGCTGGCTTACCCATCAAAAAATTGTCTTTTCAAGCTTCCAGGTTAGTCTACCAGAGAGGGTAGCAACAATGGAAAAACCATCCCAGCTACACATCAAACGGGATTGCCGCATCCATGTGCCGAAAGCCTCGGGAAGAATTCTCGTGATCAACCAGGCCGAAGGTGACAATCATACCGCATTTGCCGTGGTACCAACGATTGTGAAGTGACGCTTGACCATTTCATTTAGAGTCCATCACCCATCGATCAACCATCAACCAAACTGTACTCAACTAAGCAGTACTTAAGTCTTTGACCATATCACTACACCATTCGTTGACCATAACCATTGACCATCAACGCAACCACCAATGTCACTACCATGGGTTCACCACGATCGACACACCACGGGCCTGACGCGATCTTGGCCGCTTCCTCGTTCAACGACTTGGCGACTTCGAAGGCGAACTCCTGGGTGGCGGCCTGGCAGAGCGCGGTCGGCGGCGCCATGGCAACGGTGGCAGTGGCCCTGGCGGCAGCCCTGCCTCGACCTCCTCAGCATCGTCTTGCAGGTCCCCGGCCTGGCGGTGAAGCAAAAAATGCTGGGCCCATTCCAAGGATTTGGCTTGGCAATGGTGGATATCCTCAGGGATATCAAGATGGTTGGCAATGAAACAAAAAATGGAAAGCAATCTTGATATCTTGATGGATATCTTCCCATGATTTCTTCGAATCAATCTTGATGGCTATCCTAATGGTATTTGATATGTGGGTGTGTCTTCCCAGCCAGAAATTGTATTTTGGCCATTTGATATTGGATGGTTGGAATAATTTGCTGTGTCTGGTAGGAAAACTCTTTGGGGTTTTCGAGCCATTTCTTGAAACGTTTGCTAGTAGTATCGTGATCATGCCAACAATCACGATAGCAAGTGTACTCCTGGTAGTATATGACCACCATCAAACCACTGTATCAACATCGGTTCGATATGAACCGATATTGTCATATGGAGCCAAGTTGTGGACCATAATTGCTAATGGCTAGTCATGGTCAAGAAGGGCTATTGACGATGCGTTGATAATATCAACGGTCATCAACCATGGTTAACTGTTTCCTAGAGAATCACGATGAACCATGGTTCATGAATGTCAATGGTCATCATCCCTGGTTCATGGTGATTCTCCGGGAAACAGTTCCTAAATCAACTCTTGAGATCACTATGTTCACCGTTAGTTGCCAGGTGAAGCATCATGAACCATGCATCACCCCCTATTAGCCATCAGTGAACCACTGTATTCCCAACTGTTGCTGGTGTTCCCCATGTAATTCACCATGAATTACCAGCAGGTGAACCATCATTAGCCAGTAGCCATCACTAGCTCACCAATTAATTACCATCACTAGGCAAATTATGAGTAGCTCCCTAATGATTCACCAAGTAACCACCATCACCAGCCATCACTAGCCATCACCAGCCATCACCAGCCATCACTAGCTCACCGTTGCCAGTAGGGGTTCACCATCACCGCCATCATCGGCTCGCCATCGGCCCCTCCCCCCGACCCCATGCTGGGCCATGCCTTCACGAGCTCTGCCAGGGCATCCTTGGCCACCTTCTGGAGCCCGGGGCCCATGGAACCTGCGCCGAAGCCAAGCCCGAGACGGTTGTGGTGCCGTGATGGTGCCGTGACCCACCGTGGTGGTGAATGGGGAAGCCATGGTGGTTGATGATGATGGCTATGAAAGTGGTTAATGATGAGGCGTCAATGATGATGCTTGGTGATGCTTAGTGATGGTTAATGATGATTAATGATAATGATGGCTGGTTACCATGATGGCCCTGCCCCACCTGCTCGCCACTTCATGATGCTCTGAGACAGCTCCTGCACAATGGTCTTCCTGGGCAGTCCGTTCTGACTAAGGAAGCCTCAAACAATGACTTTCAGCCTCCAACTGAGCCTTTCTCAAAATGGGGGACCCCCAAAAATTCTTACTTGATTACTATAAATGATTAAAAGAGGATGATTCAGGGGTACCCCTACGACTTGAGAAACCTCCAACTGAGCGGGCCTGAATCATCCATTTATTTGACCATTTATAGCGATAAACCATCCATTTTGGGGGTGCCAATTTTGAGAACCCCCAGATAGATGTACAACGGAATATCATCAAGTTTGGGTCAAACACAAACCTCCCAACAACAGTTGATGGCCAACTTTCACCTGTGAAGGAGTACCTGCCGGGATTTGAATGACACCATTGCCAAAAGTCACAACATCCCAGGCTCGAAGATGGCAAAGGATGACTAGTTCTCGGCAATCTGCTGGATGAGCAGGTTAGAGACAAATACTCGTTTGCTTTTTTTGGTGCTTAACAGTTGCTACTGGTTAAGAATGGTGAGTTATGATGGTATTACGCAAAGTATGGAGCTAGCTTGTTCCATCTTGATCGCATTCATCCTCTTGTGCAAAAGTCCTTTGGAAGCTGTTGGGGGAGACTTCATGGAGACCTTCCACCAGTCAAGTGAGCCAGAATCAAATACCTACATCCACCCGTGGAAAATTGGTAGTCTCGGTTCATTGCTCATAACCAGAACCATAAACCAGGCAGATTGATACTCCCAGAAACATCTCAAACCAAATCCAGCAGTGCCTCGAAAAAAGCAGCTCAAAACCAACAATATCGTTGATTAATGGTAGGGGTCCTTAAGAAACAAGCAACAACCAAACATGAATCAGTCAAAGCTCATAAAAACTGGATTCAACAACTCGGTACTACCTCAAAAATGAACAGGAAATCAATCTTCTGGTTGATCAAACAACTGTGGTTGTTGGTCAGTCGCTTGCCGACCAAGCCGCTGCATCTTGGGGGATCCACCAGAAGTCTTCCTGCGAAGTGCTGTGGAGGCGGCTTGGGTGCTGTGAATGGCTGGTTAATGGATGGTTAATCAGTGGATTAATCATGGTTAGTGAGGTGGTCAACAAGGGTTGATGATGATGGTTCATGACGGTCAACAATGGCTGATCATGAACCACCGCTGCCAGCGTATGGATGACATGCCTGGTACTTCATCCTCTAATTTTCTGCAATTTCCTGCCGACCGCTATATATGGAGATTTGAAGTTTGTCCACATGCAGCATTCATGTGCTTGGTTGTTCTTACGAAGAAATTACACAAGCCTTTCAACATCTTAGCTTGTTCATCTGAGAACTACTTTGCTGCTTAGAAAGTGTACATGATCAGAGGGGTGGCCTGCCCTCCACCAATGTGGTGCGCTCAAGAAGAAGCTTCTCAACTGAAGGATATGCCAAAACGCTACTGCTATGATAACAGTCAAACACACAAAAATCATCTGATAGCATGAGCAAGTAAACCCTTCTTCCTCTTACTTATACCCTGCTTAGGGCTAGGGGTTGTCAAAGTTAGAATTGAGAAACATTGGGCCCAAGCTTTGTGACGTTTCGTGTCCACCATATTGGTTCCCGGTTGATTCACAGAGTTACCTGCTACTGTTGGATGCCTACAGGTGTTGAGAAATCAATAGCAGGTATCATATCTATACCATACATCTACAATCTTTTCAGATCAAACATCATGTGATTGTGATGCCTAAATCATACCCAAGGTTGGTACACCAGCTACGGCTCACCTTTTACCAGCATTGACATTCCCTCGCAATGATATGATATCCGCTATTATGTGGGTATAAGCTTGTGCTTGACATTTTCTCATGATCAACACGTGTGTTGTATCTCCGAGTTTCTCTTCATTGTGATTCTTGCCGCAACATATGGTGAACGTGGGTGCCCCATAGCCCGCGCTCAGTGAACATCAGACCCAGCTCCCCATCTGTGATAGCTCCCCTGGGGTGCTGGCTGGATCTCTTCTGGCTTGTTACCTACCCACAAGGTATAAACGACAACAATAACCGCATTGTTTTTGAACACATCCCCATTTTACATATACATACATGTATCTATATGCATGACATCAGTTACATTCCCGTGATTTTCCCTTTGATCACATGCAAATACACCATGGTGATGGGAACAATGCCTGTCTGTGGCTAGTTCCCGGTAATGGTAGCTTAATGAGGGTAAAAATCGAATCATAATCCACTAGGATCCACTATTATCCACGTAATCCACTATCATCAATCCCTGTTCGGGGTTAAATCATTCATCTCCATTGATCTCATCCCCATCAAGTCTCATGTTCTTCGTGGTTAAAAATCCACTATCATGCTCACGGGTCTACCATGCCTGGCAGCCACCACCACTGCTGATCCCTGCTGAGTTCTCCCACCACACGTTGCTGGCCACACGCTTCACTGCGGCATCGGGGTCGCTTCGCGCCACGAAAGCCAGGATCAGCACACGCAAACGAGTGGCCTGGAGTCAGGGGAAGCAGAGGACGACCACAACTAACCACGGCTGGTCCACAGGGTTTAGCTGGTTCGCCTTGGTTAAGCCATGGTTGACAACGGTGAATGATTGATGGTGAATGATGGTTGATGATGAATGATGATCAGTCTTCATGATGATGTTAGTGATTGATGATGATTCATGATGATCGATGATTCCTTACCATAGTGGTTCATGATAGCTATGATTCGATGGTTGATTAATGTAAAGATGGGTAATGATTATCAATGGGCGAACAATAATTGTTTGATTATTGAACATGGCAAGTGATGGTTATCAATGTTGTTTCTTGATGATGGCTGTGATTGAGCAATGGTGGCTATGAATGACTATTTGTTGATTAAAGATAGTCAATGCTGATGTTTGCTAATGGTGGCTGATCACGATTTGTCAAAATGGTGTGGGAGATCTAGCGGTCAAACCATCAGCAGTTTAACCATCAAATAGCTTGGGCTATCATGGTTGATCACGGTTCAATTATGCTTTATTTAATGATGGATGATCATGGTGTGATTGTTTCACAATTGGTTGATCATGGTATCATAATTGTCAATGGACTTCGTGATGGTTGATCCTGGTTTGTCATAGTGGTTACTAAACCATGGTAGGTTGCGACTTCTGGAAAGGTCGGTAGTGATTAAGCATGCTTAACAATGATGCGTTTGTACTGGTTCATGATAGTGATTTATCGCGGTTGATAATGGCCATCAATAATGGTTAATGGTGATGGTTACTGATGATTGATACTATACTGGCATCTCACAATTGTCAATACTAGCTACTTTGAGTCTTCCTCAAACCAGGGGTACCCCCAAAGCATCCAATATCAATCATCTTTGGTATTAAACCACCCATTTTGGGGGGCTCCCTATTTTACGAAACCATCATATCGTGGATAATGATTCTATTCTTAGGAGCCACAATGATTGTGTTTCATGGTACGATCCAGCATGGTGGCAATGATAAGTAATCATCTTTGCTTGACAGTTAGTAACGCTGACGGCTGGTAAGAAGTGTCCATGAAAGCCAATAAGGTTTAGCGCAGCCACGGCTAGTGGTCACAGTTTAGAAGAAACATGGCAACGATGGAGCCATTGATGATGATGAGGATGATGATGATGATGATGATGATGATGATGATGATGATGATGATGATGATCAGTTGGTTTCATGGCTGCGGGATTCATGGTCAGCAATGTTTAAGACTGGCTAATACTGGTGAAAGGGATTTGACTAAGGTTTCACAATATATGTATAGTTTTTTTAATGATGAGGATTCATTGTTTAGTACCAGTATAGTGGGCGGCAGTGTTTTACCTATGACACTGGGTATAAACCGTTTTTAACAACCAATGTTGTCACCAAGTAGGGGTATGATACCAAACTGAGCGCTTCATAAAACTGCCGTTTTCACTAGTGATGGTCAACAATGATGAAAACGAAAATCACCCTCATATGCGGTAGAAGCATTGAAATTTGTTGTTGGGGGGCATCAGACTGATGAAATTTCAGGGTGGTTGGTTGGATGGGTGAAGGCAGCCAGGTTTTTTTACTTGAATTGGATGCTTGTGCCCCCGGTTAGATTCGTTGGTTGAGCCATTTAACAACCATCGCTATATCTAACACAACGATCCATCAAAGAGCCCCACTAACAGAGGATGACGAATGGGCAATTACCTTCACAAAAGTTTCTAGCACCACCCACCAGCATGAAACTACCAGCGCGTGGAGAGTGCCGAATGGAGTGGGCAAAGCCCTAAATGTGTTGTAGAAATCAATGTGGTCTGAGGGGGTCACAGGACATGAAGTTGCTTGAAACATAAGTGGTGTCTTCGATTGAACAAAAATCCATGGCCGAAAAAAAGCAGCTTGCTACCGCAACACATTCTTGGACAGATCGCTGGATTGTCTCCATCAGAATCAGGAGTCTATAATTGCAAAGATAAAGCGAAAAAGCCACAATGTCAGGATGCTCATGCGAATACATCTATAGACACATAATACATGTATGTATTTGTATGTGTATATATATATATACATGTATATGTATGTACTTTAAATATGTATATATACATCTATCTATCTATCTATCTATCTATTTTTTCATTTATTCATTTATCTATATATTTATTTACTTATGAATTTAGTTATCTATCTATCTATTTATTTATTGAATTATTTATTCATCTATTCATTTATTCATTTACCAAGATTTGTAGCGAATACACACACATGGTGGTTCCTCAAAATAGAGGTACCCCCATATCATCTATACCTAGCTATTGTCTAATCAATATCATCCATGTGGGAAGTTCCTCATTTTCAGGTAGCACAAATGCGTCTTACCCTATGACAGTCGCTACGCAACACACGCTGGCCTTGTTGGAGCACTCGTCGCAAGTCAGCAGGTCTTGCCCAAACCTACGAAGTGGTCAACTTACCCACAGAACCATTGGTAACCATAATGGTGTAGTAATGGTGAATAATGGTTAAAAAAATGATTGATGACGGTTGATAATGGTAACCATGTGTAGCCATGATTCATCACTACTACATCATTATATATTAATCATTGTTAAACCATTCTTCACCATTAATCGATCATGAGTTGCAGTTAACTGATTAACCATCATTACTCAACAGCTTAGTCAAGCCATTGCATCATCCACAATGAATCATTAGTAACCGTTGTACCTTGCTGCTGGGGAAGAGAACAACGAAATCTGTTACACAATATCATTGAACCCAAATAATGGATCTCCAAAACCATGTGAAAAATTGTATTGAGCCACATGAGGGTTTCAAAAAATTGGGAACCCAAAAAATTGTTGGTTCATTGCTAAAAATGCTCAATATTGGATGATTTGGGGGTATCCCACATTTTAAGCAACCACCATATCTAAATCACGTTTTTGGCAAAGTGGGAAATGGTCGTTCAATATCACACGGCTGTTGGCGATGTCCATGCTGCAGCCCTAATTGAGTCAACATATCAAATGAAACCGATGCAGTGCACAGTGGTTGAATAAGCACGAAATCCTGAGCTGCTTCTATCCGATGGGCTGGTCCAGTTCAATGATGAAGTAGATTGCACGGGCATTCCCAACACCATGCTCTGATCAACCGATCTGTTGTACCCACAAACCCACAAGCAGCCAGTGGTGTTGGGACGGGCATGCTGGGAGGTGTAGGTTGGTAACCTACAGCAGGTGAAGTGAGCAAGATGGTAAAGAGAACAAATGGTGGCGTTATGACCAACTTGGCCTGAACTTAGGGCATGCTGGAGGTGTAGATGTCAAGCGAGATCCCTTGCCAATAAAAAACACCCCCAGTTGCACCATAGTTGCTGATTTGCATGGTTTATGATAATGTTGATGACCACCCGGTTGTTCAAAAGTCTCCCCGGATCTCGCAAGGCACATGATGATTGCATGCCCACAACCAACTCTTTTTGGTGCGCAACCCGAAGGATATCAAAGCTAGGCAACCTTCTGAGCAGCTCAATGGGGGAGACCCCCAAGAAAGCCCTGGTTTCCGACCAAAGTCTAAGTGGTACCATGCCACTTCAACAAACCAGGAGGTTCTACTCGCGGGCTTTGCCACGAGCCATGGTGCCATTGATCTTCATCCTTTTTTGTTGCTACCCCACAGGCTGGGCAGTACAGAGTCCCGCCACCCATCAGATCTTCTTCCCAGAACTAATAACCATCATTAAGTATCAATGGACAGCTGATCGTCAGTAATCATGAATGGTTCATCATCAATAATCTTGATTAAGTTTAACTATCATTAACCATAATTGATCACAATCAACCGTCATTAATTCCCATTAACCATTACGCACCACCAGATCTTGCTCCAAGTAGCTTCTTATGCTCCAAGATCTTTTCGGCTGTCTTCAACAGCAGCTGCATGGACTTCTCTCGCACCACCTGCAGGATGCAGCAACTGAGTGGCTAGATGTTTGGGGGTAGACCATCTGGGGCTAAAACTGGAGGTATTCCAAAGTCATGGCTAGTTTATTCCTAGAAATTGTTGGCAATGGATGATTTGGGTGTACCCCTATTTTAAGACAACCCCATCTGGATGACGACGCCAACTACACGGCGACAGGAACTTACAGTAAGCATCACAGGAATGCTGGTGAATAACAGGGGATGGTAGGCAAATGATAACAATGATAACCAACGAAAGGCTGCAAGTGCACTGGTCAATGGTGAGCAATACCGCCTCTGTAATTGAAACCTGGAGATAGAAACCTGCATTCTCCTCCACAGAGACTTGGATCCACTGAAATAGTCACCATGGTTGTGGCCCACCAGTGCTATGCACCTTCATCAAGTGGTGAACGCAGGACGCCTATTATCCTGGAACCTTTCCGCGTAATGACTGGTTGACCCGCGGGGTTTTGATTACTCGAGGGATGCCAAGTCACTGTTCACTGGAGACTCATGCATCACAAACTGCGCATCCCAAGGCCCTGTTTTTGCTGGCAAAAAAAGTATGACTCATTGGGTGATATTTCGGAACACAATTGGTGGTTTCTCAAAATAGGGATTCCCAAAAAAATGTTGGTTTATTACTATAAAGGGTTTATATTGGATGAGAACTGGGGGTCCCCCAACTGTAAGAAACCCCCAATTGACTCCACCTCCCACCTTTCCAACTTGAAGCTGGCATGACCATCACCTGCCCTGCCTGAAGCTGCTTCCAGTCCTTTGTTTGCCTGTTGTGGCTGAATGATGGTGAGCAATCGGTTGTTTGATGACCAATGGGGTTTCTCAAAATAGGGAACCCCCCGAAATGCTTGGTTTGTTACTATAAATGACTAATATTGGATGATGTAGGGGTCCCCTCTTTGAGAAACACCCAACGGTTGTTGATAATTGATTATGATGGTGGTGAAGCCTCAATGCTGACCACGATTAATAAATGATTCTTGGTTCATCAGCTTGATTGACATGTTGCCAAGAATGGTCGACAATGATCCATCCTTCTGGCTGGTGAATCATGATTGTCAACCAGTATCAGGCAAGGCAATGTTTCATCCTCATGCAAACATCAACCAACCTTTACGCATCATCATGGCCCGAGAATTCCACTGTTAACAAGTATAATTCAAAATGGTACGTGAGGGCTGGATACACCCCATCTACATGGTGCTTCTACTTGCTTGAACAATAACAGAAGGGCTGGATGCGTTCCCCTTAACCATTGCAAATCATCATTGACCATAACTGATCACCCTCACAACTGACAGTCATGATACTCCTCCATTATCTTCTTCTTCTGCTTCATCATCATCATCATCATCATCATCATCATAATCATCATCATCATCATCATCATCATCATCATCATCATCATCATCATCATCATCATCATCATCATCATCGCCATCATCATCACCCTCATGTTGACGCAGCCCTGGCAGAACTGGGTCCCAACTCCAGAGCTTTCGCGTAAGCGCCCTCGAAGGCTCCCATCAGCAGATCAGGGCACCTAGCGAGCACGGGATCACCAACCAAGCAACCCAACCCAACCAAGCAATGAACCCTGGTGAATTGTGGGCAATGCAATCGCTGATCATGGAGGTAATGATCGTTATTGAATAAGTACTGGTGCGGAATCGATTTACCGAACAACAACCAAACAAACAAACAAACAAACAAACAAACAAACAAACAAACAAACACAAACAATGGCTGTGTCATCACTATGAACATTACGGATATCAAGGAGTGTTCCTCGGAATAGATTGTACTCAACCAAACAGCCAACCACCCCCAACTGACCCATTTGTGGACGGGAACAGTCACGGTATCCCAGCAAGGGTTCCAGGATCGAGTGACAGATCCACCAGTCGTCTCTCCGCCTTTTGTTGCAAACAGTTGGTTTTGCTGTCTTTGGACTCACGTGATGGCTGTTCAGCACTTGATGCCTATTCAGGACTTCACAAATTTCAGAGCCATGCTTCGTTGCAAGTCAGGATTCATCAGTCCAGTTCAAAGTTAACAACGCCAAAGTTGAACCATCCCCAGCCCAGCTACTCCTA
>VSDK01009858.1:799617-818248 GCA_009767595.1 Symbiodinium kawagutii
CTTCTTGACATGCTTGGCCTTCCACATCTCCTCATGGCGCAATTGTTGCTTCATGATGACGTACGCCTCCAGCACCCTCTCCACCGAGGGTCTTTCAAGCGATGCCTTCTCGAAGTCCAGGAAGAGCTGGACCACCTCCTCCAACTTCAGAGCTCTACAGAGCTTCTGTGTCTTGGCCCCGATCCCGGGGAGAGTCTGTTCCAAGCCTTACATGAAATAGAGGTCGTCCTTGAAGATCCAGACGATGCAGTCATGGGATGCCCCCCCCTCGCCGCCAGGGGCAGACGGAGGAGGGGCAGAGCCCGAAAGCACACCATCCGCCCGCAAAGACGCCGACAAGGAAGTAGGAACCACGCCCAGAACCGTGCCACCAGCAGTCTCCATGGGGACATCCTCCGAAGTGCGGGGTGTCTGGCAAGCCTTGTCATCCCGAGTCTGCAACTGGGACATCAGCTCGGTGAGGGAGGCCAATTGGCCATCAAGAGCCTCTCGAGAGACCGGTTCACAGAGGTGAAACTCAGAAGGATCGCGGCCCGCCAATGCAATGTCAAGCTGGCCACAGAATCGTCTCTCTCCTGTTGATTCGCTACCTCCTGAGCTGCTTGCATGTCATCCTCCGGGATGTCCAACATCTCAAAGGAGGCGACGGTGTCGACTTCCGGAAAGTCCACCATCTCCATGTCGACAGGCAACTCCGAAGCCTCTTCGGGCATCACGGGAGTAGATGGAGTCGCCATTGCGATAGTTTGAAGGGTGCGGTCTAGCCTAAAGCTTTTTCTCAACCAAAGTGGGCACCCAACCAAACTTGAGCCAAAATGGTGAACCATTTTGGCCATATGATTTTGCAACACATTGCTTGCTCTACGCAAGCTCCAAGCAATAGCAAAAATATATACAGATGGTTGATCACTCAATGGAGTTATAGGTTGAACGGTCAATGGTTGGTTGGTGAATCAATG
Source organism: Symbiodinium kawagutii (assembly GCA_009767595.1). Lineage (NCBI taxonomy): Eukaryota > Dinophyceae > Suessiales > Symbiodiniaceae > Symbiodinium > Symbiodinium kawagutii. The sequence continues at coordinate 800,577 of VSDK01009858.1, forward strand.
GTTAGTCGATGGTTGGTTATACCCAGCGGTTGATTTGTGGCTAATCATGGTCAATCAATGGTTGGTTGGTGGTCATAACCAGTGCTTAACCAATGCTTAATGAACCTCGGATTAATAAACATCAACCTCCATCAATGGTTACTTGATGGCCAAAAGGTGGATAATAATTTCCAAAACTGGTTGATAACGGTTGATGACAGGTATACTCACTGAGGTACACTCACTGGCTTGATGGGAAAATCGTCTCGTTGCAAACCTTGGTTTCCCTCACGAGCCCGTTTCCCACCATTCTTGCACTAACCAGTCACCATCAATCAATTAAGTATGAGGTTTCCTGCGAATTTCTCAGAAAATTCGTAGAGTTTCCAAATTATGAAATGTCGGGTTTCATGTAAATCGTCCATCAACCATTTCTGGAACTTCGTGAATGGACATGTCGAACTGCATGTTGGTGTAAGCATACAAACTGCAAGGATCGAGAAGACCCAATGATTCCATGGCCTGCAGAAGGGGCAGAGCGGTCTTGAGGTACGGCCTCGGCGACCCATTTTCGTAACCACGCGCTGTCAGGCGCAGCTTTAGGTGTTCCCAAAACCGTGGAGGAATTGAAATAAAACAGAGATATGTAACATATGTGATATGTACGTACCTTTTGCTTGGAGAATAAGTACGTATAAAAATATACATATATATATAAATATACATACATATATATATATATATATATGTGAGTGTTTGTATGTACACAGGCATATGTACACATATAGGGATATATGTGTGTATACAGTACATGATAAAAAACCACAGATATGCATACTGCCTGTTTTCGCGCAAAAATAAGAAATCTGCCAAAAATGGAATCAACCGTCAGATACGTATTGCGTACGTAAATAAGTGTCTTGTTAATCTAAATTGTGCACTGCTTAGAAGAATATATATATATATTTATTGATTCATAACAACGTGCTTGCTCATCAGTATGCTGACATTGTGCAAATGATTACAAATAGAATGACATCGGTGCAGCCAACGAATAGGCAAAGAGAAATGGGAAGCAAAACTTGGCAATTGCATGGTTCTTGTGAAGAACAATGAAGGTGTACACAATGCTTTGCTGTTCTATGACCAACCAATGATTTATACACGACTAGTCAGAAAGGATATCACCCAGCGATTTCAAGGGGATTGTTCCCAATACCTGGCGCCTAGAAATGTCATCGGGCTGAACTTCAACATGTTTTGACCAACAAATGCCGTCAGCGCTCTGAAGGAACCAGAACCAGTGCCCCGCGGTTCCACCCGCATTGGTTGGTCATTGATCCTACCAACTGATTAGCATAGTTCTGGGAGCTACAACCCACCTTATCAAGTCATTTTCTATGATTAACCACAGCTATATGGGTTATCAACCCACCTTTTGAGGTCACTTTCAACTTTCTATGGTAGCTTGGCATATCAACACCTTTTTTCGTTGGTTCAACATGAGGTCAACTTCAAGGGTGACAACCAGGGCGTCGCCAAGATACTTCAGGAAGTCGACGTCTCTCACCTCGGGTGCTCGCCACTGAGAACTCGGGGTGCTGGGGCATACGCACGCATGGGGTCACTCGCTAGGTGGGGTAACAACAGAACGAACTATCTGGTGGTTTCTCAAAATAGGGGACCCCCCAATCATCCTCGATATCAACAACTTACAGTTGTAAACCATCGATTTAGGGGACCCCTATTTGGAGAAACCGTCGTATGAACAACCATTGTAAGTATACACAAGATGGTGTATAAACACCGACGTTGCTGTATTGTACTTCTTGCTATGAGCAACTGTTGCTGTGTATACATAACATCATGGCCATACGACCATATTAGCTGATAATCAGCAAATAATCAACCATTACTGATCTACAAGGAGCAACTAGATCCCAAACCCTAAGCTTCGGAACAGCAACTGCTGGATTTGTGGGTTGGCAGGCAGGCGGGTGGGTGTGTTGTTTGTTGGGTTCTTGATTTTCTTGGTGTGTTGGTCTGTTTGTTTGTTCACCCGTCACTCGCTTGTGAGCTCATCATTTGCTACTGATGTTCATAGTTTTACTTGAAGATTCGCATAGTCCTGAGAAAGTTTGCAAACCAGAGCAGCAAAATTGGATTCTCCATGGCAACCCGCACCCATTTCCAACAAACAACCCTAGACCTTGGCTGGACATTCACAACGTGATCCACACTAGCGGGGACTCTTGACTTCAAGTCCAGACTTGCGATGAACAGCAAAGAAAGTTTGTACTCTGTAGGATGTTTTACGTTATGATTCTCAATTGCCCATCCTTTCAGCCGCCTGTTTCTGCAAATGGATTTTTCATCTCCAACAAACGCTTTCTATCTTCCAACTGACGTTGAACAGGTGCAGCCAGGGAAGTCAGAGACCAGCGATTTGCTGCCCAGTTGTTCCAGGTGCTTCGTGAGTTCCAAGTGCTTCCCACTTTTTTCTGCTGAGTCCCAGGATTTCCAGAAGATGTTTGTCTTCAGCACAGCTCTTAGGATTCGCTTAAAAAAAAGAATGAACCGAAAGGGTGGTATCAACGCAGCAACCAACTATCCTAATGGTTTCATCACCTATTGTTGCACCCCAACAACCCGGGTGCTCCTGATTTGATACCTTTCCCCTTGGTGATATCCAAAGAGTGGTAGATCCAACTGCACCAAGTGACCAAAAGTGCTGCGGATCCAAAGATCTGTGCCGACCACTTCTTGCTCATGGCTTCACGATCCTCAGGGCAAAAGCAAAAAATGGCTCTTCGTGGCGCCCCGGGAGATTTGAGGTACCGTCAAACCTGTGAATATAGATACACATGTCACTTAGCATGTATGCAGATTGGTTACGATGTTTGTTCGTAAACACAAACAAGAACAACATATCAAAACATGGCTGCCAGTTTGAATGTCCAAGTTTTCATCCTACTGCCATGCAACAGTTTCACGGAGTCTGCCCCTTACCCATGGGGAAGCTCCGAAATTGGGCGTACGCAATGTATCTAGGTGATTTCTGCACATACCAGAGTCAGTGGTGGCACTTACATTTCGCAAAATGTGTCTAAGCTCAAAGTGAGTTGCAGGGTACAACAATTCTCGACAATTAGTGTCAACATTCATGAACCTTTACAGTCGATCCGCTGTGTTTCAGCAATCCTCCCGAGCTTCAGCCCCAGCACTACTCCGGCTATGCCAAAAAGAAGCTATGATTCATAAGTATGGAAACCATGAAAGCTATGCTGGCTATGCTTTGCTCACGGGGCTCACAGCCACCCATGGGCCACGCCTTCAATCCTCGCATCACAATGGGCAAAAGCAGCGCCAGAGATGCCTCACAGCTTCGCGCTTCGCACAGCGTGAGGCGCCCCAGGTCGTTGGTTTAGAAGTGCCCCGGTGACTTGCTGTATTTTGGACAGAAAGGAATGGTTCATGATACTTATTGCTTAAAGATTGTTCAAAAATGGTTGAGAATGATTAAAAACGGATTAGAAGTCATGGTTTATGATAATGATTTAATGATATAATCCTCGGTGATGGTGCATAGAGCAAAGCGATCATTGGTTTCCAACCAAACGCAATGCCATCTGGTGTATGAACCCCGCTTTAACTTCGAAAATCCACGATGGCTGCCGGCGCGATTCTCTAGCCAGCTGTGCTAAATTACCAAAGGGCAAAAGTCCAATATCCTTGAAGCTTGATGGTTGTTGGTAATGACCAGCAGATGTTAAGCCACTATGAACCATACATAGTTCAGCACTCTTAATTCTCAGTGTCTAGGGCATCCCCATGATTTGTGCAGACAGCACCACCTTGCCCGACTGGCGGGACCTTTTAGCAAATAGTGAAAAGTCGTGAGAGCACCCAGCTGGTTGTTGATTTCTTGTGGCGGGCCATATTGGTCAAAAAGGGGGTGCATCTCGATCTACAGGATTATCATTCATTCCTCGCATAATATTCACGTACTAATCAGCCTTTCAGGCCATCATTCAGCAGTTTCTCGAAACTGCTGCAAATCACTGGGCGCTCATAAATGATGGTACGCCGAGTTATTGCTGATTCCGCCACTAAGAAGTCACAATTTTGTGACGGTTGATTGCAGCACCACTTCTCAGTACGTGTTGGTAGCTGTGCTGAGCCTTTGGTATCAAAGGGATGACTCAAGCACTGATTGCAAAACCAAAGTTGATCTCTCAAAGATCAGAGGTCTTCTAAAGACCAAGTAAAGGTTAATGGATAACCCAAAAGCAGTGTGCACAACCGCAGGTTTTCACTCCATAGCTTCGGATCGCCTTTTGGCGATAGTTGGCAAAAGGATTTCCTGGAGCCCACATATATCGGTTTCACATGTGGTGAATGAAATGAGGTCTGAAGGCAACTGCACAAATTGGCTGAGCATGTAACTCGTGACACGCCCAAAAGCCTCTTGCCAAAAGACCTTATTGAATTCGTTCCAGCTTCCTTCTGTTCTTGGAGCTAGTAAAAGTTGGATCTTCGACCAAAGTCCATGCATTTCCGAGCAGAACACGATGCAGAGCTGCGTTCACCAGAGGTTTGGTTAGAGCATCTGCCAGCTGCGCTTCTGAGTGTACCCATCGTGTCGAGGTGGAGCATAGTTTCAAGCGCTGCATCACTGACAAGAGTTCTAGGGCGGAGTATCGTTCTCTAAGTCCTAAACCACTAGTGTTTTGTCCCCCTTTTTGAACAACATCGTACAGTGAACGAGCATCAGTGACCATGGTGCCTGGTATTTTTCTCACACAGGTTTCAGGGGTTTTCAAGGGCACTTCTTCGCCAAGCATCTCAGACCATTGAAGCCTGACGAACATTAACTCCTCCTCAGCTTCACTGAAAGCCTGGACTTCTGCTGAAAGAGAGCTTCTAGCGATTCTGCGAAGTCGTCCTGACTTCCATGAAACCAGGTTCAAGGTGGTCGACTGTCCTTGAAGAAGCTTTGGGCTTGTTGCAGCTATGACATAGCCACCAGTACTTCCTCCTGCTGGTCTGTTTCCTACTGCTGCGTCGCTCCAAGCCACAAAGTGTACGTCATGTACATCATCAACATCCAAGAGATTTATCTTCACTGCTATGTGCCTCTGTTGAAACACTTCTCGACAAAGTTTGTTTGCAGTTCTCAAAGTTCTCACGGTTGCTGATGCCATTTCCGATTGGAGTAGTCCCAACCGAGCTGAGTGTTGAGGCCCGGATTGGTATGCTCTCCATTGAATTGATCCAAGAAGACCACGAAGTTGTCCTACCTCTTCCGGAGTGGCGACTTCTTCATCAGCTCTCTTTGAGGATACTTCGATTTGATGAATGTCATTGCAGAATGAGGAATGGTCCAAGGAGAAGGTGAAGTCTGAGTGTTGAGTCACCTTGACGCCACAGTGAGAGAAGCAGTCTACCTCCCACGGTGTCCAGAGAAATCTATCATGAATCTCTGAAACTGCCTTCCTCCACTTGGCGCTTTCATCATCTCCTGCAAACATAAAATCGTCTACGTGGGCTGTGATCAGCCCTACCACTTCATTCTTTCCTGTTTCTTCGTTGAACTCCCGTAGTCTCCACATGCATGGTTCTGATACCATGGGCTCAAATCCAGCATCTTCCATAGCTTTGCAAACACTTTTGAACCAATCTGCTGGTGCGTTCACTAAGCCGTATGCGGCCTTCAGCACCTGGACAGGAGCCCCCTTGGGCACATTGAGTGCTTCAGCCAGCTCATCAACTAGGCCAAGCATATAGTTCTCTGCCTTCTTCTGAATTTCCCCCTTGGAGAAACGCCCCTTTGATATCGCCCTTCAGAGTAGTCCATCTCTTGATGGTACTGTATGTCAAAAAGAGTTGGCGACTCTGTCTAGTCATTGTGGGCGCAGCTCTTTCTAGGGATAGAAGATCTGGATCCTCATATCCTAATATGACTATCCGCGCTTTCGCGCGTCCGTCAGATTTGAACGTCAGAACCCAGCGCATTCGAACAACTCGATGGGCTGGAACTGCATGTTCGATTGCTCGACAAGCTGTTTCTCGCACCCAGTTCTGAACTTCGGTCTGCTTGGCTTTCTTGAACTCTTCAACTTGTTCCTTGGAGAGACTACTTAACTTCACTTCTGCATGAGCCTTGATCTTGTTGGTCACAAACTTTGCCGGATCCTTGCAGAACTTCTTCTGTTCTTTTGTCTGTTCTGGCAGGTCTATGCTAAAGGCACAGGCATATCGTTCTTCTTCTGAGATCTCCTCCGCATTGAAAATCTGGTCACTTTTGGCCAATTCAGCCAAAGTCATCTTGCCAACATCTGTGACATTTCTACGTCTAGCCTTTTGAAAGAGTTGATTGCTTTCCAGTTCTCCATGGCTGCGAGCGCGGCGCGATCCCTGGGGGGCCGCTTGCGCAGGCCGGTGTTCCTGGAACGTTGTGAATTCCCGAGTAGGATCGTACTTGGGATCTGCCACAAATCTACGCACATCCAAAGTGCTAGCGCCTGCCACTTGGTTAGAACTAGAGCTAGAACCAGATAGTGGTACCCCCGGACCAACCAACTGGGAGTTTGCCGCTCCTCCCTCTAGAATAGTTTGCCCGTGTGGGTCTTGTTGCGGTCTTGTGCGGTTCTCATCCGTCTTGGGGTGTTTGTTGTCTTCTTGTGGACTTTCCTCCGGAGCTCTACGAACTGGGACTCGACTTCGGCTTCGAGGTGTCTTTGGAGCTAGACTGGATTCCTCAGGTCTTTGCCTGGGGTGATTCGCTTCAAAGGCTAAATCGTCAAACGTCTCATATTCTCCTCGTTCAACTTGACTCAGCATGCTCGTGAAAGACCATGGCATTGTGACGTGTCCTCCCGAAGCTTCAACCAGAAGTCTTTCTCTCTCCGAGCAGTGTCGAAGTTGTTGAGGTGAGCATCGCTTCAGTCTTCCTCCTGCTATCACCCATACGGCCTGGCTAGGTCGTCGAACTCCACTTTCTAGTTCGGATCTCGTCTCCGTGGAAAGGACTCTGGCAGGGCCATACCAACGAGCTAGACCAACCTTGGGAACATCTAAGTCTCTATGTGATGGCAGTTGGGCTGGTGTCTTATATCTACGATAATAAACCAAATCTCCTGGGACAAACAACTGTTGGGGAAGTGGCTTACTGTTCATCGCACGTGATATCCTGGCTGCCGCAGACGACTTCCTGTAGTGTTCCTCGGCCAAAACTCGCAGTCGAAGATTCCTTTGCATGTCCGTGTTCTTGGTACCCTCACTGGATAACACTGGAAAATGGTTGCCCCCATCAAACAGACGACCATCAAAGGTAGGTAATCTCCCATAGGCCCATTGGCTTGGTGCATAACCCCCTATTCTATCCAACGTGTTATGAGCATGGATCATGTGAAGTACCCCCGAAAACGGATCACAATCAACATCCCTGAGATAGGTCCGGACATCAGTTTTCAGTTTTCCTATCAACCGTTCCACATCTCCTAGTTGTGCATGGTCCTCCCCGGGAGCGAAATCCAGTTCGATGCCTCGTTCCTGAGTCCACACCGCGAGATTGTGTCCTCTGAAGGCACCTTCTGCATCACATCTCAAAACATTGGGAAACCCATGTATTTGTATCCAGCTCTTTTCTATCCCCATAGTGATCTCTTCAGTGGTAGCATTACGGTGTTCCCCATCTTGAGTCCTGAAAAGTTCATGAGCAATTGCAAAATGGGAGGCTTCGTCGATGAAAAGAAGGAAATGGACTGTGGTGGTTCCTACTTTCAGTTGTCCTACATCCATCTGCAAGGTATGCCAAAGAACTTCAGTTTTCCTAAGAGTGGTTTTGACATGTGGCTGTGGTAACCTCACTTCGTGACAGCTGTCGCATTTGTGTTCCTTAGCTATCTCCAGGACATGACGTGGTACCCCTCTAGCCTTCAAACAATTCACCAAAGCCTGATTGGTAGGGTGTCCCGAACGAACATGTAACCGATGAATGGTGTCTTTCAGTTCCTTCAATTCTTTTGGGGTCATGGAGGGAACCTTGCTGTCTTCCTGTTGAACATCTTCCATGTCTACACCAAACACATGTCCCTCGTCCATGGAGATGAGAACATGTTGGGCAATGAGGCTGCACATGGGAACAGGATAAAAGGCAGATGCCTCGGCTCTGTTGTGTCCAAGGCATTCCACATGATCATGTTGACCGTTGCAAGGAAGATCAAGGACATGAGAGAGTACAGGGTCAGTGGATCTGATTTTCCATGGTTTTCTCATAGGTATGTCGCAGTCAGGAGCTACTACGCCAACCATACAACCATCCAACCGGGACTCAAACAAAAATCCTTGTTTGTTGAGTTGGTAAAAGAAATCATCAACCTCTTTGTACTTCCATGCCATGTTTCCTCGTGGCCATTCCCAACAAATGTGTCCTCCTCGTGCTAGCTGTTCCTTAGCCAGTTTGATACATGCTTTCGCCATCTTTCGTGAGACCTTTCGTTTGTTAGCCAGTTTCTGTCGTTGTTCTTCGGTTCGTTGGTTGAGGTTCTGTATCGGACTCGTGGGTCCACATATAGGAGATATCCATAAGTATCTGGGTCTCATAGCTTCACAAAACTGTTGAGCTCTTTCCAAACCCCCTTTTGTGGTAATGTTCATGTTGTTGTGAAGTCCTACCCGACCAGCGCGACCTCCTTTTTGCTGCAAAACGCTCACTAATGTACTGTCTGGACCACAGCATACTTCAATCAGGTCCATCTTGGAACAAGGTAAATTCGCAAGAGCATCTTGAATCTCCCCACAGGCAGTCTGAAGTGACTGAATGATGAGAGACAAATCTTCATCTTGCAATCTTCGAGCCCATTCATGTTCATGGACTGGCTCATCCTCCTCTATGGTGTTCCCACTGGCGTCACATGGGCCCATTCTTGGTCCTTCACTTCCGCCGGAACTGCGTTCTCTCTCTTCGCTTTGCGCGAAGGATAGTTCTTCATGTCGGTATCCCCCTTCTCTGGACTCATCTGCTCCTTCTGCATGGCCAGGGTTGCTTTCTCTGCTTGAACCTTCTGGAGGCACTTCATGAGAGACTTCTCCTTCGCATCCACAGCGATAGATTGAGAAGTGAGGTCTTCTGGGATGAGATCGTTGCCCTTCTCTTCGATCACATCCTGGACATCCTTGGATAGTGGGGCCGCTTGACGGAACTTCCCTGATGCTCCCAGTGCTGGAGTGTAGCTCAGGCGTAACATGCAACGAGAGCACACTTTCCACATTCCGTGTGCGTTGCATCCCGACTTCGAGCCTCTGCCCATCGGAGCTGGACTGTGTGACCCCATGCATGGTGGACCTTGGACTCGTGGATCCCTCAGGTCTGGGCCCTCCTGTCTGTCCCAGTCCCATCGGCTGTCCCAGTCGGCCGCCTTGCTCTTGTCCTTCTTCTGAGCATCTGGCTTGGTCTCTGTCAAGGCCTTGGCTGCTGGAGGCGGCATGGCTCCGATTTTGGGGCGGATCGAAACTGTCAAGCTCGGACAAGGTGAAGGTTTGAGCCTCAGATTGCAAACAGGGCGCTTGTGTCTTGACACCTTGTTCATGTGTTTGTCCTATGTGTGTCCTATCTCGTTCCAATTCCTGCTTCTCTTCTTCTACTTGTAGCGCATTGGACTCGACCCTTTTGTCGGACACGGCATTGCACTCTGTTCCAAGACCCGGCGCCACATTCACTTGAGGTGGCACCCAATCGTCAACCAGGTTCAAAAGCATGTGTCCATTTCTGCCTCGAACCACATTGATGGGCTTGCCAGGAAAAAGGTTAGAGAATTCCACCGTATCATGTCTGGTGTCTAAGATAGCTCCTAGTCTTCTTAAGGTGCGGATTCCCATAAGAACTGGTACACCAGGAACATCCAAGGCATATACCCCCAAAAGAGTGTTCTCACCACCAACCTTCTGAGGAAGATACACCAGACTTTCAGAGTGTCGAGTTTGAGCGTTCCCAAAGCGAAACAGTTTCTGTGCAGTCGTGTCTACTGAGAAGTCCTCTTTTCCGAATGTATGGAACCTATCCTCCATGATCGCTTGCAAAGCTTCTAAACTTCCTACCGTCTCAGTAGCCCCTGTATCAATTACAGCATATTTCAACCGTTGTTCATGAGAGAAATGTCTGGGAAAGGCTTCATTGGCTACCATGATGCTGTGTGACAAATTGTGTTCATCAAATGAATCATCATCCTCTGCTTCCCCAGCCCGAGTGCTGCCAGTGTCCTGATCCTCGACCATGAACACTTCCGTGGCTGAAGTCACCGCATTCTTGATGTCTTCATCGGAGTCGACCGTCGTGACAAGGCCAATCAACTTACCCCCTTTTCCGGAGCTAGATCCCTTTCCATGGCTACCTTGTGAGAACCTTTTAGGACAACTTCTGTAATCGTGTTCCATGGAAGAGCAAATGAAACAGCCAGAAAAACCAGGTTTGTTGACCGGACTAGAGGGTGTAGCCGTAGAGCTGCTACTCTTACCCCCTTTTCCTTGAGAGAATGGATACCGTCCTCCCGTGTTGACCATCATCACACTCCCTTTTGATCCTTTCTTTCCTTTCCCTTTGGGATTTCCTTTGGGCCTAAAGTATCCTCGTGATTTCCCCTTTTGATATAATGCGTTTTTGGCTTCCCTGAAAGTCCTGATCTTCTGGTCAATGGCCATGTACATGTCATTCAGCTCCTTGGCAAGGACAGGATCTTCGTGATAGACCTCGTCAAGTTCCATCCAAGGCTTCATGTCGCTGTAGGCCACGAATGATCCATCTTCCATCTGAGCTTGCCATTCGTCATTCCAGAAGGTCCATTCATAAGTGCCGTCATAGAAAGTCTCCTCCTCGTACTGGTACTCAGGGTTAAAGGTAGTAGTCGGTGAGGAAGCTGCCCATAGGATCTCATCGTTCACCATCAGCTCTTCATCAACCATGTTTTCGGTCAGAAGTCCCCAGTGATCACCATCCTCTACCCAATAGGCTCTCCTCGGATGGGACCCTTTTCCGGACTGGGCTTCTGTCATCAGCAACTCTTCCTGTTGGTCTCTGAGAGCTTTCTCTATGTGTTCGAAACGAAGGGAGTTGTGTGCAGCTGCCTGCACACTAAGTCTGGCTGAGGCTGGTAGTCCAGCCCTTCTGAGCAATATCCATCCCAATACTTCTGAGGGAAGGATCTCCTGTTCTGTCTGCTCGAGATCGGCCCATGTGAGCTCATCAGCTGATTCCTCATCTGATGAATCTTTGTTGATCCATTTTCTCCAGGACTTCCAATCATTTCCACGACCATGCCATCCGTTCCATTCACGTCCCCAATCACCATCTCCCCATTCTTGAAGTTCCACTGCTTCTTCTTCTCCTTCAGGTGGAACTCCTTCTTCTTCTTGTGGGATTTGCTCATAGCCATCAGGATTGAAGCTTCTTTCCGAAGCTCCCCTTTGAGGTGAAGGAGGTTCATGTTGCGGCTCACTAGCTGTCCTTCGGTCATGGACTGAAGAAGACCCTTTTCCGGTCTGCTTCTTGGAAGGAGTTGAACTTGGAGAGGTCTGACCTGGTACTTCTCCTTGATCTTTACGGACACGAGCTAGGGATCGTTGGACGTTCTTGTAAGCCTCCATGACTCGCACAGCCCACGTGGCAAAGGACTCTTGAGGATAACGCCTCAAGCGAATGAAAAGCTCTTCAAGCTTTTGCCCTGAGTCCGGGATCGATGTTCTCCCCAGCCTCTCACGGAGAAAGTTCAAGAGATACTTAACTCCGTTGCTTTTCCGCAAAAGATCATGCTGCAAACCATGGGTCACTTCCCAGGCTTTTCCAGTAAGCCTCATAGCTAGGCGTGGGCCTAGCAGTTTCCTCTTCTTCCTTTCACAAGTCTCAAAGGCTAACCGGCATCTGCGTACATAGTCAGGCCAACCACTCTGCTCACCGTCCCAGGTAGGATCCTTTGGCTCACGGTCACGATCATCTCTGCTCATGGTCGAAGAGCCTGAATTCTCGGAGCCCCCTTCACGGAGGCTCCGCTACCAGTGTTGGTAGCTGTGCTGAGCCTTTGGTATCAAAGGGATGACTCAAGCACTGATTGCAAAACCAAAGTTGATCTCTCAAAGATCAGAGGTCTTCTAAAGACCAAGTAAAGGTTAATGGATAACCCAAAAGCAGTGTGCACAACCGCAGGTTTTCACTCCATAGCTTCGGATCGCCTTTTGGCGATAGTTGGCAAAAGGATTTCCTGGAGCCCACATATATCGGTTTCACATGTGGTGAATGAAATGAGGTCTGAAGGCAACTGCACAAATTGGCTGAGCATGTAACTCGTGACAGTACGCGCATATCATTGGATCATTAATCATTTCAGGTGAGACTGTAAGTGGAAATATCCCAACGGCTTGTGGACAACTGCAAGCATCGGCATCCATGCCTCATCAATCATGGACTTGAACGTGGCATTGCCCATCTTTGCCAAGACTGCCTAGCCAGGCTGGGCTTCTCAACCAGGCACCAACACACCGAATCGCCTCGTTGGTCAGCAAACCTGGGTGTTTCTCAAGTCATGGGGCACCCCTAAATCATCATCCAATCTTAGTCATTCATAGCAATAAACCAAGCAATTTCGCGGTCTATTTCGAGAAACCACCATAGCTATCCCCTAGTTTCACTGGCAGGTCGGAGGTTGAAGTGCTGTCAAGACCAAAACGCAGCGTATGGATTGAAACGGCCGTTGGCCCAGAACGGTGTGCATTTGTAAGCTCTGGAAAGGAGGACCGACTGGAACAAAAAGGTTGACAACCGTTCATCATGGTTCACAATGGTTGCTGCTGGGAGAGAATACTCTATCCACGGCAATCCGACCAGTGGTTGTATATCTTCTCAGAACCAATCATTACATACTCTTTTTGAAAACAGCAACCAACAATAGCTTAACCATTGTCAACAACAATTAGGGGTCAATAACATCTATCAATAGCCACTATTAGACTGCTAACCACTATCAACAGGGACTTGATTGGGGGTCAATAAGCATCAACAGCAGCAACAAGAGCAGAGGAGGGGCCGGCCACCTGGGTGTGCTTCTGGTTGGTGGGCTCTGCCAAAGCCATGACCAAGTCGGGGGAGAGTGCCTGAGCGCCAAGAAACCACGGTAGGGTGAAGCGATGGCAGCAACTGCAGGGTGAAAGGCAATGGTGAACAATAGACAAGAATAGTAAGGTGAATGGTTAACAATAGTCGTGAAATTGCTTAATGGCTAATTCGTAATTTCCATGAATATACTGTATATGAGCCATTCAGACGAATGAGCCATTAACAATAAACTGTCGTCAATGGGTAATCACCAATCCTAAGCAAAAGGAATAGGAGAGCACACCAATGATCATCAACTATGGGAGATCCAGCTGTTGATATGGTGAAACCCAGAGTAGTCCACTCGTGTGGATTCGCCGTTCATTGGGATAACAAGGCTTCAGAATGGGGTGAAGCAAATTGGATAAGAACCGACAAAATACTTTATGATCTTCGAAGATGATGGTCAACTCATGTTTCCAAAAATTCATGAATGCATGATACATAACAATTTCTAATATCAAGTGGCCTGCATCCTAGAGTCTGAATAAACTGGGTGATAATGATTAGTAATAGTAACAACTAAGCTACTTGAAGCCAGTTTATAGTCTTACCAACAACCAATATTCCGAATACTTGTTCTCAACTATTCATAACTGCGGCGAATAATCTTACCAATAGTAAGAATCCATCATTCGTAATCATTGGTACTAATGGATTGATAGTGGATTGTGGAACAATGCAATGGTTAAATGGATTCCTGTAATGGAGTATTACTATTGGTAACTATCAGTTAACCACGGCCGTTCACCATCGCCTTGGATCCACCAGGGCTGGACATCGCTGGAAGGGCGGTGCCTTGATTTCAGGACTTCCAACGAAGGCCCCGATCTCCTTGAGCACAGCACCTGCCACAGCTACCATTGAGCACAAGGAGCAGCGAAGGCACGTAACGCTTGGGCAGGTCCCCCTTGGCAGGTCCCCCTTGGCAGGTCCCCCTTTGGAACTTGCGAAGCCCTATCTACTCACCAACCAATGGACCAATGCAGCTTCAGCCCCGAAAACTCGGACTGCAAGACTTCTGATTGCACACTTTGAGAACGGAAACCCACGCCACAGAATGGAGGTGAATGCTGTGCACCACAGGTCTGTGCCGAGGAAGGCGAAAAGGTCCCAACTATTTTCCTATTTGTTCATTTGGACCTTCAAATAACCATCATTAATAAGTTAACGGTGGTTAACGGTGGTTAATGGTGGTTAATGGTGGTTGTTGTTTTATTAGCCATCATCAACGGATCAAACTGCTTCTTCGCACGCATCAACCAACCTTGGGTATCATTGACCATTCTCAACCACCATAAATCTGAATCAACCAGAGCACTGGTATCAACCACCAATCAAAACTGCAAAAAAACACTGCCAATCATTATCAGCCATGACTATCATGATAAATCATCGCTATCCTTATTTAACATCTGTGAATGATTAAAACCGTTCCCAACCACAAGAAATTTTAATCACAAACCATCATAACTAGCCGTTTCACATTCATCAACACCTGTGGCTTGACTATGGATGATGGTCAGTAACATGGTTCTGATGCTACTAAAAATCATATCATCATGATGAATGTCTATATTAGGGTGACACAGTTTACTCCCTAACCATCATGCACCGGAAATAGGCTGTAAACCACAGAGGGAAAACGCTGCTAGCTTCATTACAACACATACAGTAATGCTTGCCATATTCTATGGGTATTACTATCTGGTAACGCATCACCAGCATTATACCGGTTAGCTTACCATCCAGGATTGTGGATCTTTTGCTTCGGCCCGTTGCCAGTGCGCCTGTGGCCGTTCGGATCTCCGCACGCACTTCCAAGGCGGCCTAGCTGTGACTTGAAGAGATTGAACAGTGGCAGTTGATGATGATGGTTTACAATTAAGCATTCATTGATCATGCATATAATGATCTTTGCTATTAATCTCATAGTTTAGATTGATCATTATAAGCATCATAATTAGGAACAGTTGAAAATTGTTTTCAGTGCTAACAATTGCAGTTATATTATGTTGGTTGAAGGGAAAGATCATAATCACCCTTTACTAATAGACTGGTCGTATCTATAGTGGCTGAAATGATGATAACTATAGCTGGTCATGCTCAAGTAATGGGTGGTAATGGTTTGATAAAGGCTAATGACAATAGTTCGTAATCATTGATGATTGTTGATGATTGATATTTCGGATTGCGGTGAGTGCAGGTCCTTTTTGATTGCATGGATGTTGCAGTCAATAGTGATGCGAATGAGGGTTCTGAACTGTGATTCGGATTCGTGATGTTTAATGATGATTAATCATGGCTGATGATGCCCCAAAAATTGGTCCCGTTACGCAACCAAGTGGTCACAGTAACAACTACTACAATGGTCAGCAACAACCACGACTGGAAATTGCGGTCAATGACTTTTTGAATCCTCTTTGTGTTTCTAGAACTATCGCGGGCACACCTTTCCAGCTGAAGTAGATCAATTTGAATTTGTTTATACATTCTTAGAGACTATAAAATCAGCTGAAGTAAAGTCTAATCAACTTAGAGGGAAATCAAAAAAAAAACAAATGTCAAAAAGCTGAAGTAGATCAAATTAGTTTGTTTTAGACGCTTTTTTGGAGCTCCTTATGTCAAAAAGCTGAAGTAGATCAATTCAGATTGCCAGGTAGCTGTTGTCATGATCTGTCCCTTCAGCATACTGACAACTGGCCTGAGAATCACTCAGTCTTCCACCAACACCAAACTGGAACTGGGTCGAGAGTAGGGTAACTACCACTTCTAGTAGATGATATAATACTTCAATGGCTTATAAACCACTTCTGGCGGATATAACTGCTTGGTGAAATGGCTTAGAAGCCACTTATAGTAAATATGATATAACCAGCTAGTGGAATAGCTTATCAACCAAAAGCGCAAGCAACTCTCTTTGCCAACTGACACAGTACCACCTCACCAGGAGCACCTCAGCAAGCTTGGAGACAATGGTAGGGAGACAGTTGGCCAACTGCAGCGTGGTGGTTCCCTCCATCTGCTTCAACGCCGGTAGCAGCACCTGCGCCATCACCGCGGTGCTCGCAAGCTGAATCATCATTGCAACAATAGTCCTGACTTTACTATATCATCACCATCATCATCATCATCACCACCACCACCAGCATCATCAGCATCATCATCATCATCATCACCACCACCACCAGCATCACCAGCATCATCATCATCATCATCATCATCATCATCATCATCATCATCGGCGGCGGCATCGTTACAGAGCAGTGTCGTTGCTATCATTCCATGTGTGTAATATCTAGAAACATATGTGGATGTGTGCTGCGGTCTGAAGTATTTTCCGATCCCCCTGGTTGTGACCTTTCAATTGGGCGGCATCCTGACTTCTGGAGAAACGAATTTAGGACAGAGGCCCTTCCAGAGTCTCTGCTTGCACACAAATCAATGAAAAGGCAACTAGATTGCTACAGTCGAACTTGGGTACTGCAATTCAAACCGTTCCAAAGTTACTATTCAGTTGTGATTG
The DNA here is from genome assembly GCA_009767595.1 of Symbiodinium kawagutii. NCBI lineage: Eukaryota > Dinophyceae > Suessiales > Symbiodiniaceae > Symbiodinium > Symbiodinium kawagutii. The sequence goes on from VSDK01009858.1 coordinate 817,226, forward strand.
ATTTCTTTCATGCAACTGGCAAATCCATGCAAATCCAGCAGTCTTCTGACAAAACCCTTGCTGATCCCAAGCTGAATTCTGAAACAACGATACTAGTACTAAGCTGGTTTGTTGATTTTTTGCAGTCCGTCAGGGGATCCCAAACATACTGGTTGCTCAAGAGTGTCATTCCGGGTTGATGATACGTATCAACAGCCTCGCTTTCGCTTGACACTGCTGACCTATGCTCACTCACAGCTCTACCAACTGGTTGGTCCTCTAAACCGAATCCTGTGAACAGCGTGGTCAGTGGCCTGGATGCAGCCAGCTTTCACCTTCCACTTCTTGTCCTCGATACCCGCCAGCAGCGGTGGCATCACTCGATCCTCAGCATGGTGAAAGGTCAATGCCTTCACTCAATGAATGGTTGATAGTCGATAGTGTCCCCAACTATAATTGGGACCAACTCCAGGAACTATTGATGGTGAACAGTGTAGCGATTGAGGTTGCCTTGACATGCCTTAACCCATATTTGATGGGAAACACCATCTATTCATGGTGAAGTCGGTGATGATCGCTGAAGCTGGCAGAGACACCAACACAACAACTTTGTAAGGACTCAACCACTTGAGCAAAGGGCTCACGGTTGTGCCCACAAACTCGCTAGAAATGATAACTTTCAAGTACTTTCAGAAGGAAAAACCAACAAGTCTAGCGGATGAAAGCAATGTGTTCTCCAAGCACAAAAAGAGACAAAAACCCAGCAGTCAGATATCATGTTTTGCATGTGGCATCAAAAGATTCTAAGGATGGATGGTGCCGGTTTCGAAAACAATGCGTATTGCCCAATCCAAAACGATAATCATAGTAGCAGTTCCGAACGGCAGAAAAGAGGGCAAACTGCCCCATGTCCCATGAAAGCACTCTATAGTTGATTAAAAAAGTGGACGTGACCCATTGAAGGCACCAGCCATGCAGCAAAGCATTCAGAAATCCCAAGCATGTCTCGCAGGAATGAGACAGGATGGCACCATGTTTGAGGTG
>VSDK01009868.1:478-16943 GCA_009767595.1 Symbiodinium kawagutii
CGACCTTTAGCAGCAATCAGCCATCTGGTTGCCCTTTGTGAGGGAGTCAACCGATATGACCTGCTGCAGCATGCCCTAGATTTTTCCAAGCATTCGGTCTTTGACTCCTGAAGACATGACGAAGGCCAGGCGCAGGCGAGTGATCATGCCATTGCCACATGGATCCTTGAACAGCTCCCTGTTACTGCTTCCTTGAAACTGGACTCTCTCCAATTGGAATGTTGCTTTCGTTGGGGGCGCTCCTGTCCATGCCGCACCCTCCAATTACGCTTGCTGTTGCATGTTCTGCATCCACGGCAGCAGAAGTGGGAGAAGGGCCACATTCAACGCAGAGGGCCAGGAGGAAGAATGGGTGTTTGGGACTGGCACGCATAATGCTGCCAGAAACGAACCACATGGTTTCCGCTATGTACATTGGTTTGCTGCCGACAAAAGGAGGCGCCGCACTGATGCTGAAAGAGCCACACCAGGCGTGAATCGCCCTAGGGAGTCTGCCCAGGCCGTCACTGCTGCCTACTTGCGGGCACACGAAATGATGAGCTTTGTACCTTCCTGTGCTGCAGGCGAACCCGGACATACCCCGAGGCAACTGTTGATGACCAATGCCAATCACCAAAGAAGTGTGCTTAGCAATGCATCTCGGTGAGGCCAAAGCTTCCCGACTTCATCCCCAATCCAGCCTACGTCCCGGATGATGGGAAAGAAGGATTCAAGGACGGTGAAGCTAAGGGCTCCAGCAAAGGCAAGTACAGTGGAAAATCCAAAGGGGTTGGCCTACAGGGGACTTCCTCGTCGTGTCAATATCTCACACATGTCCCGCTCAAGGTTGAAAACACGGTCAAGCTGGCCGGGGCCACATGCTACAGATCCTTCTTGATCCAATCTGGTGTCTCCTTTTTGTCTGGGAATGATCGGTAAAGTGCACCTCAGAACTTTGAAGCGTATGCTCGGGCCAACGTTGGCTTGTCACGGGCTATAGGCACGACCATCATCCTGTCACCCGTGGACATGAGAGGACTGATTGGGATGGCCCAAGTGCTTGCCGTCTTGCAGGGAGGTGTGGGAAGGATCGATACTGACTCGCTCGGAGCACAACACAGTGAAGAGCACTTTGATCGAGAAATTGTCTCCGACACGGCAATGCACCAGCGATTTACAGGAAGCCAAATCTGTCAGGATCCGCTCCCTCTGGCATTGGGCTGGGCTTGCAACTCGCTACAAGGACGACATGTCATGAGGCTGCACTTGATGTTGGTAGAGGCACGAAACTATCAGCCTTCTATTCAGAAGCATTGGTGCTTCCCCGGAGGGCAGTTCATGGGTCTCCTGTGGGGCTATGGGCTTGACAACCAGAGACGAGCATTGTGGGAGGCTCGGCCCAACCCTAGGGACGGGGGGTGGTGGATCGGAGCATGCCGCATCGAATATATTACCCACACAATGATGCACACATCATGTGGCCCCTGCACCGAGGCCACTTCTATGACTCATGGGCTTGAAGCCACAGGCTGCCTCAGAGAAAGATGTTCTGGGTGGTCGCAAACCATCACCTGTTGGGCTCAGTGACCACTAGCAGTGAGCTTCAAGCTTTTGAAGCCTTGCGAAGGAGGGGCATCGCGATGACCTTCGCGGACATGATTTCATGGGAATCTCACGAGAGGTACTTGCAGGAGTTGACAAGCCATTTGCGGTCGGAGCCACCGCCCAAGTACATGCGTCCATCTCTACCCCAGCTGCTTTGAAGGCTGATCGTCAGGTCTTTCTTCAAATGATTCGTGTTGGCGTGGAACTTAAACGTCTTCCAGATAACACTTTGGACATGGACACGAAGATCTTCACTGCATTGCACAGCTATGAGGTTGGCTTTCACCTGCTCCCGATGCCCAAGGCCAGTGCAGCTAGTGCTAAGAGTGATGGGCCGGGTCAACAACAACAGGGCGGCTACGAGTCTCAGAAAGGTCAAGACTGGAATCAAAGAAACCAGCCATACAAAGGGAAAGGCCATGGAGGGCGAGGCAAGGGCAAAGGCGGCAAGTCTGGAAACTTGCTTCCAAAGTTCTTCTTGAACTGAGACAATGTGACCATGGACAGCCACGGAAGACGCCTTTGCTTTGACTTTCAGATCGGAAAATGTTCGGCTGTGCCAGCTGGATCTGAATGCCCGAAAGGATGGCATTTGTGCTGTCGGCGTGGATGCTTTGCGCCTCACCCAGAAGCTGAGCATGATGCTGAGAAGAAGTGACAGGAGGACCGCATCGGATCTCTTGTAGCATCCGGTGCGGAGCTGAGGGAATGCTTAGTCATTGAAATCTTTGCAGGAACGGCTAGAGTCACTGCCGCCCTCAAGAGTCTTGGTATGGTTTCTGCGTTCGGAACTGACCATGTGAGGCATCGTCAAGCGATGGCGCAAATGGCGTTGGCCGATTTGAGCACCAATGCTGGCCAGGACCTTTTATGGCAATGGCTTGCGAATGAGAATGTCGTTGGAATTTTTCTAGCGCCGCCCTGTGGGTCGGCCTCCAGGGCTCGATCCATCCCTTTGAAACGGAAACGCTATGAGGATGCACCTCCAGCACCGCAACCTCTCAGGTCTGATGCGTATCCTAATGGCATACCCTTTTTGCCCTATGTTGATGCAATCAAAGTGTCCAAAGCTAACAAGCTTTACTTTCTCACTGCGCAGTTGGTGCAGTGGGCTTGCAACACTGGGGTGATCTTTTGCGTGGAAAATCCACAGTTCAGTTTTTTCTGGCAAACAACTTTCATTCAAGCTGTTATTCACTTGATGGAGTTCACGACTTTTCAATCGTGTTGTTATGGTTCAACTCGGCCGAAGCGCACTATGTTGGCCTTCAACACCCCTGAGTTCACTGCAATCAATGCAATGTGCCCGGGAACCTCTGCCAGCCACAGACATGATAAATGGGGAGTTGCTGCCAACAACAAGTTTGCAACCTCGTTGGAGACGGCCTATCCTATGCCCCTTGCTCGCATGATCGCAGTTCAATTCATTGTTGCCTTGCAAGCCCGAGGAATTGCAATGCCGCCGGAATCCCTGCAGGAAATCAAAGAGAATGACTTGCAAGCACTGCCTGCCTTGCGAGCACATGCTGGTGTTCAACCCCGTGCATCCAAGCTACCACCATTGCTTCCTACTTTTGCTGCTCGTGTTTCGCTGTCAGGTTTCAGCAGGATCTGCCTGCTTTTGCTTTGTTACAAAAACTTGGTGAACAGCTCACGGTGCCAACACAGTTTTCACCTACTATCCTGCCCAAAGGTGCGAAACTCTTGCAGAAGACAGCATCTATTCTGCCTCCGTTGATTCTGAACTCGGGGGCTATGTTTTCGAGGCAGAAGCCCACAGATGAGGACATACAGCGTATGGTTGATGCCATTGGGTCTAAGACAAACACTGCTACAAAGACTGGTTTTTGTGAAACTCAAGTGTGGGGCATTCCATGGACTGAAGAAGAGTTTGTACAACAGATGATAAGTTTTGGGCATCCGTCGATGATAGGTGCAGGACTGCCTTCGCTTTTGCTACAGGTTGCAGAAGCTTATAAGGAAATGGATGCTCAGCAGCGCATGTCTCACAGGGCTACGAAGCTTGGGTACTGGCTCAAAGTGTTGGTAAGTCTTCGAGAGGATGAGGTCAAACTCAAGGATGGCATGCACCCCGATGTAAGAATGATTTTGGGTTGCAAGAACGTCCTGTTGTGGAAGGCCATGCTGACTTCAAGCGGTTACTCTGACATTGCAGTCGTTGATGAATTCATACAAGGTTCAGATTTGGTGGGATGCGTTGAGAAAACTGGACTATGGCCTTCGCGTTTTACACCTGCAACAGTTACAGTGGATGAGCTTTGCAATGTTGCCTCAAAGGAACGCGGTGTGCTGGGATCCCAGTTCGACATGGGTCAGGATCCTGAGCTTACCCAGGAAGTGTGGGAGAAGACGATGGAGGAAGCAAGGTTGGGAATTCTTGATGGTCCAATGCAGTTGGAGTCAATACCTGAAGATTTTCCACTGAGTCGCAGGTTCGGCATAAAGCAAGGAGCTAAGGTACGTTGTATTGACGATTTCAGCAGATCAGCCGTCAATCAGTGTGTGCAGACGTGTGAGAGCCCTAAACCTCATACAGTTGATGTCTTCGCTTCATTGTGTGTGCGAGTTATGAATCTGGGCTCTGATTCTGAAGAGTGGCGAGGCCGTACATTTGACTTGACTGGTGCTTACAGGCAGTGTGCGGTTAAACCCACGTCCAGCAAATTTGCACACATTGTTGTTCAGGACCCTACATCCCAGAAGCTGGTAGCCTTCCGCATGAGGGCTCTACCATTTGGTGCAGTCAGGTCGGTGCACAGCTTCCTGCGATTCTCCCACAGTTTGTGGTTCTTGCTGGTGACTGAGTTTCTGGTTCTGGCAACTGGCTATTTCGATGATTTCTTGGTACTGGCTACTTCGTTGGAAGCTCCCTCGATAACATCATGTGTGCAGATGTTTCTTCGGATGTTGGGATGGGCCTTCGCTGAGACAGGCCCTAAGGCCCCGGACTTCTCTACTTGTTTCCAGGCACTTGGAGTCGAAATCTTCGTGGGAAGCTTGCATTCAGGTTTGGTTACAGTCAACAACACAGAAGGCAGGCGAGCTGAGCTCATCAAGAGCTTAACTGAAACTCTTGACTCTGGAAGACTGTTACAGGTTGATGCGCTTCGGTTGCGAGGTAGGCTGCAGTTTGCAACGGGCAACTTGTTTGGACGTATAGCTAAAGCTGCTCTGTCTGCGGTGACGCATCATGCTTACCATTCTCGAAGTGTAGCTCTGGACAACAAAGCGTTGATGGCGATCAGACTTCACTTGAAGCTTCTCCAAGAGTCAAAACCACGTGAGCTCAGACCCTCTGCGAACCAATGCTGGTTTATTCAAACAGATGCGCATTTTGATCCTGAAGGCGATGCCCCGACTGCTGGCATTGGAGGTGTGCTTTTCCAACCAGATGGTGTTCCAGTGCGGTTCTTTTCAAAGGAGATTCCAGCATCGATGCTTGCTGCGCTGAATCCGAAGAACAAGAAGACAATAATCTTTGAGTGTGAGTTCTTGGCAGTCTTTTGTGCTTTCTGGCTTTGGACGAAGAATTTAGATGGTGCAGCGGTTATCTACACTGATAACAATGGTGTGCGTGACTGCTTGATTTCCTGTAATGCTACTGGTGATGTTGGTAAGAAGCTCTTACTTGCAGTACTGGCATTGGAAACTGAACATCAACTTATACCTTGGTATTCCAGAGTTCCTACTGACTCGAACACTGCGGACGCCCCGTCGAGATTTTCAGTCCAAAAACTTCTGGCAATGAATTGCTCTCTGGATGAACTGGATTTGCAAGCATGTTGGGATGCAGTGCTGACCCTCTCGGAAAAGTGGGGAGAACAACAGGCCAGCTCTCATCCCACGTTGAAAAAGGATTCAAGTTGAGCAGTGCTTGAGATGTTGTCGAATGCAGTGCTTCATTACAATGGTACACTTCATGTTCTGGCTGCGGTTCAAAAGGAGATAAACATGCGATCAGACTGAGTGCGTGTTATCAACTGCATGAAGAATGGAATGCCATTCAGCAGCCTGGCTCTTTCAAGGTGAAAGCATGTCAAGTTCGATCAAGGGATCAATGCATGGCAGATGTCTCATGTAACATGTCTTTTTGTTTTGATTTCAGCTTGCCCCGCCCTCGAGCCACCCTTGCAAGCTGTCATCACCGCGGTTAAACCGCTGCCTACATTCCATTGGTAACATGCCAAACCCTCAGCCTGAACAACAGGCCAGCTCTCATCCCACGTTGAAAAAGGATTCAAGTTGAGCAGTGCTTGAGATGTTGTCGAATGCAGTGCTTCATTACAATGGTACACTTCATGTTCTGGCTGCGGTTCAAAAGGAGATAACTACTTGTCTCATGCTACAACTTATACTTTCTACAGCAACTCTTTTCCAGGAGTAGAGCCAGCGAGGTTGAGAAGCTGTGATGCTTGCCGAAGGCGGTCTCACTTGCTTCCCGCTTTCCCTGGCTCCTATTTCCTGTCAAAGATTCACACCAGTGTTGCCCGCAACTTCGGGTCTGCCATTTCGTCTTTCAATACAATGCAGGCGTTTCTTTGCTCTCGGTGTCGAGCTCTCTGCTTTTGGTGGTGGTGCCCGGCTTTGTTGGTCCTGCTGGTCACTTATGTGCGACGAGGGGAGTCCCTTAGTGTGTTTGCTTGCTGCAGATCGTGCTTACAGTGAGGAATTTTTTGTGTTGCGGCTGGCCGCTTGTTTCAGACACGCTACACTTGCAACAAAGTTTTCACAACAAAGTTTTCAGGAGATTCCAGTTTACAGGTTATTGTTTCAGAATATTGCTGGCGAGGAGTACTGCTTCGTTTTTTTCGGTGATATCTCTGATCGGCCGAACGGTATCTTTGTTGATGCTGTTCTTTTTGTACATTATTTTCTCTCTGTAGTCTTCAAGTTTGACTTTCGTTAATATCTCTGCTTTTTCGTAAGCTGCACACAGCTGTACAGTTTATGATTGGCTTAAGTCTCAATGCAGACTTTTGTTAATGCACCTTCATGGATTTTTTTCTATGATCTTTTTGTAGTTGCTACATGTGACCGCTGCCTTAGTGCACAAGCGGCGCCCTCGCAGAAAAAAAATATGTCTGTATGTCTGTATGTCTGTATGTCTGTATGTATGTCTGTATGTATGTCTGTATGTATGAAAGTATGTATGTATGTATGTAAGTATGTATGTATGGATGGATGGATGGATGGATGTATGCATGCATGCATGCATGTATGTATGTATGTATGTATGTGTAAACCATGGTTATGGTTAAGAATTGAACGCGGTGTTTAGACGGGTGAGGGAAATGGTCATCGATTCATAGAAGTCGTCGTCGTATCAAAAAATGGTCATCGTATCGTAAAAGTTGTCATCATGTCACAAGGCCTTTAAGAACGTTCGCGTTTAATTGCTTCGAATGAAATTATTAACCATATTATACCATTGTATATATGCATACACATGTACATACATACACACCATGGATACGCCTGTCATGGTTTTTTGGCTGCTGCCATGTTTCATATTTTTTCATTCTTCGCCATTGGTAAGCATTCGCCTTTGTTAGCCATGAATTTTCATCATTCATCGAAAAACCAAAGGGCCGGAACACCCCACGTGTCGAAGACTTCCTATAGCAAAAACTTATGTATAAGAAACTTGGAATGGACGAACCGTTTGTTCTGCAATGATAGGTGGGTTTTAAAACAACGCGAAAACCCAATGCCACTTAAATCGAAAAACAATGCTTCAAAAACGACATTTTTTTAATTTGACCCCAGTAAAAATCCTTGGGTCCGGATTTGGCAAAAACTTGAGATAATCAAGTCAAAGTGATCAAACCAAAAACTATTTTTTGAAAGGGTCCAATTCTTTTCCCTGAATCAAAGTTTCAATTGAGCCGAGAAAGGAACCCAAACCAGGTAAACGCGATTTAAATCAAGGTTTAAAAAAAAAAATCAAAAACCAAAAAAAATCAAAACCAGCCAAACACCATCCCAATCAAAGTTTGTAGAAACCAAAAAAAACCAAAAACCAGTTAAACACCACGTAAATTAAAGAAAACGCAAAGCACCCCCAAACCAGCTAAACACCCTTTAAAGCAAAATTTTTCTGAACCAAAAAAACCAAAAACCAACCAAACACCATTTTGTTGAAAATTTGTAAAAACAAAAAAACGAAAACCAGGCAAACGCCACGTAATTTTTTTTGAAAAACTACAAAGCAGCCCAAAACCAGCTAAACACAATTTAAATCAACGTTTAAAAAAAAAAACAAACCAATTAAACACCGCTCAAATCAACGTGTTTAAGAACCAGAAGACAACCCAAAACTAGTTAAACGCCATCCAAATCATAGTTTTTAGGCATTTTAAAACCAAAATCAGCTGAACAATATTTACATGACAGTTTTGTAGAACCAAAAAAGCAGGCCCATACCAGTTAAACGCCGCTTAAATCATCGTTTTAAAATCACAAAGCAACCAGCTAAATTCAATTTAAATCAGGATGTTCAAGAGCCACAAAGCAGGCCAAAACCAGCTAAACACCACTTAAATGAAAATTTTTAGGAACCAATAACCAACCCTAAGCCAGTTAAAAACTACTTGAATCAAATTTTGTAAGAGCCAAAAAGAAATCCAAAACCAGTTAAACGCAATTCAAATAAAGGTTTGTAAGAAGCAAAAGGCAACCCAAAACGTGTCAAACACCACGTAACTTTAAATTTAAAAAAACCACGAAGCAACCCAAAACCAGCTTAACACCATTCAAATCAAGGTATCTAAAAGCCAAGCGAACAGCAAACCAGTTAAACACCGCTTCATACACAGTGTTTAAAAACAAAAAAACAATTCAAAACCAGTTAAGCACCATTTAATTCATAGTTTTAAAGAATCCAAAAGCAATCCAAAACCAGCTTTGGTTTGGTCGAGCCAAAAAACAACCCAATAATAGATAAACGCCACTTAAATCATAATATTTTACAAAGCAACCCAAAACCAGCTAGACACCATTTAAATCAGGATGTTTCAGAGCCACAAAGCAAGCCAAAACCAGCTAAATACCACTTAAATCAATTTTTTTAAGAACCAGAAAAAAACATCCTGAAACCAGGTAAACATTACTTAAATCAAAGTTTTGAAAAACCAAGGGGCAACCCAAAACCAGCCAAAAACAATCCAAAACCAACTAAACAGTACTTATACTTATATCAAAGTTTTTCAGAAGGAAAAAGCAACCTCAAACCAGTTAAACACCATTTAAATCAAAATTTGCAAAAAACAGAACAATAACCCGAAACCAGCGAAACACTACTGCAATCAATTTTTTTCAGAGCCGCAAAGCGGCCCAAAACCAGTTAAACATATTTTTAATCAAAGTTCTTAAGAACCAAGAAGCAACCCAAAACCACTTAAACACTACCTAAGTATTTTTTAAACCAACAAGCAACCCAAAACCATTTCAACACCACCTTAAATCAAAATTTTGAAAGACAAAAAACCAGCTAAACATCACCTAAACTTAAACAAAAATTTTTCAGAATCCAAAGCCCGTCCAAAACCGGCTAAACAATGCTTAAACCACAATTTTGGAAACGCCGCCTAAATCATCGTGTTTAAAAGTCGCAAGCAACCCAAAAGCAGTTAAACACCATTAAAATCAAATTTTTTAGGAACCAAAAAACAACCCAAAACCAGCTTAACGCTACCTAAATCAAATTTTGTAAGAGCCAAAAAAATCCACAACCAGTTAAACACAACTCAAATGGAGACTTTTAAGAACCAACAAAAACAAGCCAAAAACAATTAAACACGACCTGCGCTACCGGCGCCCGGACCGTTCCCCAGGTCTTTGAAGCGCCACTAAGGCCACACAGAACGGGCACAAAAAACGCACCGAGTGCTAGCCTGCCACACAGAATGAAAGCGAGGCGCAGCAAAGGCCACGCCGGCGGATCATGACGATGATGAGGAAGGAGGAAGGAGGAAGGAGGAAGAGGAAGAGGAGGAAGAGGACCGGCGGGAACACCATTTCTGGCACTTGAAAACGGTCGCAACTGATCGGCTCGGAGGCCAAAGCAATCCAACCACAAGGAACCCCGCAGTTTTACCAGAAACAATGGTGTTTCGACAAGTCATTACCTTTCTTCTGGTGGAAATCCTGGTTGGTGGTTTAATTGACATTTTAGATTTCTCACTTGTATTTGCAAATGGTGGGCTGGTTGACTAGTATTTTTTTGGAGGGGTTGAAAAACAGAATCGACATGACATGATGTTTTGTCGTGATGGTGATTGACAGTCATGATACATGCAAAGTTTTTCTTGCAAGAAGAGGAACCGTAGACGCTGTCTTTGTCAACTGCGGCGTCATTACTTGTCCTCACTTCGCCTGTCGAGGAATCAAACAACCATGAGTTCTCCATGTGAAGTTGTGCTCGCTTCTTTCGAACTCTCCGATTGCAACTGGGTTTGGCAGTGCCATCACCATTTAGTTTGAACCGCTTTGGAAAATGTTAAGGTCTACCACTCAAGGGCTTTGAAAGGATATCAGTCAGCACGGGTTTCCAATTCTGCAAGGTTTAATCTACGTGCACTACCTGTTGTGGACGCATCCCTCCAAGTTGAATTTGTTCAAGTGCACTTGCACCCTGTCCCGCAACACAATGGGCTGAATCTACATTTTCTTTTCCAAGTTTGAGCTTTAATTAGCATCGACATGCCATGCTAGGTTTATTGGAAAAATGCACAAATATGTTATGTGAATACTAGTTCACTAGCTGGAGTTTGGCAAAGTTTGAGAAGACTTGCAAGGCGTTGTTGGAACACTGAAATGTCAAGAAAAATGGTAGGGCACGATGGCTTTAGCTTCGGCGGACCCCTGCCTTGCTGACGCTGCAATTGAGTGTCGAATTGTATGCACACGTGAATGAGAACAGATTGTAATTATTGGTCTGCATGTTAGAGTGTGTTGTGCAGTTTTGTCGTGCAGTTGTGTGTTGGCTTGTTCTTTTCTCTTCAGGTCTGTGGAACAACTTTCATTCTGTGGCAAACTGAGCTGCAAACTGTTGCTGTTCCTACTCTCTTTAACTCGGCAAGCTGGAACGTTCTTCAGGCGCCTCACCATTCTGGCTTTTGTTCTGTGGCTCAAGATTTCTACCTATGAATCCTTGCCCTCAAAGGCATGTGTCAAATGTTAAGATCTGTGAGTAGTGAGTGGTCCGTGATCAGAGTCTGAAACGAGCCCCACCGCTAAAGACGAAGGCTGATTTGCACATATGTTTCTTATCAACTATTTTACGACCGATGTGCGACATATTTCCTTACCACTCGGTTGCAATTTGACCCTTATGTTGAACAGTCCCCTCTGGCCATGGACATCATCGGTGAAAGCAAATCACACAATTCAGAATTTGAGAGCACTTTCCATAGTGCACCTTTTTCTTTGAGAGCATCATTTGTCCTTGTCAACGAGGCCTGCATGCAAAAAGCGATATTACAAGGCTTTCAACATTCCATTCTAGAGATTGTGCCGAAATGTATTACGACAAAGCTCAAACAGCTTGGTTTGGCAAAACGGTCTGAAAATTTCACTCCAAAACAGAGCTACAGCAATCATCTCTGGCCATGGGTTTGACGTCATCAGCTTTGGCATTTCACCAAGACCTACCAAAGCAGCAGGCGCTCTGAAGGGTCGGTTGTGGACAGACAACGAGGTCTCAGCTAACCCAAGGCGATGGATGGATGGCTGTGCTACGTGTCCTCCTCCTCCTCCTCCTCCTTGACCTTTCTCCTTCTTCTTCTTCTTCTTCTTCTTCTTCTTCTCATTCTTCTTCTGGCTCCGCATGCCTATACCGAGCCTCAGAGCAGGACGTCGCCCAGGCAGACCACATGCACCTTCAGTCTGGCAGACAGTGGGATGCATTGATACACAACGCGTAAGACAACATGTCAGAATGTTTGTCACAGATGTCACACAGAGTGTGAGAATGTGTCAGGTATGACTCCAGAATATTTTTTTCATATATATTTCAGCAGAGCCGTAAGATGATGCAGCTGTATGTTTGTCCAAAGCAAAGTAAAAACAAATCAGAATCGTCATACGAGCAAGACGTGGCACAATTTATGTCAAAGACATGGCCCACAGACGGCAGGCGATACTTCGCCAAAGTTGTCACCTCAAAAAATAATGTCAGAAAAGCGTCAAAAAGTCATGGCAGATAAGATATCAGAATGTTGGCAGAATCCAATTTTGGGATACTGGTCGTATACTTCTTCAACATACTTTTGAGGTTCAAGGTCAGAATACATGTCAAAGAATGGATCAAATATTTGTTATACATATCTGTGTTGCTTACTTCGAGGTGGAAATCCCTCAGCATAACGCACTGTGTGCATTTTGACGTTCCACACATGGTTTGTCAATTGGTGGCTCCGTTTTTCCCTGCCTTTGGGTGGTGAGGCCTTGCGTTTGGCAGCACCCGAGTCGCTGAATGGTTCTTTGACAGTTCTGGCCGTAACAGATGAGGTGTTGAGCGAAGAGGTGCCTTGGGATTTCAACAAGAAGTCGAACGCCTGAAGAATATACGATGAAGAATGTTCTTAACATTGAAGTAATTTGTTGATTTAAGATGCTAAGGTTACACGCAGACACCGTCGTCTGCCAAAGAATTCACTGTCATGTAGTTTTTTTTAAAGGTTTTTAGTGTTTAGGGTTTTAGGGTTTTAGGGTCTTAGGTTTTAGGGTTTTAGGGTTGGGTCTTGGGTTAGGGTTTAGGGTTTTGGATGACGATGATGATGATGATGATGATGATGATGAAGATGAAGCCTGGTTCGGGTCCGAGCAAACGACAGCGTCTGGTCGTAAGGTTACTGAGATTAGAACCGTGCGAGCTTCCCAAACAAAACAGAACATCTGCCCTCCACTGAGGGGCCTTGTGGTGCTGCATGTTCGCCTAAAATTTTGCAGACCCATCTGCACAAAGATGTGAAAAGATGTATGTTGTGTTTTGAAAGAATTGGAGAGTTTCCAAGCACATAGGAAGAACACATCTGTGCAGCTAAGCGCATTCCCTAAACAGTGGTTGATCTCCGGGGAGGATTTTGAGTCTCCGGGCGTTCCTCCGTGGACGCTCCAACTTGTTTCTCACTTGTCTCCCATGCTTCTGCCATCCCACTTGTTTTTCTTTGTTGACCTTGGAACACCGGATTTGAGGTTTATCGCCCTACTTGTCCTGTATCCCACTTGTCTCCCTACCTCCCTCTCTCTCTGCTGGGGATCTTTGGGACAAGGGATTTGGGGTTGTCTCCCTACCTCCCTCTCTCTCTGCTGGGGATCTTTGAGACAAGGGATTTGGGGTTGTCTCCCTACTTGTTTCTCTCTTGGGTTCCCATTTGTCTCCAGGTTGTTTTGCTTCTTTGTCTCCTGGCTAAAGGACCTTTGGCAGAGAAGATCTCCGGATTGTCTCACTAGTCACTACAGTAGTTGTCTCACTTCTCTTTTCTCTGCTAGGGGCCTCCTTGGACGGAAGGTTTCGGGTCAGTCTCCCAACTTCTCTCTCTCTCTCTCTCTGTCTACATGTATCACTATATCCTTGTACTGGGATTTGTTTTGAAAGATTTGGCGTTCCCTGCCTCCCGGTAGAGGTCAATCCACAACTTTCAGAACCATGTTGTTCAGTGCTGTTTGGGGTCAGGCTTGGCTTTGAACTTCATGTTGTGGGCACACGTAGAACTTCGACCACTGCACAGTGCCCTTAAGGTTGCTGCAATGCTGGGTCTCCTCATCTCTGGACAGCATGGCCCGGGCTCAGCTCCGTCCAAGCCACCTCGCCTGACTCGCTTCATCAGTGCAGTTGCGGCACCCCGAAGCACTGGACCACCTGCAGGTGAGCTGTGACAGGACGCGTTGACCTTGATTTTCGTGGAACATTTTTTTAAATCTATTCGGTGCTACCGTGAACTGTACACGATCTTGCAATGCTTCTGCAAAACATTTGAGGACTTCCACACGGATTAGTTCTGAACCATTCCTTTGCTTACCACCTTGACTCGAACGTAACAGGCCAAAAAGATGCCTTTACCAAATTTCTGAAACCTAGTGAGCTTCTCCTCTCAACTCAAGTTTTGAACCATTTCCAAATTTAGCGATCTTGGCAGTCTTCAACAGGTGGACCTCCCAAGTTAAATCGACTTCGATCAGAGAGCAGAGCTGTGGCGATTCTCAGCCGCAGTCTAGTGATTTGCCAACGCAGAAGCTTGAACTCAGAAATAAAATGGAATATGAAAGAAATGCAAATAATAAACAGTTTTTCAATTTTTCACTATTTCGCCTTGCGACATGTTCAAATGTGTTCAAATTATCGCTCCAGACCTGGGGTCCAGGCAAAGAGAGAGCGACATGGAGGCGGGTGGTAAGAGTCCAAGAGTAGAGAGATGTAGAAAGAGAATGGAAAAATATATAAGAATCAGGATGTGAAAGAATAAGAGAAAGGAAAAATATGAAAGAAAAGATGAAGAAAAAGATGCTCCGTTCATCCATTGGTTCCAGGGTCCCTCCATTGGAAGCGTTTGCTAGGGCCCGGTGAAGTGGCGGGACCGTTGGACGTTGCCGGACGTGCACCTGCGCTGCCGGAGCGATGGGAAGCGTCACGGCAGCGTCTACATTGGGCGGGTGGAGATGCGCGATCTCCAGGCGCAAGGGAACCATAGCCAGTGTTGCGAAGGTGATGTGTTGAGAAGGTGCACTGCTAGTGTGAAGCTCATGAGAAGGTGCACTGTGGCATACAGTAAGAGTGTTGGTGCGAAAACTCGTTTGTTCACATTAATGAAGATCTTGATGATTGTCACAACCACTGTGTGGATATGTGTAGATTGTTTAGATTGCTTTTAAATGTTTGCATTAAAGCTTCTGTAGATCCAAACCACAGGTGGTCTCAAACAAGCCTTTCCAATCCACAAGACATATAGTTTATTAGACGCAAATCTGAGGATTAACAAGCTGTGATCAAGACATTCCGTTGAGCATTTCTTGAACTCTTCATTTTTGTCAGAAAGCCGTAGCGCAATCCCTATGCGAGTACAACAGCACTCCCGTTCCTCACAAATCGCTGTTGCTTCCTCCAGGGCTTGAACACATTGATTGGTACCTTGGCAGGAGTCGCGTTGCAGTCTCCCATCGTGCAGGAAGAACAGTTATTCACTCTCATTGGTCACAGCAGGTTTTTCACTGGTTGGCGATTGGTGTTTGTATTGACTAGCCTGTTCTCGGGTGCCAACATTTTCACCTTCCGCTTGTCAGACTTCAACCAATCAATCGCATGTACCCATCAATCGTTTCTGTTTTCGGTTCTTGACAGATGACTTTTTCCAGCCATGTGCACCCTTTGTAAAGGACAAAAAGGAAAAAGCATCGCATGAACAGATTGTTACAAAGAACTGTCGCTGCTAATCTCGCATTCCAGCTCCAGAAATGCAGGCCTCAACTTGGCGGCTTCAGAATGATCAGTTTCCAATTCTGCGGCGTAAAGTGCAGTTTCCAATTCATTACATATTCTCGGTAGAAAGTGTCCGTCTGGGTTTCGATATTTTGTTTGCGATTTGGAAACACGTGACAAAATATTGTGACAAAGTCTCAAACAGGTTTGTCCCATTGCTGCAATCTTTCAATAACTCGTATGGAAGTGAACCGAACACAAATTTTGATTTACTCGTGTTCAACATATGAATGGTTTGAGTCGGGGCACCAATTCTAGATGCGTTTTCGACATGTGCCCCTTCCCTCGCAATCCTTGTTTATTCATCGGACAAACAGCATTGTTCTGGCAACCATTTGTACTGAAATCTTTATACAATGTTGCTACATTGCCTTTTTTCGAGCTCTGGTTTTCTGGGTCGATCCAACCAGGCTGCATTACACAAGATGTTGAGTCTGTTTGAGTCAGTCGGAGTCAGTCCTTGGATTTCAAGTTTGCGCTGCATGTTTTGAGTTTCAGGTGAGGCCACTGCCCTGGAGCTGAAACTCAGTTCCAAAGGACGGACCTTTCGTAGCCAGGTGGGGCAGCTGATGTGCCACAGCCTCATATGACATAGGTGGTAACAAGTTTGAGGAAATGAAAATGATTATATTATACATAGGTGACAATTCTGTAAACCTTTTGTAGAACAATTACGTGTGATAACAAGGTGCATCATCCTTCGCTATCATTCTTTGTGCGGATCTTTTACGCTCTGCGTTGTTTTTGCAGAACTGAATCTGTAGCAGTGCTCTTGCGCAGCTTTCACGAATTGCTTCCATCGACTGTTCAATTTGATACTGGCTTTGATTTGCTCTGCTTACGCCCTGCATGGAATGCATGAAATACATGGTTGTGTTGAGGCTCATGCTGGTTCTAGAGTGTTGGAAAAAGGTGTGGAGGTTCACAAAAGTCCGGGTAGGTCGATGGGCATGGAGGGATGCACTGATGAGGATAGAAAGGAAAACACCTGATTGTTGAGTGTTCAATCTGTGAAATCAATCTGTTGATTTTCTCCTCAGAACTTCGGTGAAATCATGTCTTTGATGCTCACTGTGTGCCTCTCCAGAGAGCAGCGGAAGTTCCTGTGTGAGGCGTTCCCCTGGAGTCACAGTGCCACCACCCTTCTAGCGATTCACTCGGCCCCTCGACTGAACAGAACACCTGAAACCTTTCATTCACAGATGCAAGCGAAGCAAAGCAGAGCAATTTAGCACGGGCAAAACTCCCCTTAAAATCGAGATGCAGAGTAGTTCATTGACATTGGATGGCACTAGGTTGACACCTTTTCATCATAAGATTCTGAACGTATTCTGACAGTGGCTTTCAAGAAATTGCACTGCAGCTGAGTTTTGAATTCCTGCT
>VSDK01009868.1:16953-58589 GCA_009767595.1 Symbiodinium kawagutii
AAACGCCTCCTAGAAATGGTGCCATTCCTCGCCGTTTCCGAGGATGTGCCGCTTCTCGATTTGTGTCTTGGTAGTTTTGGTCATACGCCTATGGGTATCAGCAGCCTAATCTGCTACATCATATCAGGCAAATTAGAAAGATGGCTAGCGTCAATTCGCGAGCCTTGCCTTTTCATTTGTCACTCATTGTCACTCCTTCATTCATTTCATTCCTCCATTCATCTTCGTTCCAAAACGGGCCAAGAAAGTGGTGATGGCACTCAGGTATGGTCGCGCTGTGGCCGCCTTGCTGGATGAGTTCCTTGAGTCGGGATCCTTGTTCCATGGGATAAAGGGTTCACTTCCTCAAACGAGATGTGTTTTGACTCAGGTTTCCACTGGCTTATTCTGCAAGAAAAACACATTTCGTTGTCTTTCCTTTTCTCTTGGTCATCTTTGGTCGTCTTTTCGCTTCGCATTTCGTCACTGGCACCAGCCTCTCCCCGCGCCAAGGCGCTCTGTGTATGAGGCGTGCTTCCTCCACCTAAGCCTGGCATCCATGCTATCTCCACGCCTACAAGGTGGGAATGGTCGGTCAAGGCCATGTATTTCAGCAAGTTGTTCACTGGCAGTGGGAAGATGTTAGAAGATGTTAGAAGATGTTAGAAGATGTTTGAAGATGTTAGATGTTGGGAGTTCAAAGAGTTCAAAACTCTTCTGAGTTCATTGAAGCAGTTCCTGTTTCTCGGGAGCGTGGCCAGGCTGCGGCTCCATGGCAGTGAAGCTAAGTGAAGTTCTGCCAGAGGTGCCACCGAGGGCTGTGCATGTCTGTGTGGTTTCAGCCTGGCGTCAAACCCTTGGTGCCTTTCTGAAACCAAGACATTTGGAGGCTTTCAAAACCTTCATGTCTAAGACTAAACAAAGTGAACATTTGGCACCAAGACAGTGCAGCCAAGACATGGCATTTTCTGAGCTCTTCTTACCAGTCAATTGAGTTGTTTGTTAACCTCGTTTCCTGGGGGCCGATACTCGACTTTCGCCACTGGTCTCAGCGCCCATGGCAGGGTGGTAGCTTTGGGGCTATGGCTGCTGTGGTTTGCCTTGGGCAGGCACCGCCGCTAGGTTCATGTTTTACGACCACGGTCCCAATCAGAAGATACAGCCCGCCACGGGCATGTAATGCAGTGTTGATTTGCCAAGTCGGAAAAGGTCGTTTGTCCAAGTTTGTCCTTCATATTTCTTCCTTTCTTCCTTTCTTTCTGCCTTGTGTACTGATACTGATACTTGTATTTTTTCCACTAACTACGTCCAGGCAATCTTGCTAGAGGGTCCCATGCAGAGTCCGCCTATCCGTTGCTGGGATTTGCTTGAGAAGATGCTGGTGCCACTGGGACGGGGCGGCCTTTGCGCGGGGGGTAAAGAGCAAGTGGATTCCGTTGTGTTGGAGGAGCGGCTTGGAAGTGGGGAGAGAATGTTGTACAGTAATTCCAACATATATTGAAGAAAAGGCCAACGTATCCAAAGTGGAATTCTTGCTTGCGATTTGCAGCAGCGGTGTTTGCTCAATGCTTCCAACTCATGCCTGCAGTCTCACACCATTCCCAAAGCAGAGATGGGTTGAAATTAAGATGAGCCAGCAATTTCCTGTATAAATCTTTGGTCCATTTTTTCATCTCTTGCTATCTTCATGGTTGCATGTCTTGAAGCGGCAACCTGCTTGACAGGTCCGTTTTCCGGCAGTGCCGCCAGAGAATCTGCATTTGCGCAAGGCCTGGGGATGTTGTTGCAATGCAAAGGGGGTGTTGCCCCGAGCTTCTTCTTGCACTGCGTTCACTGGAGTCAGACCAAACTCGGGCCTTGCCTTTCCGGGAGCCACGTAAAGTCTAGTCTCTGTAGTCTCTCGAGTTGTTGAAAAATGGGAACTCTAAGCACTTGGCTGCAGGAATGAAATATTGCGGAACATCGAACTTTACCAGAAGTTCATTGAAAGATTTTCAAGGGTTGCGATCTGCACTTAAATGAACCGTCGTTTGTGTCTCGCCATTCAGCCGAGGAGACGCCTAACTTGGAAACAGCGTCCAAGGACGACAGAACCTTGGCCCTGACCCATAGAAGTTGAGGCACAGTACCGGTGGACCGCTGTCTACCATGTTGGATGTGAGTTGGATGTGAGTGTGTGAGCTCTTATCGCGAAGTCGGTATGATTGCTCCATGCTTGACGTTCCTTTCAAACGTCAAGACTCAACAAATTGTTAGGCAGGCCTTCTAAGGATTTGCTCCTGCCCTCTCAACATTGTTCTCGGGTTTCCGTATGAATTGCTTCAACCTATCTGAAAGTTTGAAGTCCCTGTGATCCAAGCTGTGCTCAAGGATCCTTGGACTTGATGCCAGGCCTACAAAACTGGTGCCTTGGCAAAGTGTGACCGTTCCAAAACGGTTGGAATGTTTGCAGTTTGCATTTTGAAGTGTACTTCTGTGTTTGCAGTGTACAAATGTTTGCAGTTCTTTAATGTGTGTTTCCACATTTGCGAAATCGTCTTCTGTTCAAATTTGTGAAGTCTGCCGAGGTGGCTGGTGGATGAGGAGCGCTTGCCACTGTCTCCAGTGGAGCGCCTGGGGTTCTTCGACCAAAGCATGGCCTTGGCCAAGTGCCTTGCGATGGCAGAAGCCCAGATGCTTGGAGCACTCGGCTACGGGAAGATGGAGGCGATCTGTTTCGGATGTGACCAAGCCGTGGTGATGAATATGAGGAATGGTGGTGTCAACCACAATGTTGTTAGATGTGGTCTTGCCAATTTTGTTTGAACGGATGGGGTGCAGGTAATATATCCACCTGATGGACAATGAAAAAGATGGGGCACCCAATAGCGAAACTGTTGATGAGCAGGAAGGAGGTGACTGATGATGACGAGGACCATGACAATGGTTATATGAAGCTGATAGCACAGCTGATAGCACAGCTGATAGCGCAGCTAATTACAAAGATAAAGGTAACACAAACGCTCCTCAGCATTTGCTGCGGGTTTCTTCGTGGAATGCCTCTTCCGCCGGCCCCCGAGGAGTGTGGTTCCCAGATACCGTGGCCACTTGCTGCTGCCCTTACTGCCATTCTTCCACGAAGCCATGCAACCCTTGAAGTGGCCCACCCTTGGGGGAAAGAAGGTGCGCGCGAACGTGTTTTTTTTTGATCTTCTTCTTCTTCTTCATCTATATTCATCTATATTCATCTATATTCATCTCTATTCTTCTCTATTCCATAGTTCTTCTTCCCTTCTTCCATTGAAACAAAACTCACGTCCTTCTGTCAGGCTGGTGACGTGGTGCTGGTGTCCGATGCTGTCGTGCGAATCGGTCGTGGAGCTGCCCCTGCCGCGGAGAAACCGCTGCTGCTACGGACGGCCTCGGCCATGCATGTGAGCTGGATGGAGGCGGCACAGAACTTGAGGCCGGTGCAGGGCAGAAAGAAGGAGAAAGAAAACAATGAGAGATGAAATAATTAGATTAGAGAATATAGAGCAGAGAATATAGAGTAGAGAATAGAGAGAGAGAGAGGAAAAGAGAAAGAGAAACAGGAAGATACAGAGAGGAAAGTGCACTTTCTCATGTTTCTCTTCGGTCACCTGTTGGTTTCAGGTTCTGCAATTTTAACCTGTAGAGACCGATGTGGTGTGCTCATTGGATCCCAACTTAATTCTAGACTGCAGCGCTATTGAATGATAATGTCTCATGTGTTTGACACTGAAATTGATATTGACTCTTGACAGCTGTTGATGTAGATCTGGACCTCCAAACTCACAGATAAATGCCTTTTGGAATGTACCATGGTTTCGAAATATGTGGTGGACTTGACTTGGAAGACATGAGGACATGTTGACTTGTCAGTACGGAACTCGAAGTAGCCTCAGAAATTTCCGCAAAAGTCCGCAACTTCTGAGACATGGAAGGAGCTCAAGGATGGGACATTCTTCCCTGCAGGAGTGAGATAGCCATGTAAAACTGCCACTTCTAGAATAAAAACCTTGGCTGTTGTTATGTTGAACTGGTAGAGGTTGACAACCCGACCGCATATTAATGGTTACATATTTGTGGTCAGAGAATCTGCCTAGGATTGTTCAAGAAGGTCTTTGAATAGATTTCAACAATCACGATGACTTGGTGAAAGCACTTTGGCGATTTGGTGGGCTCCATTGAAATTTCAGCATCTGGCTTTTGGATTTGCAAAGGTACCTTTTGTAGAATGTGAAGAATTTGGCTGTTGAGTGTTGCAGCCACATTGTACAATGGGAGAAGGGAGAAGGGACTGAGAAGGGACTGAGAGAATGCAAGGAACGCAAGGAACGCAAGGAATGCGTCTGTGGAGTCTCACTGTGAGGCAAGTGGCAGGACGCCTGGCGATCCATGGAGATGAGTTGCAAGAGAGTTGCTGGGAGAATTTGGAGATGATCAAGGCACTAGGGACAGGGCCGGCATTCGCGCCACCAGTAGGGCGCAGAGAGAGAATGAAGGGGGGGTGCATCTCGCATCTCAAAGAAAGTTCGACCCGGAACAAAGAATTTAGGCAGATGTACTCAGCATGCGAATTGAAACACTTTCTCATGAAGTTTTGCTAATGTAATGCTTGATTTTGTGGATTTCATAAAGTGTATGCAATAGAAAAGGCATAGAAAAGGCATAGAAATCTTTGCCACTTTACTGCATCGGCTCCTTGGATTGTCAGGCCATGTTGCCCTTAAGCGATGAGGTGCAACTGGTGCGAAGCTTAGGAACAAGGAACAAACATTTGGCGACCCCGCACGATGGAAAACATACCAAGATGTACTACTTTACCAAGATCCTGAGATTTGAATTCACAATTTACATTGTGTATGAATGTGTGTGATATCTGTGTCTGATGCATTCTTGGCAGTCTGAGTGTGGCGGATGCAAGGCAATCGTAGGATGATTTCCCCTGAACTCGGGATTGCTACCATGTTTCCTTCCTAACTTTGCCACGTCAGTGGATATTACCATGTTGCCGCAGGCTTCTACTTGGGGCCTTGACTCAGTTGTGCCATTTGGAGTGCTGAGGGAGTCCTGAAAGATGCTGAAATCTCTGTCAAAGCCTTTGCGCCCAAAGTCGAGGTGTCTTGGGAAGCAGTTTTAGGATCGCTCGTGTTTGTAGATGCTTTCTGGAGAAACTCTAAGCATTTTGTAGACGTAGATTATCATCTTGTTTGCCACCATTATTGGCCGTTCAACTAATTACTATTCCTTTTTAGCCACAACATGCCACTACATGCCACTACTAATCATTATGGACCATTCTTAATCCTTATTGATCAGGACCAGCGATTATCAACCTGTGTTGATTATCATTCACCGTTATCATCCCTTCTGAAACATTATATAGTATCATTACATTATTCATCATCGTTATCCCATACTAGCCACTGTTCACTACTGTTGGCCACAATTCACCATTACCAATCATCACCACTAGCCAGTACCATTGATAGACACTTGAGTATTGCTGTACATTGCTATGTTGCATTGGAGGGTAGGAGGTCCTTAGCGCAGCAAATGTGGGTTGTGAAAAACAGCGGGTACTGGTTGCCAGGAATCTTGCCTGATTGATGATCTGGGTCAAGAATGGTTAAGTCAGGAATGGTAAACATAAACAAACATAAATACGTATTTCCATGATTTTCCGTGTGTGATGTATGGATTGGTTCATATTGGTCAACGACCCAGCTGAATCTCAACCAAGGGCGCTGCCAGGAATGGCGTGCAAATGCCCAAGAAGCGATGTCGTGGCTGCAGAAGGAGGATGATCGACAAAAGGAGCTGTGCTGCCTGTGATGTCAAGGAGGATGACCCACTTCGATGCTACAAAAATGCTGAATGCTGTAGCTGTAGGTGCTGTAGGTGTAGGTGCTGTAGGTCCTATAGGTGCTGGAGGTGCTGTAGCTGGTGCTTTCGACCTTTATTCTTTGAGTCTCCCAACTTGCGGGTCCCTTGTGATAGTTCTCCTGCGACCTAGGAGCACCTCGCGCAGTCGCGCAAGTTGCGTCCTGTTGCCGACGAGGCGGACGGAGCTGTTTCAGCTAGTCAACTGGCAAACGAATGGTGACATTCCAAGAGTTGGAATCCAAGAGCCGGAATCCAAGAGTTGGAATCCAAGAGTTGTGGAATCAGGTTGCAGACTGGGGGGCACTATGAAAACTCAATCAAATATGCTGAGAACATTGGAGAACAAGGCATGACATCTGCCTTCAACGTTGGAATTACGTTGCAATGAACTACTTGGGACATGATTTCCAAGAGACCGAAGAGTCAGCTTCGCAGGTTGGGACAAAGTCTCCCACCCTTGCAGCGGTCCAAACGTTCCTGGACTGTAAGCACAGGTGACAGATCTCTCACAATCTGGGGTCAAATACACCGTTCCAATCTTGAGTAGATGAACTTATTGACTTGCAGCCATTGTAGTCTAATACTTCGGGCATGTTGGGATGTTTCCAAGACGCTACCGAGTTTCTGATTGCAACTGTACACAACATGATACAACATTCCGATGTCTTGGACCTTGGCAAATTGAGTCTGCAAGCTTATGCAGAGGGAGATGGATGCCTGTGTGCATTGGATCTTTACAGAGTCTTCTATGTCAAAGGTTTGCTCTCCACCTTTCACAATGGCACATTCTAGATAAGAAGATGACAACATATGAACACAATCTCCTTCTTTCTTTCTGTGCATAGCATATGCGTAGATGTCATTTGGGCTAATGATGTGAAAGGAAATGGTAGGATGAAGCATGATGATATGCATTGATGAAATCATGACAAGGGGTGGGTGCGGGTGATGTGACAAGGATTCTGGAGATGGAAAACAGTGTGCAGAGTATGGCGCCATAGCCTCAGAGGAACTCTGTGGCTGTGACAAACATCGCAGCATAGCCTAGCTTTATCGCAGCATAGCCTAGATGATAAAAATCGTTTTTTCAATTTACTTGCCATTTTGGAATGATGCACACACTCATGTTATAGCATGTAGGACATATTGTAAATCCTGCGATGCAGGATGACTGCTTGGATTACCTTCGCACTGTTTAAGAGAGAGAGAGAGAGAGTGGCACCTTGTTCTGAGAATCTCTAGCCCCAGCTGAGGCGAGCTGGCACTGCTTCGGTGGTGATCTCGGTGACAGGCCGCACGCCCGGGTGGACACAAGCCCGGTGGTTTTCGGAGAGTTTTCCACCAGTCCTGTTGGAACTTCTCGAAACTTGACGAGAACCTCATGTCATGACCTTTTCTGGATTGAATCAAATTTAGTTGTGGATTTGCAGGCCATTTGCATGTCCCTGTGTGGTTGTTCAGTGCAACTTCAGTGTCAATCCGGCGAGGCGGCTTGGTAGTGGTGAAGGAGCCAACCACGCCCTGGCCACAACGGGAATGGCTGGTACAGGCACTGGGATGCTGGTCAATGAAGGTCCTGCCATGGGCGTAGAGAAGCCCCTGAACTTGAGGGTTGTGAGATCACGCTTGGCACCAAATATTTGGGGACTGTAAGATGATAGGCCCGATGGACTCGTTCACATTGCCTTAGGGTGAAGAGTTTCTCCGCCAGGAAGAACCAGGATTCTGCGATGGTCGGCTGTCTTCAGCACAGCTGGGAGAGCGTGCTGTAGCGCTGGCAAATGGTCGCTTGGAACAACAAAGCCAGCAAAACATAGGGATATGTGCAATTTGAGATTGTCCCTGCAGTTTTCACATTGCTGGGTGATACCTCTGCTCAGTGCGCTGCAGGTCAAAATTAAGTAGATCACAGGTAGCTTCAGTCTTGGTGAAACCTGCTAAGTTGATGACAACATGTGGCAGATGGTTTGAAAAGGTCAGGAAGGGGTTAAGCATGGAGTGACGCCCAAGCAAGTCCCATTTGCACACTGCAAAGCTCCAAAGCCGCATCCGAACAGGCCCGGATGGCAGCATTTTAGTGGCTGACACATCGAATCACCGAATTCGCACCTTGGCTTGGTTATGCTTTGTCTGCGCACAATGAAGCCATTCAATCTGGCTGAGCCATCATGGTTGGCTTTATCTATTTGTATGTTACATCTTGGGTATTCACTCAGATTTCTTATTTATGTGAAAGGGACGATGCAGACTCTGCGAACTGAGATATATTGACTGTCCCTTTCTCTGTTCCCAAACTACTCCTCTTGATGCTTTGTTCACAATTCATGCGATTCAATTGGTATCTTCTTGATATTTTATATTTTCAGCAATTGAGCAGAAACTTCAAAGTATTTCTATTTTCTTTGGGATTTTCAGAATTGAAATACTTTGAGCTGGACCCCGCAGCTGGCACACCGTTGAGGCAAGATCAATGCTCAGCTCACACACATTGAGACGGTGGCTGGCACTGGTGTCAAAGGCGTGTGATCTTAGTCCAGGGATTGTGAAACCCAACAGGATCTTAGGGATTTTCAAAAATACAAAAACGAAACATAACTTACTTTCAAAACACATCTCATGACAAGATATGCTTCGAAGAAGAGCTGGGTGAAACATGAGTGTTGCAGAAATCTGAGTCAGATTGGTGTGAAAACTTTAATTCTGAATGCAAGTGGCAAAAACAATTTTTGAGGGTTTTGCGCTTCCTGATTCATCTACAAGAGAATTTTCTCAGAGACCCCCTCACAGTTGACAGGACAAAAGGATGGTGCAGTGTCGACCGTGGGGACCGCAGTGAGATGCGTGTTTTCTTCCCGTAGAGCTACTTCTGGAAGGCCGATTGCCATGATATTAAAACTTTCTTTGCGGATCGCATGGGTCCTCACGCCGTGCCTGGTTGCAATTTTGTCTCAGCAACAACAATGTTTTTCTCATTCAGCTTATTCGAGGTTTAGATAAGCGGATAAACCTAGCCATGCCAGCACAGACAGCAGTAAATCAGGGGTGAAGTACATTTCTTCAGGCAGCTATGTACATTTATACATCGAATCTACATCTGCATCTGCATCTACATCTATACCTCCATATATATATATATGCATACATACATATGTATGTAAAGACGAATTTCACTTTTCATGATGATTCTGTTGCTTGGTTCATGACGTGCAACAAATGTCCTAACCAGAGGCCACCTTCTCTTCCCCCGTGGCTGTATTGGATCTCAATGGCGTCATTGTTGTGCTGGAGGTCAGGTTGGTTGGGGCGCAGTGGATTTGATTGATTCATATGGTGAGATTTTTCCCTTCAACTTTCAGACATGTGGGCCTTCAAATCAGCTCAGACTTGACTTATCCTACAGCATTTGCATTTGGGCCTTTCAGTGACACAGTGTTGACACTCAAGTGATAAGTGTCATCATCTTGTCACTGTGTCACCAGGAAGCTCACCCCGGCACAGTGCGAGTGATCGAAGAAGGTGAGATGGCAATGCAACTCACCACTTTCAAGTTTCAGCATGGTCAATCAGTGAAGCTACAACTTACATTCCATGGCTTTAAGAATGGTGTCCCATTGCGTGCAACAGGTGCAGCTGGTAGAACCCCCATCAAAGGATTTGTATCCTAATCAGAGGTCTGCAAGAGGCTACTCCTTTCTTTTCTTGCCTCTTTGTTCTTTTTTGTTCTTTTCCAGAGTTTTCTTGTTTGTTTTTTTGACGGGATAAGAGAGAGTGGGGCGAGCCCAAACAGCCATACAGCAATACCACCTGGGCGCCTCCAGGTGTGGTGAGTTCCGTGTCTTTGCCAATGGGACGGCACAACATGAAGGACGGCCCCTCAGTGACACTGCGCAGAGAAAAGATGAAAACCCCTGGTAAAACGATGACGCAGCCTTTAGCACAAAACGTGAGCAGCGAATGCAGGTGGGAAGCATGCAGGCATACTGTATGAAGGTATTAGCGCAAGCAACTAATTCTCTGCAGACATGCTTCCCCATTTGGAACTTGTGTTTGTTTTGCTTTGACTCGACTATCAATGTCCAATTGCATTCACTCCTCCACACAAGGAGGCAGCAGCGCTGAGTTCAGATGGTGCAGAAGGGAAGGCCTACATTGCGAATCTCGGATGCAATCCATGGTGCCTGGAAAGGGGGAGCGCAGCTGAAGCAAAAATGTAATTCTCTTCAATAGGAGAGTTTCAACACTTGATGCCGAATTTGGAGAAGTCAAATAGGGAGACCATGGGAGACAACCATCCCAACATACTCCATTTTGTTACTATTTAGAGTCGGGATGTCTAATAGAGATACTGTTGGGTGCCCAGCTAAAGAAGTAAGACAAACTTGCTGCATTTGCCTCCGCGTGGGCTTTCGGTTGGCATTGGCACTGCACTTGTCAACTGATGTACCTCTTTGTCCAGATTAATCCATGTGAACTCAGTAGCTAGGACGAACGAAGAGCATGAAGCTACGGTCAGCTCTTCTCTGCAAGCAATCGGGACCAATTTGCACGTCAATTGTTGACTTCCTCAATTTTCCACTGCAGTTATGAAGTTACAGTAGTTTTTTCCACTTATGAATTTAGTTCTGTTTCCCTCGTGAACCCGACATGAACATGACAAGGCATTCAGGTGGTGTGGTGCGGCTCTCCAAGTTGACGGGCGCCTGGAAGGTTGGGTCAGACCTTTTGAGACCAAGCTGGCATTTGAGAAATCCATGCGCAATGGTTAATAAATAGGAATGCCTATCGATTGATATTGCTACATAATAATAAAGGTTAATAATGTTAAAACAACCATTTCTAGACCTTTTGAGGAAAGCTTTAAGGATCTTTGAGGAATGTCTTGTCTATATACTTCTTTGAAATGCAGCAAATATATTGATTTGTGTCAGGCTGAACAAGTTGTGGACATGAAAGGCATCACTGGGTTGACGCATTTGCGACTTGGACTGCTTTACCTGCATGTGGTAATACTATTTTTTATGGCCTAGCCATTGGTTCTCGGAAGCAGTAGTATAGCACCGGGCTTGATGTTTGTTTTCAAGGCTTCAAGCTTGAACATTGCCAGGTAGACTGGGGGAGTTGAGCTGTTGAAGACACAGCGATGTCTTCACAGTTTTCAAAAGGAGTTGGAGTTGCCACAGTTTGTGTCACAAGGCGCAACCTGGAGCATCCTGACTCTTATGGCCTGTTGCTGAGCCGGAAGGCCTGAGAGGGATGCCCTTCGCTTGGAGTTTCCTTCAGTCATTTTGAATCCATTTAGTTTCATCTGGTTCCCCAGCTCTCCAGTATAGGATCTTGTAGGGTTCTGTTGTGTGGCTACATGCGCCCCTTTTGTGCCCTGGGGCATGATTCTTACAGTAGACAGGATCAACCGCAAACGTAATGGGTCCCTTGATTGTATGAAGTTTGCAGTTTGCATCACGGAATGTCAAGTTTAGGTTGGGCAATTCAGCAGACAGTCATTGCCGGTAACACTCTTACTTGCCATTGCCAGGATTATCGCCTGAGCTATTGGGCTTCTCGGCCTAAAACGTGGATGGGCGGATGGGCATTGGATCACTGTGCAAGACAGGCTGCCATGGATGTGCACCAAAAGCAGCGGAGTTTCAGAGCGAACGTAGAGATGCAATTTCGCTCTCCGTGTTGCCTTTGGCTTTTGCTCACTTTCTTGGTTGCAATATGTTGCAATCATTGAGCGATTTGATTGGAGGGAAAGCATTTCTTTAGTCCCCAAGACACCCTCTTGGCAGAGTGTGATGACTGAAACTTGTTCCACCAAGGACTCTTCTGCCAGTCCCAAACAAAGCCCTGCAGTTTTTGCTGAAAAGCCATGAGCCGTGGCTCTGTGGATGGCGTTGGAGCAGAGGTTCCTCTGAGTTCCTCTGTATCTTTGTACGGAGCAGTTCTCTTTGAGGAAACTGTAGAGATTGTGCTCGGAAATTCAGTAGTTCTGTAAAGATTTCTGTAGAGATTTTCTTTTTAGATGTAGAAGTGTAGAGTTTTAGAATTCAAAGGAATCGTTTGAAAAACCTCTGCAAGGCGCGCTTCTCTGCTCCAAATAACCAGCTAGTGCTCAGTGCCTCGCCACAGAGACGCAACTGAAGGGAACTCGTGATCCAAGAAACCTCGGAAACCTGGTGTGGGCTCTGGACTTGACTGGATTTTTTGTCCAAAGTCAGTTAAGTCGAATGAAATGACAAAGAACTCAAGGTACGTTCGCACTGTATGGCCAAAGCAGTAGCTGGTCAAGATCTGGTGATGGGACCATCAGGGTCTCAACAGAGTGCTAAGAAAGAAGTCAGAAGGCTCGTAAGGCGTCGCAACACATTTTACCAACCCCAGCACAGCCTTGAGATGGTCACGAACTGGTCGCAACATGGGCTGTCATAGTGACATGATTTTGCAAGAGAGCTTGTTGAGCAAAAGAAACATCCTCATCATTCTCCCTTTCCACGACCAATCTGAACTGAACCAGGTTTAAGCCAGAGACTAGCTTAGCTTGATGTACAAAGGCATCAGGAGTGACGCCGCACTGCTAGCAATGCCAAGGTGATGGTTCTTTGTTGGTTGCAGATGGCGGGAAAGTGCGCAGATTGGTGATGAAAGCCTTGAGGTTTCATGACTGCACTGCATGGCAGTATGAAACAGAGATATAAAAAACGAAACTCTCGAGTGGTATATCATATCGACTGCAACCTCTGCATGGCACTAAAAAATGCATGTAGACACAGAACAAAATAAACTAGAACAGATACTAAAATGAACTAGAACCATATAACAAAAAGTTAAAAGAAACACACATTCAGAAACACTTTCGACATTGAATTCATGTAAACAAATAACACATTGCTTCACAAAGAAACTTGTGAGCACTGGATCTTTAAGGACGGGCATTCATATTATGTGTACAAATACACTTGCATCAAATTTCTTTGGCTTGAGCTTCATCCTTTTTAGGGTCTTCATAATGACATTCAGCCATGAAAACACTTTTTTTCTCGAGATAAGATCATGAGAGTTGGTTTTGCTGACCCCCAACTTTTACAGGAATACCGAGTAATCAACCAACCACTTCTCGTTGTTACACTTGTAGTATTATCACTTACAGACACAGAATGTTCCAAGAAGGTTTAGGAGAAAAACTTCTGTGTTACGGCAAAATGCCCAAAAAAGCTGAAGTAAAGAAGAGGTGTCAGAAGAGGGCTGCCACTGTCAAGAGCCAATACCGTCGACAGGCACAGATGTTAAGAGAGAGGTGACACAGGGACACTGACAAGAGATGTCACGAGAGAGCGGACGCTGAGCAGAGATGTCAACAGCGACATGACACTGAGAGGAGATGTCAATGTCCATTTTTAGAGGACTCTTGCACGAAATCTGTTTTGGGTAGGGCACCAGTTCGCAAGACAATGCATTTTTTCAAGTGCATTTCCTGACCTGGAATGGTAGCTTGTACGAAACGCCGGGTTCCGGCTTGCCTGCTTGCGTCGGGAAATGCAATGCTGCTGTTGCTCGCGTAACCCTTTGCGGACGTTGTGCGCGTCGCCTGGCTGTGCGCTGCACATTTCGATTGAGATCCACAATATGAGAGCTTTACAAAGATTTTTCCAATCTTGCGAAAGCTCTCTCACAGGATCTAACGCAGAGATTTTGCACAAGTCATCCTGAGAGAGGTCTTGCAAAGATCTTCTGAAGGGGCATGTTAGTTGCGCAAGCTCTCTGACAGGATCTCATGCAAAGCTCTTGGCAAGGGGTCTTCTGCAAGTCTTCCCATGACAGAGATGGATACTAAGCAACGATGCCAAGAAACAGCTTGCGTTGAGAAGAGATGCCAAGAGGGAACTGACGCCGAGAGGCGATGTCATGAGACAGCTGACACTGAGCAGAGCTGTCATGAGAGAATCGAGATTGCAGAGATGGCTCAGGAGGACAATCTATAGGCACTTGCCTTTGCAGAATCATAGTCGCAAACCTCTTGGAAACTTCCACCATCCACTTGCTCGGATACCACTCAGGGTTGACCACTGGGCATGTTGAACATTTTTATTTTCACTGATTTCTTGTTTTTCTTTATTGTTCCTTATTTTCATTTTCTATGTTTCTTTATTGTCCTTTTTCATTCTCCGAGGCAGTCGGAGTTTGCTCGTGCTGCACAGACCTTGGAGGCCTCCTCGCAGCTGGCAACTCAGCGGGCCCAGCGGCTGAACGCTGCATGGGATGAGGCGAGGATGGATATTTCACGGAGCGCTGGTGGTGCCCAACCGACTTTGACCACAATTTGAATAGTGGGATGAAATCAACAACCTGGTAGAGGAAGCAGCGACGGCTCAAAATATAAGTTTGCACAGTTGCTCTACTTCGCCTCTGGGTCAGCTGAGTGCATTTCCCTGGAGTCTGAAAAGTGCAAACTTTGTGACAAGATGTGACAAGTGTATACAAGCAAAGAAACAGAACTTTGTCACAAATTACTTGTATACAAATTGTGTTTCCAAATTACAATGTGCCAACGGCTTCTCAAGCGCTGCCAGGTCTTGCAAACCTTGGCTGGTCCTTTCACCACTGTGGCAGCTGCCAGGTGAGGTCATGGGTTGGGTGCCATGTGACGTTCAACCCGAGCACAACCCGAGCAGTTTGGTGTCTAAGGCATTCCCTGTGCGAAGAGCACTTTGACCACGAGTTGACCCGTGCTGGGAAAGAGGTGGCTGCGTTGAAGCAGCAAAATTTGTGCACTGGAAATTTTCTGTTGTGTCGATACACAGTTCCACGAAGCCATCCACAAATCATTCGTCCAAGTGTTTGTGAACCAACTTGTTGGTTGCATTCTCACCCTGTGCCAGTTGTATAGAACAGACATGCACATACACACATGTCACATGCACATGAAAACATTCCTTGGATCACTGTGTGCAGCTGCCCAGGCCACCTCGAATGAGGTGATGCTTCATATGGCGCCTTCACTCTTCAGTGCTGAGAAGCTTCTGCGCTTGGCGGGTGCTAAGATGCCACGGCCCTGCAAGGAGTGCTGTGGGGCGTCGGAAGACCTTTCTGAATCATTGGAGTCCCGAAAAGGGCCAAACATCGAGGATAGAGAACCAATAGTGAAAGTAGCTAAGTAGCTGGAGTTTACCCTTTCTTTAGTAAAGAGGAAGGGTGCTTGGGAGAGCAGGAATACATTTTGCGTGGATTCTTGAACGCAACAACTTCCCTCTCTCTGTCTCGCCCCCTTCCCCGAGTCCCACATCATCATCTCAACAACAAAAGAATTTCTAATGAACCATAAGCTTCCTCATCATCCACCATCATCGCAACCATCATCGTGACCATCATCGTGACCATCAGTGTGACCATCATCGTAGCCACCATCCATCATCAGTGTACTCATCATTCATCATTCATCACGAGCGTAATAGTAGTAATCGTCGTCGTCGTCGTCGTCGTCGTCGTCGTCATCATCATCATCATCATCCTCGTGGTCGTCGTCGTCGTCATCATCATCATCATCATCATCATCATCATCATCATCATCATCATCATCATCATCATCATCATCATAGTCAAAGTCTTAAACCTCACAGGAAACATCATCAGGATCATCATCAGGAGCATCATCAGAAGCGTTCGAATCGTCATCCATGGTCATGCGAATCATCATCCAAATTGTCAATGCCTCCATCCATCTATCCGTCCATCCCCTAGCATTTTCCAACATACATCCATCGTGATTTGTCATCCATGATGATCAGAAGCATTGCCATCATCATGATCCTTGTGCTGTGTTGTTTTTTCCCATGAGCGTTTATCCGCAATCCCAGGGCCCCCTTTTCAATTTTTTTTGCAAGGGAAGTCAATGAAATTTGAGGTTCCACACTTTGAGAACGACGCAAATAGACAAACAGAAGCTTGACCTTTGGTAATCTCTTTGGACACGGAACCAACGCCAAGTGGACTGAAAATGCCACCGTCATCTATCTACAGGTGAAACGCAAAGTGGCCAGCAAAAAGCAGAAGAACATTGTGTCCACCAAACAATTATTGACCAAATGTTCTTGTGGTCACCAGTCAGAAATAAACGCTCCGATTCTATATTCCATTTACTTTGGGGACGATACACATGACATCACATTCTGGGTTTGCAAGGTGTGTACTGTAGTTGTTCTCAGGTTCATGCCTTGCGGCCAGTGTGATACCAGGGTGAGGGATCAGGTGGAACGAGGAAAATTTTGTGATCAGTGCCAATGTAGTGAACACGTTACACAGTTACACATTTATAGTATTTTTTTTCTTCATTTCCAATGGAAAGAGCACTAGTGAAGAGCAGTGAACACATTTGGGAAAGTCAGTTGTGAGGCGATCCACGGGAAGCTCAGCAGCTATTTTTGGCCACCCTGTCGACAGCACCTCGGCGCAGCTGGAGCTGAGCTGCAGATCCGCTTGGAAACCACGGCTGTCGGCTTTTGTGTTGGACTTACATAAATTTACATAATATAAATATAGCTTATATATGCTTATATGAAAGGTACATGAAACAAAAGAAATAACGTGAGATTGCTTGGTCGTGTTTAGCTTCTCTCCAGGTTCGGCTTTAAACTCACTGCTGTTGTTGAGAGTCTGTCCTCTCTTGGCTCAACAAAGTGTTGTGTAGTGCACATGTTGACCTAGCAGGTTGACGTCTTGACCACTTGACAAAGTGTCCAAAACTGAAGGCTTGGAGGCCTGCCCTTCCTGCACAAAGATTTGGAAGCCATGCAACGTTTGGTTTCAGGCGCGGTTCCTCTTGCCACTCTCGGGTCAATGGGTTGGATGCCATATGCCATCGGTTCTCAGGTCAATAATGACCTAGAGGTACAGTTCAAAACACAAGGCTTAGAGGTACGACTACCGTGGTAGAAACACACCTAACAGGACCAGCTTTAATGTGGTTTAAGGAGCAGACTTTAACAGCAGGTCAACATCTGTGCAGCAGAATTCTTTCTTTGGATGCTGTAGATCCAGAACCAGTCTCAGGTGGCGCTTTATCAGTCGATGCGGCCATTGCTGCGATCGATGGAGCCTGGTTTTCGCGGCAGGTGAAATCAAACCTTGAAAGGTTTCATCACGTTTCATCGGTTGCAGCTGGCCCCGGGTTCACATTGCGCTGATTTTTTATGTTGACTTTCTTACAGGGCTGTTGTGATCCACTACCGGGTAAGGCAACACCGTCGCCGTAGTAGTCTTCAATTATCAACCAATTGGGCATAAGATTGAAAACTTCTGAGATTGTCCTTTGTCTTTCTGCATTTTTTTGACTTGACTTTCTTCTTTAGATCTTTAAGGGTCCTTTTTTCAATGCCTTTCAATGTTTCAAGCTTCTTGGAGTATCAATGATAGTTGAAATATTGAAATATGTTGAAATATGTTGAAATCTTCAACTTTGAATGGTAAAAGCTGTAAACTTCCCATGTTTTCTGGCCCCTGTGTAGGTGGGATTCGTACCGGCCCTGGTGGGCCTCTTCGACACACTGAAAAGCTGCTGCTCGGCACCGCTGCACTTGTTGGTGAGCAAAATTGCTGTGGTCACAGCGAAGGGTGAAATCAGGGTGAAATAATTCTATGTGGTATCTTAATGTCTTTGATACAGTATCCTAAATTGCCACGATGTCCCTTCCTCCTCCCGTTTGCGTTGCAAGGTTTTGCAGCTTGGAAGTGTTGCTGTATTTCATTCGATCTCAACAGCTCCGCGTTTATGCAGATGCAGTCTGGTGATTCTTCAACCCCTTCCCATAGCAGCCGATCAGCCACCCACGAAAGACCCGAGACTCATTTCGCTAGCCTTCGTTTCTTTCTTTGTGCCCCAAGTCCTTATTCGTATCCTATAGCCTACAGCATATGTATGTATACAGTGTATAGATTATAGATACATACACTTACATACATGAATGGGTGTTCTTTTGCAGCTGTCCCCACAGCGGTTGTCGCTGGAAGGTTTTCCCGAACGTCCCATGCACTTGGCCATGGTCCGTTGGGCCCTACGACGTTATGCTGCTTGACTTGGCCATGCTTAGCCTCTGAAAGTGGTCTCTTTTACAGCCATGTTGTTGCTCAAAATATTTGGAGTACTTTGGTAGGCGTGAAAATCATTTAAAAGATGGGACGAGCATGATTAGACTTTTGGAACGTGCTTCGCCACAAAAGGCTGAGACCGTTTTGGTTTACAGATAGGCACCCTTGTCTTCGGTATTGATGTTCATTTTTTTGTGAGGGGGGTTTGGACACACAAGTCGCTGATGGGTTATTTTTCTACCGAACTCAATTTGTTCAAAGTGGAGGTTCGAAGCAGCTTCACCAAAACTGCAAAGGCCTGGCTTTCTCTTGCTGCGAAAAAAATGCCGTGTAGAAAGGCAGGAATGAGTAGTAAGCTTTTGATGTTCCATCGATGTTGATATTTGAATAAAAGGAAGACAGATTTTCCAAGAAAAACAAATTCGCTGTGGCTTGGGAGGAACTACAAGAGCGTCAAGCGGATGATGAGACAATGTCCAATGCCTTCGCCTCCTGGTACCTTGAAGGGCACTTGTTGCGATCTTGTGAAGTGCAACGCATATGTAGAAGCTGCTTCTTGGGCCAAAGTTTTTCCAGGAGGCAGCTGATCAGAGAACACACGCTGAGGTTGTGTGAGACCTTGCAGCCATTGAAACTTGGCAGATGGGTGGCTCTAAAGTACTTTGAACAACTTAAGGAATGCTGAATCTAACTCGTACTTTCTGCAATTTTGCAGTACTTTGAAAAGCAATTCTGCAATTCTGCCAAAGGGGGAACGCTGAGTGTGGTCATGTGCGGTGTAGGTTTCTGAACTTTCTACATCTTTCCCATCGTTCTACATGCAACAGAATCTTTCTGTAGAACAGAACAAGTTTTTCTTTTATTTTCATTTTCTTAATATTACTTCTTATACATTTTTTTCAATCGAACAGAAGCTCAAAAAGAGTAAACAGAGTAAACTTAAATGAACATTATGAATATTTCTGATTGTGTTTCCTCTCTTGCTCCGAAGGGACTTAGAGCTGCGTGAGCACGTTCATGCTGGCGGTGGTGGCCTCCCGTGGCTTCTTGAGGACCTTGGAAAACATAAGGATCCCCAAGGACACTTCAGAGAAATCAAAGAAACAAAGGTGCGGTGCAGTGCTTTTCCTCATGTTTTGAGCCAGTCGTATTTCTAGTCGTTTGAAGCTGATTCGTTTGCAACACAGCTGCAACAGATATTTTGCATGAGGGAACAAGCTCCGAAGATGGTGTTTTTCATCACACTGAAACACACCATTTGGAAAAAGCGTCGATGTTTTTTTGTGTCAGGACCTCTTAATGGAACACCTCGTTGGGGACGGTGTGGTACCTGATCCGCATCCAATGTTGACCGAATTCAAGTCCAACTGGCCATCGCTTGCCTAACTTCGACATTTCTTAGATCTGAAAAAGAAAAAGGATTCTGTTGCAGAACATTTGGCGGAAGGATTCTTTCATCTTTTCTGTTTCTGTGGCATGTCCTACCCGTACCGAGGAACCCCGAGGTTGGTTCCTGCAGCAGCACCACATTGTGGAGCGTTTCGGACAAGAGCTCCGCAAGGGCATCATCTTGGGCCTCAGTTGCTTGGTGAAGTCACCCAGGTAGACGAAGTGGCGAACTGGGTCGACCAACCATCCGATACAGGGGTAGAAGCACCTAGTAGTTCACATCCCAACAAAGGCACTTAGTTTGGTTGGGGTGGTTCTACAGGTGATGCCCTTGACAGAGAAGACGGGAACCGATGCGCATGGTTCCTTTATCCGTGACAAGAGGTGATGGCATGAAGTTGTGACACCATCTTGATATCGTTGAGACATTTGTTTGATGTTGACTATCATACCATCCAATCCTTCCCGCAGCAATCGATGACTTTGTAAAGGTGTGCTCATAGGGCCGTCATGTAATTTTCTTTGTTCTTCTGGCTCGTCAATGGGGATTCCCACAACGACTTTGCATATATGCATGCATGTACTGCATGGACATTGTATGTGATACATCCATACATGTATACTGAGATTATATTTGCCCGGTTACATGTGAATAATTTGATAAATGAATAAACCACATAACATTGCTATATGGACATACACGTAATCATTATGCACATGGTGTTCATTACATAAGTTGTGTGGTACAAGTCCACGAAATCACCAACAAAGAGGGTCCTGGAGAACTGGGCTCCCCTTGACCCAGAACGAGTGGCAGTGGAGCTTCCCATGAGACGCGTGATAGAGGTCGGGCTGGCTGAGTTGAAAGCCTCGCAGCAGTTGAGATTTTCAGATGTTTCGAGATGTGAACTGTAAACTGTCAGCCTTGTATGACACTTTGGAACTTTAGACTTTTCAAATGGGGGATGTTTTAGAATCCACAAAGAGTTGAGAGAATTTCATTTGGGCATCGCTAGTATTTGGTTGAGGTCAAGAGATGAAAAACATGACCTCAATTTCACATACATTCAGGGTCAGCAATGCCACACCGTAAGGCAACATTTGAAGAGGTGAAATCCAATCAGAAAGAGTGACCACTTATTCAGAGTGCACAAGGTCTCCATATAAGGCTCACAGATTGGTTTCATGGCTGGGGTCCTGCTGGGAGGCGTTGGGCCTTGCGAAAGAGGACAGCACTGGCTGGGGATAACATCACGAGCTGGGGTGCTTTTGAGCTTTTGATCTCGAATTGGTGACACAATTCAATGTTTTCCACCCCGACAGCACTCAGATACACTCAGTATGAGATCCAGTGCAGCTGCCAGGAGCAGAAAGCGCCAAGTCGATTGCAGGCAGTGGTAGTTGGTACAGATGCTCGGGATTTTTTTCCTTGCTTTGATGATGTGGATCCCTCTCAATCCCTCTCTCAATCCCTCTCACCTATGGGTGTTGAGCACAAGCTTCAAACACATCCTCAACCTTGCATCAACTGATTTTTTTTTTCACTGAGCAACGGCCGGATTTCCCGGGCGCCTTTGGCAACGCGATCCCGTTGGGTCCCTTGCATCGCGCCAGGGTGAGCTGATGGCCATGTGTTTGGAGATGGCCATGGAGACTGTGAACCGCCGTGGCGTCCGAGAGGTGGAGAGGGAGATGGAGCTGGCGGATGTTTTGAAGATGGACCTGTTGGGGGACTCAGTGGCACCACCTGCAACCATCAACAAAGCCGAGGATTTAACTTGAGATTCTACTCAACAATCGTTATATTTTGAGACAGTCATTGGTACTCCCAAAGTTGCTATATCCTTTCAGTATTCAACAGATTGACAACGAAACCATTTTGCAACTTGGTTGGGCATTTGCATTTCGATTCGTGTGACCTGCGCTGAGGCTGTCATGGGCAAGAGTGTTGCGCTGGTTTGACAGTGCGCAGGAGCCGGAGCGATCCAGGGATCTTGGGAGCTGTGAGAGTGAAAGCGGGTTTGGTGACGTCAGGAACATCTCTCAGATGATCTTCAACAGAGATTGGTGAAGTGTATGGAACAAGTGCCTTGGCTCGCACTCTAGTTTTGAAGGGAATCTGAATAATCCTCTCCCCCTAATACTAAATACCCCCCTGGAATAATGAGCACGGTGACCTATCTTCTTTATTAGCGGGTATTTGATATTCGGGTCCCGGAGGGACCCCTAATAATTGAGTCAAATTCCATAATAGTAAAAATCGAAAATTTTGATTTTACAACTGATCAAATTCCTTTTTGAATTCACTAACATGTTGTCCGAAATTGGATTTCCAAGCTTACCCCTAATAATTGAGTCAAATTCCATAATGATAAAAATAAAAAATGATTTTAAGAATTGCTTAAATTCCTTTTTCAATCTTATTTGAAATATTGCAACAAATTGGATCTCGAAGCTTACCCCTAATAGCTAAGTCAAATTGAAAAATAATAGAAGAAAAAGATTTTTTTTTCAAAGAGGACTCTAATGATACAATTTCAGGATCAGGCTATTTTTATTATTCAGGGGTAAAAACCCTTCTGTAATGAATGTGTTTTGCTATTGATTTTCAATTGCCACAATTTAGAACACAATTGAACAAATTGGAGAAAGCACAAATCCGGAATCCAACGCCTATTTTTCTCATCTAGGGGACTTTTAGTAACAGGGGGAAGGGATTACTGCACACATGGTTTTACCTGAGACATATGCTTCGGCTTTTGACTTGTCACAGCACTCCTCTGACAATGGACTATCTTCGACTATCTTCTTGTTTGTAGACACTGTAGCCAGCCCAAGTGTGCATGGCAAGCTTCCTTGCATCCGGGCTTGCACAAAATTGAGGGGCTGCATTTTCATGAAGTGCACCTTTCCCGCCTCCAATAGGTTTTGCAGTCAAGATTGTCCCAGCGATGTATCTTTGGTAATTTGTCTATTCTCGACATTCATTTGGGTGAATTTGGCATTAACTATTTTGTGGTTTTGTGACTTTTTTGAACCTCTAGATTCGTACGTGCTATATAGATTAATTGTAAAGAACCATTCTATGGAACATGTTCCTGCGAAGCCTTGACGCTGAGGGCAAGCTTGGTCTGCAGCTCTTAGCTGTTGCGAGCGAGAAGGGCACTCTGCCAGCACGACCCCAAGGCTGATTTTTCACATCACCATTAAACAAAACTCAGAAAAGTCAAGCCTCACTACATGGCTCTGTCAAAGCTCTTGCAACAAAATCGTTTCGTATGGATGATCCAATCAGGCACTCCCCGAACAGTCCAGTAGTACAGTAGTTCTGAAGCATTCACACCATCCACTCAGCTTTCACTCAGCCTTCTCAGGTGAAATTCGTCACTGCTTTGGTCGGCACGGATCGTCGTGCTGATGGCTCTGATGCGTTGGAGACATGACATGGATCTGGGGTCAGAATTCTTGAAGAGGAGGAAACAGTTTTGAACACCTTTTCTTATGACTTTAGACAATTGAAAACAATCCGCTGTCTACTTGTGATCTTTTGGGTTGGATGGGAACGTTCAGCTTTCAATCGGTTCTTCTTCACACGGAACAGTGGCCGACACCCGTGTTTCTCGCTTGTTTCAGTGGTCTCATTTCTAATCTCTCAGGCAATGTTGCTATATCAGGGGGAGAACCATTCGAAAATCCTTGAAAATCCTCGAACATATCTTTAAATATCCTTGAAGTTTTCCCTCAAAAAGTTTTGAAGATCCTTCCGTATTTTCTTCAGCCTGTTTCCAACCTGTTTCCAACCTGTTTCCACCCTGTATCTTCTGTATCTTGTAACTATCTTCAAGCTGTTTCCAACCTGTTTCCTTTCCGCCAAGGAGACAGCTGGTTACCCAGTGGCTTCTGATGCCCTGCGCTCCTGGCATGGACGCCTGATCGAGGCCACGGAGACCTTACATGGCCTAGTGCTTCGGCGCGAACCAGTGACAGAATTTGAACGAACTAAACGACACTTTAATGAAGAATAAATTTGAACTAAACAATTCAAATGAATATCGAAATTAATGAGTAGATATATTATGACATATATAGAGATGTAGGTATGTGTATATAAAAATAGATACATAATCTAATGTACATGGAAATCACATGTATACACAACATATGCAGGTTCTTTAGATTTTTGGCCAAGCGATACGCGGCCCGTTGTGGGCTACATCTTTGCATCAGCAACCCTAGAGGGTGAGTTTGCTAAAAGGCTCTTATTTCATCTGCGTGGTCAAATGTTTCCAAAGTTCAAGATCTTCAACAACAGGAATGAGACGGCGTAATGGATGGGTGGTGTTGTACCAATTGATCATATTATTGGAGGAAAATTGAGGTTGTTTAGATTTCACATTGAAATCAACAGGGGAGATCTGGAATTTTGGAACATCATAGAGCATCAACATTGCCATGACAGGACTAAGGCTACCAAGATTTTGGATGATGAGTAGGGCTCTGAGCTGGGGAGCGATGACAAGGGAGCTTCAGCCTTCTATGAATTCTGAGGTCGAGGCGTGTCGCAATCTTTGGCCCAAAGATGGCAAGTTGCTCGGAGCCATCGCACGAGCCTCCGAGGTGCATTTTCTGACTCAAAGTCATTCAGACTGCGAAAGGAAGAACTTAAAAGAAGAACTTACAATATTGATTGAGTTAAGAACTTAAAGCAACTGAAGATAAGAAGAATTTAAGTGTATAAGTTGCAGAAGAAGATTGCCTGCTACTTTCTTCATAAATTCCATTCGATCTCAATACTTCAGATCAGACAGGCCTGGAACGACCTGCCGGTCTCGAGTGCCCTACAAACCCTCAACGGCGAGGAGACCGGATACTTTCCGCAGGTGGGATCGGCCAAGAGATGGCTTCCACGCATTTATCTTTGCTCATCTTAAGTCTTTGTTTTCATGTTTCCTTGACCATCTTGTTTCTTTATGCCTTGGTCCTTTCACGCAGCACATCAAGTTGCTGGCGTCCAAAATTGGACAAGAAGAGCAACTGACCGCTGGCCCCTACGATGAAAAATCCTATCTTTATCGACATGGCCGTTTTGAATTCGGCTCAACCTACTAGTCGCCCAGGTTGATGCCTGTCATAGACCACTTGTATACTTGTTGGCAGCTCTCACTTCTTCGCTTTTCATGCGATCATATTTGAACATTGGATATTCTACATTCAATTTTTACTGCAGTTCAGTATGAATAAATACACAAATCAATATGTGTAGAGATATCGATGAATATATATATATATATATCTATATCTGGATTAACAAATCAGATGATTTGTCCTTCTTTCATGCGATTTGTTGCTCACTGTAGGGATCTGTCAGGTGCCTCTGGCGCTGCTTCGCAGCTGCGGCGCTTTGGCCCTACTGGGTAAAAGTAGCGCTGCCTTCCAGGTACCCGCGGGAAGTCGCATCGACAGTAGCTGGGGGATGACTTCTGAGTGAAGTTTGAAGGTGTCCATAGAACGTGTCATACATCTTCTGCATGTGTTATGTACAGGCAAGCATCAAGGCTGGCAAACTATGGCCAACCGACATCTTATATTATATCTATGAATAGATGTATATTTGTGAGCAGGATTAGGAGGTCTGAGGGTAGGGTACCTTTGGACTGCTGCTGCTGCTGCTGCTACTATTACTATTACCACTACTGCTGCTGCGGCTACTGCTGCTGCTGCCGCTGCTACTGCCGCTGCTGCTGCTGCTACTGCTACTTCTACTGCTTCCAGTACCACCACTAGTATAGGAAAACTGTGAAGGAAACGCACTTGCTGTGCCAGCACCTTTGTAGTTTGTTGTCCTCCTGCTGTTCACCTTATGACATAGAGACTATAGATTGAAGCTGGATGCAATTCGCTACTCCCACCTGTGCCACATCTGCTAGCTTTGATTTCCTGCAAATATCTTTTTTGATCCTCTTGATATGCTTTCGTGACCCCCCTGATGCTTTTACATCTAAAACTCCTGACGAGCTTTTTGATTTTGCTCCTTTTCCCATTTCTAGGGATTGAGCAAGGGTGGCTGCATGTTTTTTCTGATTTAATCTCGGCCTAGCTCACTACACATACACATGCATCAATACATTCGTATATCTGTATACAGCATATGGCATGTATATGATGACTAGTGACACCACGACAACAATGATAGCGTTTATGATGAGAAGACCATGTGTAGAAGAACATGTGTAGAAGAACATATGTAGAACACACATATTCTTTGAAGATGACCTGGCTGCAGCTGGCCGCAGTCGCAGATTGTTTTGTTACGTGCCATGCCACCAGGCGCTGTGGAAGCAGTATTCTGTGGAGAACTTTGATGAAGAGCAGCTGAGGTGAAAAGACTACGCGGAGAGAATACTGGCTAAGGTATATCCTTCAATCTCCTGGGTATTTTGAAACCCAGCGGCTTGTGTGAACATACTTTATGCATGCAACTACATGTCTTTTGGTTTCTTGTTGTGACTCATCGGCATACTTCTTTCCAATGAAAGTATGAAGAAGTTGTGTATCAAAGAAATGGATGAAACTTGTGCGATGAGATTTGCTTTGTGCACATCTCTCCATCAAAATCGATCCCGGTTCTCCCACCAGATCGATG
Source organism: Symbiodinium kawagutii (assembly GCA_009767595.1). Taxonomy (NCBI): domain Eukaryota; class Dinophyceae; order Suessiales; family Symbiodiniaceae; genus Symbiodinium; species Symbiodinium kawagutii. The sequence goes on from VSDK01009868.1 coordinate 42,932, forward strand.
GCAATGCGCTGGGCGGAGATCTACAGCTCCTTGGAGAAACCCCAGGTGGGCCAAGGGCGGTCAAGGGTGGTCAAGGGTGGTCAAGGGTGGTCAAGGGGACTGGGCAAAGGTGGCTTTGTTTGGGAGCTGCTTGATGTCGCTTGAAGTGAGATGCTCGGATTGTGAAATTTGTTCCTTTTTACCTTCTATCTATTTGTTTCGGATAGCCGGGATAAATTGAATTCATAGGATTTTAGGACCTCAGAAAGTGGAACACTCTTTGATTTGAGAAACTTCCAGAGATTCAAACATCGAGGGATCTCCGATTTTCAAATCTTTGAAAGTTTCTCTCAGAGTTGGCAGGACTCTCGCCTGAAACTTCCCGCTTTGGAGCCAGTGCTGGAAAGGCTGGTAGAAAATGTCAGGATCTCACGAAGAAAACAAATGACAACAAAACACCAAACACTACATTTACATGACATCTCTATACTGGAATGCGCATAGACAAATATCATAATATGTATATCATATGCATCCTTGGCACACAGATCTGTCTAAGTGTGAAGTTGTGTACAGTGTACCCCTTGTGTGTTGAAAGACCTTATCATTTGCAAGTATGATTACATGTGATGACTATTATTTGTTATTATACTTCCCTTATTATTTCAATGTGTGTTTTAATCCGGGACATCCTCAGACTCTTGGCTTCAGACTGCATGGCATTTGAACTGTGGCAGGTTGTCATCACCTGCTGAGTTGCGGCTCATGGCTGTCACAGGACGCACAAAATTGGGCACAAAATCCACTAGTTTTTGTTGAGAGCAGGAACTTCTGCCTTCATTTGTGGAGCAAACAGTGTTTTCTATTACACACTCTGTGACAGACACTCACTCACGGCAAGACATTTTACCTTGGCAAAGTATCCGGCAAGGCATTCAATCCACTTTGGATTGGCAGACACGTGATTGCTGGTTGTACCCCTGCAGGTCAACGGGGTATATCCATGTATATCCGCTATGCTATGCTTGCCCTGTACGGCAAATCTCTATCTCAATTTGTTCATGACGCTGGTCGCTCCTGTTTTTTCCATTCGAATCAAATAAGATCAGTTTCACATCTCCCAATCTCCCAAGTGCACCAGGAACCAGCCTGACCTTCGATGCTGATGGTCATTTGTCCTGGGCCACCAATGCCGAATGGCCTGCCGATTGGGAGACCGCTGCACAGCTACTGGTGAAGCAGCTTGGCTAAGTATGCCGTGATACCCAGAGCTGGCTTAACATCTTTGGCAAAGGAATTCGTTTTGAGAAGTCTTTCCGAAAAGGAAAGCAATAAGAAGCAGCTCAAAGCAAGAAAACTGAAATGAGCAAGTAAGTATGAAGGGAAGTAAGTCAGCAATATATGATAATGGATTCCCTGTGGCTATGATGCTTTGTGGCACTGTTATAGATCACACGATTTGCCCAGTTCGTGTCAGCCTTTCTCTTCTCATTCCCACAATCCATGTTGCTGTTTGCTGATTTGATGGATTTCATCTTTTGTTCGAATTCAACAGAATCCGATTTCTGAACAAAAGTAAAGTCGGCCGTGCTCAGGAAGCTATGGCACAGTCATTCTGTGAAGTTGGCCCTGAAGGGACTCAAAAAGACCCTCGGCTTGCGCAAGAGCTCCAGCGATGCAGAATCAGTGATCATGGTCACAAGCAGCATTAGCATGATCGTTGTCATCACGATCGTCGTCTTGGTCTTGATCATCATCTCTGCCATCGTCGTTGTCCACATTTTATCATCATTCCATATTGGAGACTGGCAAGACATTTCACCATTGGCGCATGTAAGGGGACCAAATCTGGACTAAAACCTGCGGAAACAAAGCAAGACCTTCAAAACGAAGGCTGAATCAATCTGAATCATCTACTAAAAGCATGCAAAAACAAAGGATGGAAATATGAAATAAGGCAGGTTCATCTCAACAAGTATCTCAGATCCTGACTATCAGCTCTCAAGTGTGATGGCCCTGAGCGTGATGGACAAGATTGCATGGACTACCCAAGCATGTTGGGAGACAACAGAAATGATTAGTAAAAAACGATTGCCATTGCCTGCTACACGGAACGTTTTGACACGCTTTGACTGATTCACCCATCATTAGGATTTTTCTTTCGTAGCTTCCCATGGCGGCCGAGCGCGTCCGTGTGCGCATAGATTATGAGAACGAGGGACAGGGTTCAGAACGGCACCTGCTATTGGATTTATATCCAAGTTGGGCCCCGTTTTCTTGTGATCGATTCCTGCAGTTGGTTGACGCAGAGTTTCTGGATGGTCAGCGTTTCTGCCGCGCCATTGATGGCTTTGTTCTGGACTGGAACTATGGCCCTTGTGCTGGCACCTCAAAGGCAACAGATCCCCATAGTCAGCTGTACAGCGAACTGCCCTGGGCCAAGCCTCATGAACTCAACAGTGGAGGGACTCAACAGAAAAATCTGGCAGGACGAATTTGTTTTGGAATGGAAGATGATGGAACCACCAAAACGGAGGTTTTCATCAACCTGGTGGATAACTCAGCACGTCTCGACGCTCTCGGTTTTTGGCCTTTTGGTGAGGTGGTGGGTGGCACAGGTCCGAGACTGGAGCGTTGGGAGGGAGGTCAGTTGAGTGACTTCAACTTGACTCATGGCGACATTTTCTTCAGTGGAGGTGCATCTCCTGAGAAGGCCGCGATGCGAACGAAGGTGCTGGTGGCAGGTGGCAACACCTACATCGACAAGACCTATCCAGGTCTTACGCGCATCACCAGCTGCCGGAGAATGAAAGGCGAAGAGGTGCCAGCAAAGTCTGGTGACTCATAGTACCATGGTGCCTTATATGGGGTACAATTTCTTGAGTTTGAGGAAAAAGTGTTTTGCTGAGGCACAGCTCTCCTCAATCTATCTATCAATCAATCTGCCTATCTATCGACTCTCTCTCTCTCTCTCTCTCTGCACCAACAGCATTGCCCTACTACTCCGGCAACCATGAGCTCTCATCGCCCATTGGATGATCAAACTAAACATAGGCCAAACACGATCATGGGCTCATTCAGGGTGTCTCATTTCCGGACTGAGCTTTGTGAAGATAAGATCATGAGCGACAGGAGTCATGCGGGCATCCATAGAGCCCACAGTGTGGTGCAGTTCCAAGGACCTTGGCCTCATTGCAGGATAAATTCTTGGACCATGAAGAGGGGCGCCAGGAACGGTCACAGAGCAATTTGTTAAGAAAGCACCAAATTGAAGCAGAACGTGCAATGAGCCAAATTTGCATTTTACCACCATTATCTTGGCATGGTAAGGTTTAGTCATGTCAATGATGGTCTTGTAGAGCACGTGTTTCATCAGCGCAGCAAGTGTTTGGCCTCAACCTTCGCTGTAAAAACACACGTATGGCACCAGGATGCCGAGACCGTCCTGGCTGTGCTCGGGCAACTGGAGGCGGGTACATGAAATGCGAAGCTGCTAGTGCTGCTAGTGTTGCCAGGGTTGCTACTGCTGATAGTGTTGATTCAGTGTTGATAGTTTTCTATCTTAATAGCGAGTCTTGGTGTCTGGTAGCTGTTGCAACCAAACTGATACCCATGAATTGGCTTATGTTTAGTGATAGGTGGAGCTAGTCACCAGCCTTTGTACATCGTTGCAGTTGAGATGTTCCAACCGAGGAACACTTCGTCCAGTGGGACAACACGGAATTGAAAGATTCAGCACCTTGGTTGCTCACATGTTGGGGGGACATTTTCACAGAACCATGTAGACATCACATAGATCCTTACAGATTCATGTCTATATATGGACATATGTGTATATATATATATTATTACAAAGTCATTGTAGACATCATGTTTTGATCATACCGGAAAAGACGTCAAACAGTGCGCCTTCTCAATAGCTGAAATTTCCAGCGTGTCGGGTTCGAATTCTCCCGAATCCGCTCAAGGAAGACATCACCAAGTCCTCAGAGAAGATCGACACACGTTTGTTGATTCACTCTGAGGAGCAGGGATTTGGAAGTCCAGGTTTTACTCGAACTTATTCCATTGGATTTCCATTCTGACGACGATGGACTAACATACTCACAGCAGGCGCCGATGCAAGATTGGATCATGCGAACAAGCTAGTGGAATGCTATCGCGCTGGATCCTTTTGGGCCTTCATTTCACGCGTGCTTCCTTTCTTCAGGATGGTTTCATGCGTCGATTCACATGACTGCTCTAATTGCTAGAAGATACAAAGTTCTCAGGCACTTAGCCCATGTCACTAGGAACTGATGACAACTATGTTGAATGCCTTCGATTTGCTACAGTGGTGCCTTTTCAGCAATGCTGCTGCTCTCGCAAGGTTCAGCCACATGTTTTTGGGCCTGAGAGGGCCAGGATTCCTCAATACATTGGCTTGTAGTTCTTGTGGTTGTGTTTGGACGATGCTTCGTTCGGATGCTGCAGGATTAAGGTGGCTCAGATGTTTGGTTGACTAGCATTTCTGAATCTCTACTTCTCGGCAGCCCTGATGATTTCCTTCCAATCACGCTCTCTGAACCCCGGCAAAGATCCGCAACGTGACAAAACATTCACGTTGCTGGAGGTGGTTCTTGATCTCTGCCAATTTTACCAGCTGTTTTGCGAACGGGAGACCCAACAATGTTGCCAACTTGGCCAACTTCAAACTGGTGGCTTGGTGACCTTCCTATGTCGAATTGTCAGATTCTTCGCTGTCCAACTTCCAAATCTGTTATGACTGAGCTGCGAGGCTACGGAAGATGCCTGAGGACGCTGACTATTTGGTGATTTGGTTGCAGCAGATGATTATCGCACATCGGGACATCGGGCTAGGAATTGCCCAAGGATCGACCTGATTCAAAGCAGGAGGGCCATCGAAGCAAGTGTGGATCCAATCAATCATAGCCGTAGCCTTTATTTCCACCAATCGATTTCTGGATAATTCGTGATTCATCATTATGAAAAGTTTGTCAGGGGGTTGCCACAAGCAACACTTCTTGCAAGGTGCGAGTGGAAATTGCCCTGGGGCGTTCTGAGATGGAAGTTCCTGTGGAACTCTGGCTTTCGGCTGAAGGTGTGTAGCTGAGGGGTGCCAGTGCATGTCGTGAGGATCTGCATGGGTTCAAATGAGATCCCCCAAATCAGCTCCTCTAGAAGGAAAATGGGACTGTGTTGAAGAACCGAGATTCCTCGCCAGGTTGTGAGTGAACATCCAAAAGTCCTCTGATTATCTTTGGGTTTTGGCCAAGACTGTCAAATTTAGAAATCGACATCAATGACCCTTCGTCGACGTGGCAGAAGTGTCCACGTTGAAAAACCATTCCCCCACGCACCTCTGCTGGATGCGACCAGTTCCAGCACATCCAGCTTGTAAATTTTCACAGAAACCATTTGTAATGCACCCAATGCTGCATCCAAGTTGTAAATTTTCCAGGTTGGATTTGTACTTTAGTGGCTCTGGCTGCAGGTCGTGTGGATGAGAGCAAGCTGTCAGCATTGACGGCAGTACGCACGACTTTACATGCTGCTTGGCTAATGAAGAAGCGAAGATCCTCAGAGTGGCTTAGTCACAGGATCTCTTGAGGCGTCAATCTTCATAGTGTCCTTTGATGACCTTTGATGACCTTTGATGACCTTGTCATAGCTTAGACAACTTCGATATCGTCCAGGATCGACACTCAAATCTGTTCGGTGACGAAGGTGGCTGTGTCACACTGGCTGAGGAATTGATCTACAGATCCACAAGCCGCTTACCTTCGCTAGACACTCGGCAGCATTGGATTTGATGCAGCTGACCCTAAACAAAATGAAGGCAATGATTGTCCACTTTGTCTGCTCCATGGCTCCTTTGCTGGAACAAAAACGATGAAACTTCTTTGCAAAGGAAATGACCTGCTGAATGATTCCAATGTATGATCGACTACTTCGGACAGCTTGAACCTGTTCATGGTTGGGGCTAATCTCCTTTCTTGAGCATACAATGTACTTACCAGACCTGACAATATCTAAATCAAGATTCTTAGACAATTTTGCCAATGTTTTGTTCATTACGTTTTGTGAGCAGTTTGCGTGAAAAGCTGTTGCAAGGTATGTTACGTGGTGTCTAAGCTTGGTTAAGATGCCACAAAGCCAACTCAGGTGATTTGATCCAACCAACAAGTGGCCGTTTCAATCTGCTAAATATTAACAATTGTTAATAATATCTTGTCTTATTATTTCCTTTGATATTACTTGAACTTTCTAGTTTAAGTATTTTTGAAAGAAGTTCCATGGCGATCTCGGGCAGTCAGGATGCGTTCTTATCGTGTCTGTCTTCCTTGGAAAACTCCACAGAAGTTCCAGGCGTGGTGCCAGCTTCACTCAACTCTCTCATTGGTTTGTGGCTGTTTGATCTACTCACCATCTATTTCCTTGACTATTTCGACTATTTCGACGATTTCCTTGACTCTGTGGATAAGCACCTCCACAGCCTCCACAGCTTCCGCAACCTCCACTGATTGTGTTGCTGGATCAGCGCTGCAGGTCTTGTCCATGCCCTGAACTTTGCTCATTCCATGCTGGCACCTCTCAGCGAGCTCTTGGGTGGGAAGGACGGGGTCACAGGGGTTTGCAAGTGCCTATTTGGTGCAACATTTTGAGGGACATCAACAAATGCAAACAGATATGACCAGGAGAATACGGATCTGGAAAGCTACCGGATTTCATCGGATTTCTGAAGAGATCAATAAGAGACATCCTTAGACAAAACATATCTAGCACAGCTAGGGCATCTATGACAAGTCCAGGAAATCCAAGCAAAAATCTCAGACTTCTGACTGTCAAACAGATCTGTGGCTTGCACTGGTTAAGAGTCTCAACATGTTCATTTCATTGACCGTCAAGGTGTATGTTCAGTTTACAAACCAAGATGGTAATGTGTATTCCCTCGAGTTTGTCAGCTATTACAGTAATTGGATGATCAAGGCATTCGAGAACGAGCGATTTGATGGTCTGCTTTGGATTCTTTTGATACTGAGCATTTGATTTGGTCACACAAAAGCATTTGATACTGGTCACTGCACTGGGCATTCTTTTACTTCGTTGTTTGGTCACACAAAATGCCACCGTGCACCTTCGCTTCGCAGCAAAGGATGCTGCCTTGGCACGGATGCTGCAGATGTTGAAGCCAACCAGTGGCTGCCCCAGCACCAGTGGGGACCAGTTGGGACCAGTTGGGACCAGTTTTGCTGCTTTCGTGGTGATGCATTTGTGAATGGGACACTGCAGACTGGATATGGGGTTGCTGTTCCCAAATGGAACCAGCTCTCCTTTGAAAGCATATATCTACATCTATATATAAATATAAATATATGTATGTATATGTATATAAATAGATAGATAGATAGATAGATAGATAGATAGATAGATAGATAGATAGATAGAAAGAAATCATCAGTCGCAAGCCGCAAGTGTTCATACTTGTTCTTGGATCAATCAAAGCCTGTCGTAGCTGCTGGATGTACAGCGTGTCGGGCCACATTGTGTCTGACCAGAGTTTGGAGCAACAGCGCATGCGGGTTTTTAACTCCCAAGTTTTTGTCACAATTCAGGCAGTCATACCATGAATTTTGGATAATGTTGCCAACACCTAGACCTGATGGCGGATACAGCGGCGATGCTGTTCAATCGTCACCACACCAACCACACTCACCGGACTCAGAAGGCCAGGAAAACCTGATCGATCTTCAGATTCTGAGCCTCTCCGGTGAAGGTCTGACGTTAAGGTTGCCTTCTTCCACCCTTGGCCGAGAAGTCCGAAAGATGGTGTCTGAGCAACTTCCCTGCAAACCAGGCGCCAAGCTGGTCCTACACCACTTGGAATCCCGAATGAGTTTGGACCAAACCTTGCGAGGCCAGGGCATTGGAGGCGGCACCAAGGGGTCGGTGCAATCCTCGACTCTGTCGTGTACTTATGTTCCAACAGATCTGTACGCTGCATGGTCGTGCATTGCAAATCAACATCCGTTTGACGAACATTTTGCACTTGAGGGATTGACACATCTGGATGCCATGGGATCATCAGAGTCTGAGTATTTGTACCATCTCCCTCAAAGTCTTCAGTACTTGAAGTTCGTGGCGCCTCGCCCTTCCAAGATCCATTGGGTGAATCTGCCGGCTGGTCTTCAGACTTTAACAATTGCTGACGATGGAGCCCTTTCCGATCGGAGTTGGGAGTGCTTGAAGTTGCCATGCGCTCTGCGAAGTCTAAGATTCTGGGGCAGGAGCTTGCAGGGTCTGACCCTGCCCGGCAGTCTCCAAAAGTTGGAGTTTGGTACCAACTTCAATGAGAGCCTGAACAGTGTCATGCTGCCAAGCCTGTTGCGACACCTGACTTTTGGTGTGGGTTTCAACAAGAGCTTAGAGGCTGTGACTCTGCCCAATCTTCAAAGTTTGACTTTTGGTTCTCAATTTAACCAGAGCCTCGATAGAGTGAACTTGCCAAGTAGCCTTCAAAGCCTCGTTTTCGGGGACAGGTTCAACCAAAGCCTCCAGCCTCCAGTGATGCTGCCAAGCAGCCTTCAGCTCCTGACTTTTGGTGAGTGGTTTAACCAGAGCCTGGAAGGTGTTGCGTTGCCATGCAGTCTTCGGAAGTTGACTTTCGGTTCTCAGTTCAACCAGAGCCTCGAAGGTGTAAACTTGCCGGCCACTCTTGAAAGCTTAACATTTGGATTTCAGTTCAACCAGAGTCTTGAGCAGACGGCTTTACCAAGTAGCATTCAAAATTTATCGTTTGGTGCTTGGTTCAATCAGAGCTTGGAGGGTGTGACCTTGCCCTGTAGTCTTTCCAGCCTGACTTTTGGTGGCAGATTCGACAAAGGTCTGGAGAATGTGACCTTGCCCAGCAGTCTTGAAGCCTTGACACTTCGCTACAAGTTGAATCAGCACATTCCGAGCAGTCTGAAGAAGTTAAAGCTCTGTGGACGCTTCAACGAACCGCTCGAGAACGTGGCTTTTCCAAATCTGAAAACCTTGATATTTGGTGACAGTTTCAATCAAGGCCTTAGGCATGTGACACTTCCAGCCAGCCTTGAAAAGTTGACATTTGGCGAGTCTTTCAATCAGAGCCTGGAAGGTGTGTCCTTGCCATGCAATCTTCGGAAGTTGATTTTCGGAGCTCACTTCAATCAAAGCCTCACTCGAATGAGTCTACCTAGTGGTCTTAAAGCTTTGACCTTGGGCTCCCAATTCAACACTGGTCTTGAGGGGGTGACATGGCCAGAAGGTCTTCAAAGCTTAATCTTTGGCGAGCAATTCAATCAAAGCCTCAAGGACGTGCAGTTGCCGGACAGCCTTGAAGTGTTGATCTTTGGTGAAAGGTTCGACCAAAGCTTCGAGAACATGAAGTTGCCCAGCTGTCTTCGATCTTTGACTTTCGGTCGACGTTTCAACCAGAGTTTGGCTGGTGTGACCTGGCCCGACAATTTAGTTTCTTTGGATTTTGGGCGTAACTTCAGCCATGAAGAACTGAAGAATGTGAATTTGCCAAGTGGTCTTCAAAGTTTGGTCCTGGAGGGTGTGTGGACGAGCCGGACCATCGACAGCAAAAAGTGATCATGTTTTCGATCACAGGTAGTGGACAAGATGCCTGGAGCTGCCTGGAGACATGTCTCTACCGGGGTGTGCTTCTGTTGTACATAGAAGTGTGCCCTTGCTCATGTGCATTGAAGTGTCCCAACCCCAAGCACTTGCCACTTTGCTAAGGCTATGCAAGGTGGGTTATGTCCTATCCCAGGCCACGCGCGGTGAAAACTGCATTGCTTCACAGCCCAATTTGATTTTTAGCGCGGTCTGCACATCTTACAGATTCTTACTGCTTCTGCATACCGATCTTTATTTAGGTTTTCTAGCCATGCAGTACCATACTTATTTTTCATCAAGGTCATGCTCTGGAAATCTCCTGACTTTGCAAAGTACCAAGATCGAGCTGACATGTGGTCTTCATATTGTTTTGAGTTTTTTGTGTTTATATTTGCTTCAAACCTCTCCAGTTCAGCCCGTGAGCCTGGCGATGCGGAAACCGTGGAGGAGCGAAAATGATGAGACAACGGATTTGGTGGCCGCATTTCAGGGTCATGCGCAGACTTGCACGTTGCATGGGGGCATCTTGTAGACACACTACCACGTGGCATGTGAACTAGGTAATTCTGGATGGAAGGTTCGTATATGTATGCTGTTGAATTCTGGTGTATCCTGATGAAAGCAGTGTTCTGCAAACTTGGCCTGGCTTTAAGCCTTGAGTTTGATAGCATCCGCAGTGGCAGCTTTGAGAGGATTTGATCATGGTCAGCTAGGGATTGAGGCACTGGGCTGCTGGGTGAGTCTGTTGGCCAGGAAGAAGAAGAGGATCTGGCGCAGATTCCGGCGGAAGCGCGTTTACTCTACTTGCTGCTGAACGATCCAGGTGGGAAGATGTGAGAATTGAAAGGGATCACCATTGGGGCAAGAGCAATCTAGTTGATGTCAATTAAGATAAAACAAGTCACCTGCTCATGGTTGTTCCGCGAAATCGATGCCACCATTTACATTCTTTGTAAATGCACATTTTCTATCTTCTGGCCGGTTATCCTGCCTGGATTTCCTAGAGTTCATTTGCATGGACATTGAGAAAGATCTGAGTAACGTGGACTTGCGAAAGAGTCGAAGTGGCGGAATTATATAGTGGAGACACAACTTGCTTCCAAAGAGGAAGCTTTGAATCCGAAGAAGAGGATTCCATATCTGAAAGACAGCCTTGACAGTTCCAGTTTTCAGCTGCAAGGACTGGCGGAGAAGTCTGCGCCGCAGCGGTTGGTGGAAATCCTCGACTTTCAGGCGGGATGAGAGACAGGCTACACATGGCTACATGACTTGGCATTTAAGCTCTTAGAACAAGGACTTTCTCCATTTGGGATGGGTGCGGGATGCTTGTGATCTGAGAGACAATGAGAATTGAGCCACAGAACTGAAGTGGACATTCGAACTATACATACATACATACATACATACATACATACATACATACATACATACATACATACATACATACATATAAATACAATAAATATGTGCACATTTATGTCAATTTCGTCCCAGAAGGATACATAGTCATTGCCTTGATAGCCTTGCCTTTGCCAGGCTGCCGTGACGTTGGCTGCAAGTACATCTGATGCGGCCTTTGGACAGGCCGCGGAAGTGGTGGGAAGACCAGGGACGGAGCTGGGAAGGAGCAGAAGTTTCCAGAAGCTTCCAGATGAGCCATGGAATCTTCTAACTTTTCGAGGTTTTTTCGCATCACACGATGCTGACGGCAGCATGTTGTGGTTGGGGCTTTGACTGATCTGGTACAACACCTGGTCATGCAACTCACCTGGGCTTTGACACCTGAAATTGGCTTCCATTGTTGCACTGACCAGCACAAGCCTAGGACAAATGTGGATATGTCTCCCTTGTTTCCCTTGTTTCCCGGGAAGTTCATACAAGCTTCGAGAGGAAGATGTAAACCCATGACATCCTTTTCTTTTGCGCGGACCCCAAGCAGAGGGTTGGATTCACCGACATCTGAGGTGGCCGCATTCAATGAGCAGATCGGCCTTGTTCGCTTGGCTGTTACGGTGCGCACATCCACCATAGCAATGAGCTGTCAGGATTGAGAAACCACAGCCTCCAAGACTTTGAGGGCGTGTTTGTTGGAGGGGGAGGTCCCATGGCTCCCCACTGTAGACCCTATTTTAAAAGAAGCAGATTTGTGAAGGATTGACAGAATCAATCAAACTAGAAGCATAACAGAGCTGAATTCCTCATTGTTCTCTTCATTTTTCTCTCATTTTTTGCAATGCGTGCAATGTTCAGTGTTCGGTACATTGTGCTGCCAGGTGGTGGATGATTTGCGTGATGCAGGGCATCCAGAATTCCAGGAGTGAACTGAGTGAAAGTTACAGAACACCATCCTGACACTGCAGGATCTTGAGATCTGTGTCAGGCCTCGGGTTGAGACTCAATCGAGAATTTTCTTCTCTAAGATTTTTTTTTCATCCTCAGCGCTGCATTGGTTTCGGTTGGTGAATGGGGGGGATGGCGGGCTGAGGGTGGACAACGGACACCTGCCAGGAGTTTCACTTGGAATGGCGATTGTCGATGGCACTGGCTGAGATGAAGCTGCAGCTAAACATGCTCAGAGAACGACAGGCGCAGGGGTTAAGGCGATTAAGGTATCTCAGGTGGGCTTGAATGAAGCACTGAGAGCGTGAGAGATTTTATCAAACCGAATTAACGTTTAATTTTTGAATTCATCGAATTGAATTTTATCGAATTGAGATATTTTACATCCTAACTGAGCGAAGACTGAAATCTGGCACCGAAGTGCGCAAACCCGTAGAGGCCAACTGGCGGAAAAAGTTGACGGAAGTGCAGCAAACCCACGCGGTGCCTTCCAAGCATAAAGTGAGCGGAAGTTGAGTTCACGATGGAGAGGAGCCAAAGACAACTGGAGTTAGACGAATGTTGGCAACTGGAAGAGCTGCGAATCTGGAACTGGATCATTGACAATTTCAAAAGTTGGACGACCGACAATTTCAAGAGCTGGGAATCTTGGAATTTCACGCATCACAGATCCTCACAGCATGTTGCTTAGCACTTGTGCTCCCTAAACATCCCTAAACTAGTTCGTCCTTTGCCCCTCGGGTTTTGGTCAGGGACTTCAGTTACAACATGGAACATTTGATACCTGGATGATGCCACAGATTATTACATAGCGATTCAATTCAATCCAATTGCAACTTCTCATGAATTTTGTCGACGCTTCCAAATTTAATTTCAGGATAGAATTTCACCTGCTGATCAGGGATGTGCTCTAATGTGAAACGTGATAACTTCTGAAGTGCTTCCTGAAGTGTTCCTCAAGTGAGCAACCGTGTTTCGTCTACAATTCCAAGGGGCGCTTCCTCAAGTGTTTCCTTCAGCGCTTCCACCTTGTCTCACCATCAGGTCTTGGGCTTCTTTGCAGCGCGCCAACTGGGCGCCTTGTTGCGTGCCTTACTGCGGGGCGATGGTGCAGCAGCCATGAAGGCAACAGATCTGAGAGCGACAGAAGAAACTACCGAGGAAGTTCGGTCAACTTCTCCTCCTCCATCTGCTCCTCCTCCTTCTTCTTCTCGTTAATTGGCCACTGAAACTTGCCGACACTTTGGAGGACAAGTTACACTTCCTCTTTGCAGGTCTTGGAGGCCGTTTCAGGCACATGGTCCTGGTCAATCCCTGCAACGACATGGTGGGAACGGCTGAAACTCTGCATGGCACCTGCCCAGGACTGGGCTCTTGGTCTGTCGAAGAATGTCTAAACTGAAAAAAACATTGCAACATGAATTTCGAGGTGAAATGTGTGAAGACACTCATTGTCATTGACTCAAGAACCGCATTGTGTACCCTACAGTTTGCTTGTTCTTCTTATTGTTTGATTCATGGCCTCCATATTTTTTAAAGGATGTGATGCAGCGCTGTCCCCAGGATGGTGATGTGGCTGTGAAAGATGCCCAAAACTTGCAGAACTTGGCAGACGGACTTCAGGTGGCTCGCACGGTGCCAACTTGTGAGGGTTTCGATGGGGTTCGCGGGGTAAGGAGAAGCGGAGGATTGTACGCTGGGATCACTATGAATTGAGAATGATGAACTGCTTCAGACTGCTAAGACTGTTAAGATTCAGAAACATTTGAGTTTTGTGGCAGACTTGCCTTCAGCATTGACATACTCTCCATGCCGCACCAGGAAACATGGGTGGCATCCAGGGCTGCGGTGACTCCTGTGATGCCTGCGGAGCCTTTCGATTTTGGCCCAGGAGCACAGGTGCCAAGCTTTTGGGGAATGGAGAGAAGATCAGGAGAAAAAGATGTATGTAAATAGATGCACATTTAGGTACATGTATGTTGAAATATGTTGAAATGTATTAATACCAGTAGTACCGCACAAGGCGGTGGCGGAAGTTTCCAAGATAGGAGCACTATAGGAGTGTGCAGTTGTGGTTGCGACGATTGATTGTCCGAGGGATCCGAGAACTGAACGTCACTTGGGCCTGACTTCCTACCAATGTGAGCATCGATCTGGCCACTTGACTGGCAGCCTATCTGTCTAGCTATCTTTCTATCAGTGGATCAGTTTTCTTTCTGTCTGTCTGACTGTCTATCTATCTATCTATCTGATGATCTATTCGTTTATCTATCTGCCTATGTACTTGTCTTTCTATCTACCTCACTATCTATCGTCATCTTTCTGTCTATGTATCTATCTATCTACCTGTCCATCTATCTATTTATCTATCTGCCTATCTATCTATCTATCTGTCTATCTATCCACCGAATTATTTGTCTGATCATCTATGCGTCCATCTGTCTATCTTTCTGTCTATCTACCTGACTATCTATCTACTTATCTATCCGACTATCGTTTCGTCTATCTATCTGTCTATCTATCGACCCATCTAGCCATCTGGCTATCCAATTGTCTGTCTGTTCTATAAATCTATTCTATCTATCTATCTATCTATCTATCCATCTATCTATCTATCTAGCTATCCATCTACTCATCCATCGATGCATCTATGTCTCTGTCTATCCATCTAGCCACCCATCGATCTGACTATCGACTTGTCGATCTATCTGGCCACCTCTTTGTCTAGCCATCTTTCGTCTATCTATTCATTTACCTTCCAAATGTGCTTCGATCATGAAGTGTTTTGCATCTAGGTGTTTGGCCACTTTTGATAATTGGACCTTGCAAAGGTGTTCCGATCATCAAGTGTTTTGCTACTTTTGACCTGCAAATGTGCTTGGCGCGCAAGCGTTGTGCACATTTTGGCCACATAAATCACGAAAAGTGACGCGAAACGCAAGTGTTTTCCTACTTTTGTCTCCTGTGTTCAAAAAGTGTCAAAACGTGCTGTGTTTTGACACATTTGCTTCAAAATGTGCTTCTCGCCCTGGCCGCGTGCACTTTTTCGGACATGCAACTTTCAAAACTTGTTAAAAACCACGAGTTTTTGCGACTTCGGACGTGAGAATGTGCTTCGCGCGCAGGCGGCGTGCCAATTTTCATGATCATATGACATCTCCGAAAAGTGGCCCGAAACGCTAGTAAAATTGCAGTTTTTATTTTGGTACAAGATTTTATCTTAAAAATTTGCTTCGCGCGCAGGCAGCGTGCCAGTTTTGAGAATCATGAGTCATCAAAAGTGCTCCGAACATGTAGTGTTTTGACGATTTTGACTTCCAAATGTGCTTCGCGCCTAGGTTTTTTAACGATTTTGAACGTGGAATCCTCTAAAAGTGCTCCGAGCATGCAGTGTCTTTACGATTTTGACTTCCAAATGTCCTTCGCGCCTAGGTTTTTGAACGATTTTGCAAGTTGCAACTTCCAAAAGTGCTCCGAACCTGACATGCTTTTACGATTTTGACTTCCAAATGTGCTTCGCGCCTAGGTTTTTTCACGATTTTGCAAGTTGCAACTTCCAAAAGTGCTCCGAACCTGACATGTTTTTACGATTTTGACTTCCAAATGTGCTTCGCGCCTAGGTTTTTTAACGATTTTGCAAGTTGCAACTTCCAAAAGTGCTCCGAAGCTGACATGTTTTTACGATTTTGACTTC
>VSDK01009868.1:58613-98587 GCA_009767595.1 Symbiodinium kawagutii
CATACATACATACATACATACATACATACATACATACATACATACATACATACATACATACATACATACATACATACATACATATATATATATATATATATATTTACACATACAGAGACGACTGGAGATCAGTTTTAGATCAATTGGAGGTTAATATCAAAGGTGTCGCAACGGTTTGCGTTTCGGTGTGTAGCCTTCAGACTTTGCCATGGCGATCCAGACTTTCCATGCAGGTGGTTCTCGGCCAAGACATGAAGATGGCAACATCATTGGTGCCGCTTTGCCTTGGTCCGTCATGGGGCATGGTTTAAATGTTTTCGCTGCGTCCAATGGCAGGGAGTTGTAAATTCCAAAGCTTGGATTTCCATATTTTGATTCACCACACTTGCAATGTTCTTCTTGAGAAAATAGCAAATCATAGGATTTGTCAATTGGACCAGATGACTTCAAGAGCCTTTGAAGATGTAAGACTCATGATGGATCAGCAGATCCTGATGAATTAGGCTATGGAACTTCTGGACCCAACCCCAACAGGATGATAACTTGCGAACCTCACGGACATTTTCACAAACATCCCCAAAATCCATCGAGTTCTTGGTAAACACAACGAAGACTGCAAGTCCAAGGTGCCAAATGGCCTCTCTTCCTGATTGGCAAAACCATAGAAAGGGGGATATAAGAATTCTTCTCAAACAAAATCTGCAAAAATTACATAAGACATTCTTTAAGAAAGATCAAGAATCTTTAAATTTCCAAATCTTTGAACAGAAATTCTCCAAGTCGGACGTTGCGCTGAGGCTGTGGCCCTTTTTGGCCTTGAAGCGTCGTCCTCGTGCAGAAGAGCTCCTGCTGTGCCATGACAAGAGCTGCACAGAGCAGATGCAGCTGCTCCTTTTGAGGCGCTCGGAAACCGAAATGTGAAAACTGTAAATTGAGTACACTGTATATATATATATATTATAGTATAAAAAATGTATGACATGCATTTTAGTCCTGTTCTTCTCTTTGAAGTCCGTTTTGGGCAACTCGTTCGTGTTTTGATCATGGCTTTGTAAATGATAGCCACTGGCATCTCATTGGCAACAAGTGTACCCAGAATTGTCCGGTCCAACTCCTGTGATCTTTCTGCAGCGAAATAGTCACCACTGTCCAAAAGCGATGCTAAATCTTGGGATCTCTGTGATCCCAAAGCGTTTATACCGCTGATCGCTGGTAGCCATGGGGTCTAAGCGGGCATAGGTTGCGGGCTTTGGGGCATGGCCCACGGTCACCATGGAGGGTTCCGCAGTAACAGATTTCGATCACCTGGCTCCGAGAGTTATGGGAAGGTTCCTGGTTTTGTCAAAGTTTGGTGGACCAAGGTGCTAAGGTTCAGAGTCAAGGGTAGGGTTCAAAGTATTGTGGCCATTGACACTGGATGCTGTCAGAAATGATAGATTGAGACTTGAGGTTTTGTATGATCTCTTGGGGTTTCATGTTAGATATTTTTGTTTACGGTTCCACAGGCTGTTCCAGATGCTTCTTGGTTCAAGCATGGAGTTTGCTTCCGCAACTTGTCAGGATTTCCTGACAAGTCTGACAAGACTCTCCACCTTGTAGTCATTAGCCTTGAAGCCTTTCAGGAAGGAAATCGTGAAGTTGTGCGGATTATTCGGGGTCTGATATTTCAAGCTTGCAACATCTTGCACCAATTTTGCGCGGAGCTTTCATTCTCCATTTCGCTTGCTACCGTTTTGCAATGATTAAGATAACGCTTCCAGTTAGAGTCCTTTTTGGGTTTGTCAAAACCATACCACGAACTTTTTGAGGCCCTCGTTATGTAATCTCTGCAGGTGGGCGCATGCTGAAGAAGGATTTTTCTGCCTCTTGCTGCCAGAGAATGCCTCTTTTGCGGCTCAGCAGGCGGTTGTTCAAGCAGTGCCATGGCGGCAGACGGGAAGATTTGGTGATTGGTTGAAGGAAATGCGTTGAGCAAACCAGGTTTTGTTGTCACTTGTGCTACAAAGCATCAACAGCAGAACCGGTGGTCAAACCGTTCTGAAGACCACTAGGCCGTGTCAAAGAAATGCAGGCAGTAGGTGGGCATAACAAATCTTGTGAGGATGGTATCACCATGTCGTTTTCCAGGCCATGAGTCATTGATTCTTGGGGTACGAATTGTATTGAGCTGACCTTCACACACAAGACCGACAGTACGACAATCGGCCTCGATCCCTTACCCAGCTCTTGTATCGTGCTTTTATACTCTACCATCAGGGAATGGCATCAGGATTCCCATGAGATCTTTCATCGAAAAGATGAAAATTGTGACGCAGCAGAAACAACAAATGAAACACAAGTGAACATTTGAGGTTTTCATTTCGGAAACTCGATTTTGTTCGCGATTCCCAACACCAGCCGAGGTGCACGATGCGACTGATGAGGCAGATTAAAATTGGGTGGGACAGAAAAGAGTCGCAGATCTGGTCGTTCATGATTAGCTACAACCCTCATTGTCTGTGAACAAATGTCGGAAACAAACTGAATCAATTGTGGCCTTTGGAAATTAATTTGCTTCTCCATTTTTATCCTTTCATCGATGATGATTGTATCGTCAAATTGGTTGGCTCATGTTGGCTCATGTTTTCTCTTGTCGACTTTCGGGGATTCTAGGCATGGTTCACATCCAGGCATTTCAGTATCCATGATCAACCATGTTTTGCTCTGGGCTTGTTATCGTAAGTTGACAGTGGTTTCGAGTAATGCCATCCTTGTTGTGCAGTCCGTGCGGAAAATCTGGCGATTAGAACTTACGATTATTTTTTGGTTTGATTGGATTTGCCCTATTGTGAGCATGAATTTTACACCCTTGCCCACGAGTTTGTCATAACTTTTTGAGGGGACCCGATGCCAAAGTGTAATTCCAACGGGGATCTTATTGCTGATATGAATCACCTCTTTCACTGTGTTTTGCTGATATTAATCACTTCTTTTTTGATAATAATCACCTATTGATACTTATTACACATATTTCCAGTCACCATTAGTCACCCATGAAAATATGGCAGAAGTTGTGTCTCTTGGAGTTCCGAGATGCACCACAGGCAGGGCCCTTGCCGAAACCTCGATGCCCTTTGCTGCTGGTGGTTTGGGGTCCGCATGCAGCTCAGGCGGGGGCCTGGTCTGGGGAGAGCCGTGAGGATTGGCTGGGGTCATGCCAGAGCCACGGCAAATGCAGAGAAGTAAAGAAGAAGTAAGGAGTTTTTTAAGGAGTTTCTTCGTTAACTCTTGCAGCAATTGCACTTGCAGAGAACTGAGACTTGCAGAAGGTGCCCCAAAGACCATCAAACCGAGACAGCTTGAGGCTTGAGCACACCTGCACACGTAGCGCGTATTTCTTTGTGCAATGCCAGACCTTAAAGGTCAAGGTGTCTAGGAAGGGTTCCCCGGTACAGCAGAAATGTGCTATTGTATCACTTTGAACTAGTTACATCGTAGAACTTTGGCAGTTTGCC
Source organism: Symbiodinium kawagutii (assembly GCA_009767595.1). Taxonomy (NCBI): domain Eukaryota; class Dinophyceae; order Suessiales; family Symbiodiniaceae; genus Symbiodinium; species Symbiodinium kawagutii. The sequence continues at coordinate 62,108 of VSDK01009868.1, forward strand.
TGCGAGATTTGTGTGTGTGGATGTCTGGACAACCTGCACTTACCCAGGAGTGTGATCGGCCTGGAGGGTTTTAGCCAGGTATGGTGTTAGAGCAACCATGGGAAAGATGTTGTAACAGCGATTACTGGGCGTTTGATCTTTTGGGTGGCATTTTGGCTGCATGATTTGGGGGCAGCAAAGCCGTTCCAAAAGCTTGTACTATCCTCACAAGAGCCCCTCCACAACCCACTTGCAACAAACTTACGACCGGGAACCCAATCCAGATGTACGAAAGAGGATTCCTATAGACAATTTTGTGAGATAATTTTTGAGTCCACATGACATATTACCACTTACATTAAAGCTGTTCCTAGTACATTGCCATTCCAGGCTTTTCGGCGTCAACAATGAATTGGTAACAATGAATTGGTCAGGCTTCTCAGCCTCAAGTTTCATGGAAAAATCATCAGTCGGTTGTACTCGGTTCATCTATTCAGGCTTAAGGGTGGAACCATCTGGCAATTGGGGTGGCTTCTACCCGATGGTATCCACCATAGCTGTCGCTTGTGAGGGTCACTAGGTGCCCGCTGTCAGGCACAGGTGGCCACTCAACTGATGGCGCATCGCCTGGAGCTTCGACCACCGGAGAAAGGACCCTTCGCTGAGGAGGCGGAGATACACACTCGCACATTAAGCGATATATATATACATATTTTATAGAACAAGAGGAGATGATAGATAAGGACAACATAGTACAACAGTACGACTAAGTAAATAAGTGCAAAAGTAAAGAAGTAAAGCAAACATATGTGATACGATATTACATATGATGTATATATGATATACGACTATGATAGACTATGTAAAACTCAAGTTAACTCACTTCCATCACTCAAGGGATCTCAAATGCAGCACCGGTGTGGGTGCGTGAAAGATTGCACGATGCCCACACTGTCTCCTGGACCTGCACGTGTCCATGGGAGGTGATGTCATCAATCTCAGCTCAGAAGTGGCTTTCAGTGCATGTGGGTCCGTTGGGAGACTCAAATCTCTGGGAGGATTGGCGTTGGGTGATCAGAAAACCCCGTCTGGATTCCACAGGTTGCCAGGATACCCATGTTATGCAAGCAGCCAGTAGTGGATACAACAGCACTATGATCCCTAGACACCTGTTGGGTGTGTGTGACTAATTGGACCATTTTACAAAACAAAAGCCTTCTGAAGCTTTCAACAATGGTGATTTTTGGTTCATGAATTCACCAATTGTCAGTTTGGTTGGCCATACTTAGTATCATAGTTAGATTACTGTAGTCACTGTTGTTACTGCAGTCAGTCAGTCAGTCACTCAGTCAGCCAGTCAGTCAGTCAGTCAGTTAGTTCATAGTAAACACTATTCGATACTATCAATGACCTATTGTTCCTTTGTTTCTGCAACCTCTTCCAAGGCATTGCGGCTGTGGCAAGACCTTTTCGGTGCGGATGACCGCAAAGGAGATCCATGGGAGGTTTGGGCAAGGAATGGCTCAGGGGAATGGCTCAGCGGATCCATCTTTTGATCTTTCAAAGTCGATCATTTCTATCACTACAGTCACTACGTAGTCCTTGGACATCGATGGACATCGGTGATGTTCAGAGTGCCTTTGTGACGTAAAGGCGGCGCAACATCTGGTTTTGGAGTTCAATCTCTCCCGGTCAAGCTCAAGCCATGGGAAGCCATGGGAAGCCATGGGAAGCTCCAGGAATCTGCGTGTGGCTACAGCTGTTTGAAGCTCACAGCCAACATGGGCGTGGGCAAGTTGAGCAATGAGCTGAAGTCATTGGAGCTGGCAGGCAGATGGCTTGGGATTTGGGCTTTGGGTCATCACCAAAACAAGGGTAGGCAAACATCCCAGCAGCTCGACTCGTCTGGTCATTTAGGGAGTTTTCACGTGTGTCACCAGGAGTGCAGGGTTTTGATCCATAGCACTTTTTTTGGTGTGGCTTTGATCAATCAACTTAACATCTAAGATGGGTGCGCAATGAGGATACAGTTCGACCAAATCTTGAGGGCATCAACAGCACAATGGCTTGGATAACGGCGAGCCGGAAACCGAACACGATTCCCAATATACCGGAGCTTTTGGGGTTCTTCACGGGAAGAGCTACCTCAGTGTGCTGGTGCCATCGAATGCAGCGGCCATGGGTGGTGTTCTGGATCTTTGCCCTGGAGTTCCGGGGGGCCCTATCCAGACAGGGTGCAGGGGTGTCACTGGACGCCGCTTGTACAGCATTTGCACCCAAACAATGGGCGATTTGAACATTTCATGCTATTTGATGCTGGCGTAATCATTTTTTGTAGGGCAACCACCTCATTTGGGGATACCATTCAAACCTCAGATATTCATTCATAAGCTGTACATGTATTAAAACATCCCGGCAATGTTGCTGAGCACTTCCGGCAACAAGGAAGACTGGTTGAGTTTATCTCATGCTTTACCTGGAAGAGCCATCAACCATCGCCATTTTTGATGATGCGAATACTCTCACTCTGTGGAGCCACGCACCTCCACCATAAGATTTTGCGTTTTGTATGGTCATACTCTAGCAATATTTCAGTCTGGTAGAGTCACATGTATATTATCGATGCTGCTTAGTATAGCCCGGTGGTTGAGATACTTATGATAAGTAGCGCATATTTGTGATTATTTACAATCATTTCGTAGTATTGTTTAGTATACTTTAATGCAAACTCATTATTTGGTTTCTTACTCAGTACTCATGATAGCTTGCAGTATCTTACACTATGCACTATGCTCGGTTGATCTCATCCGTGTTCCTTCTTCAGTTTGTTTCATCAACCACTTTGTTACTATACTTGTGCTTAGAAATGTTCTCTCCTTGTGCTTAGAAATGCCGGGTGTGCCAGGCGAGGCATCGCTGCTGCATCTGGATCTCAGTGCCGGGCAGCAGCTGCTCTCCTCCGATGCCTTTGCCGTGGCACTGGTTGTGCCTGGTCGGAGAAAGGGAGAAGCAGAGAATCTGATGGGGTGATACAGATGATAGATCATGGGAGATGATGCGCAGATGATGCATAGATGCGTAGATGATTAATACCGCAGATGTCATGACAATTACACTTTATGACAAACAAACCCATGAATGGAGACGCACATTGATCTCAACAAGAGATGGGTTGACAGGACGACCAAGTAAATGAATAAGCACATATACGGAAATGTACATAGAAGAAATGGTGCATCTTTCAATAGATGCAGAATAGATTTAGGAGATGTTGAGGAATGTCATGTGTAGAGCAAATGCGTAGCGTCAACAAACTTGGCGAGGTTATCTTTTCAATCAAGACCATCAAGCAAGTGCAGTCTTAAGCAGGAAGACTGGTTTAGAGGGGCTTGGCGCGTCCTTGCATGAGACGCCGCGACGGAAATGGCAGGAACTCTTGATCTTGGGACGTCTTGGTCGCACCGCTGCCCGCGATCCTTCGCAGATCTTCCAGCTTGATAGCAAGAGGCGCAGTGCCTGATTGGAGGGGGGCACATGGACATCATCATCATCATCATCATCATCATCATCATCATCATCATCATCATCATCACCATCACCATCATCATCATCATCATCATCATCATCATCATCATCATCATGATCATCATCATCATCATCATCATCATCATCATCACCATCATCATCATTCAAAGAGGCCCCCATCATCATCATCGGCATCATCATCATCATCATCATCATCATCATCATCATCATCATCATCATCATCATCATCATCATCATCACCATCATCATCATCATCATCATCATCATCATCATCATCATCATCATCATCATCATCCCCATCATCTCCATCCTCCTCCTCGTCATCATCATTGTTACCCCTATTCTTTGTTGGTTATATACATATATATATATATATATTTACATATATACACTTAATATTTACCTAGTACATACTTGTTACAATAGATCTTCTTCTGTTACCCCTGTCGTTATCCTCCTCGTCGGATCCCCTTGTAGCTGCGCCAGGGTGCGTGTGGCCATCGAGCTCCCTGCGGGCGTGGAGGTCACCAGCAGCAACTGGGCGGCTCTGCCGTTGCTCAGCTGGTTGCCACTGGTGAGCTGCTCCTCTGAGGCCAAATGGGAGCAGAGGTGAACATCCAGAACTCAAAAAAAAATCGAAGTTAAGAGACTAAGAATTCATCAGAATTCTATGCTCAATTCTAGGTTACCACTTCAGAGTTGAGTTCCGAGTTTTGTTCACAATTGTTTTCAGATTTGTCATGTTGGTTTGAAGCTATCCGCAAAATGGATCCCCTACTTTGCATCCAAAGTTTGCGTTTTGATTTCAGACGGCCCGTTGGGGACTTAGGACCAAGGAAATCCAGCCGGATATGATAAGCAGCCAAGACGAGGATACAACAAGTTGAGATGGGGACTTGAGCCGCTTAATCAGACCAAAAGTGCAGTGCAAAGAGTACATGAGTACATCTTCAGCCACCAACATGTGAAATGTTTGATGTGTCTTTTCTGTTCCATGGCTGTGGTTTTCCCCACCGAAGTTCTCATCTCCAGGCGTCTACCTTCCGCAGCGATGAGGGGTCCTTGCGTTTTGGCATGGGTGAAGCGTTCGCCTCGTCAAGGTGGGGGGACATGAACAGAGATGCCCTGCAACACAGGAGACTGTCAGATATGTATAGATATGGGCCATGATATGGGTGATGTTTCATGTGATTTCTTTCAGACTCAACGGTCCAAGGGAAGATATTTAGGGCTCGTCCATGGTATGACATGCCTGGATTGCAAGGGTTCGGGCGGCTCGGACTGCGATTCACCTAGTCACATGGTGCTTTTGGATTCTACGGCTTGGTGAGGCATGATGGAGTGAAAGATCAGACAGGGGCCAACGCATATCAACGGCTGCAATACGTTTGTGGAGCATTGGTACCTGGCGGCACTGGAAGTTGTGTCGTGTTTTGAGTGCGATCGGTTGCTCTTTGAAAGTCTTCAATCCTCATCGCTTCCAAAGCATCGATGCTGAGGCCGTGCTGAAGCGATTGAAGGGCGCCTTTCCATTGCACCTCCCCGCCCAGCAACTTGCAGAGCAAGATGGAGAGACATGCTACAAGCTGCTGCTCGGCCAGAACTCTCGAGTGCAAAAAATCTTCACACTGTGCATTGTAATATGTGCATAGTAGTGCAAGCACATGCATGTATATAGAACATATGTATGTAGAATATATTTTCATACAGATATATTTCCTTTCTGTGTAATAGGACTATTTATGCACTTTTCGATGTCTATTCTATTTCCATGCAACTTTTTGAGGATGAATAGAAACATAAATAAATTCGTAAAAAATGGATTAAAACAGCATACATACATGTATGTAAATACATACACGCACACAAGGTCTTTGTAAACAGCGCGCAACTCAGACGCATTCCAGAGAGATTACAGGATTTTATAGTTAGTGAGTCATGGGAGGTAACCAATACGCAATGGGTCTGGGATGTAACCAACAAATCTGGATGTTTCCGAATTGGGAAAAATGAAAGCATTGGTATACTCGAGCAGCCCCAATGTTTGCACGTCCAACGCATGACGTGCAACCAGGCGGCACGTGAGATAAATGCGCACTGTCTCTCCGTGGGTTCCTGTAGCAGTGTTTGGTCTTTGTGTTCCAGGTTGGTTGATGCTGCCAAATTGGCGCTGCGCCCGTCGCTGTGGAACATTTGGGCCTTCGTCGATGTCCTCTACTGGCAGCTGAAAGAGGCCTTTGGTTTTACCCAGAATGATGTCCCCTGAAGTAGAAGGCAGTAGAACCAATGAAAGCCTCAAAATCCCACCCCAAAAAGGATAACCACTGGGAGAACCACGTAAGCTCATGTAAACTTAGAAGCTTTCATGGTCAAGTGATTGGATTGCGGAGGCAGCTGCGAGTTGCCATAAGCTGTTCACGGACAATTCTGAAATTCAGAGAGCATCACATTTCCGAGCCCGGCTCAAGTCTACGGCAGCCAAAGAGCTGAAGATGGCCAGGGCTGGTGGATATCCATTGAACGAAGAGCCAGGCCTGATTGATCTTCAGGTGCTTTGTTTAACTGGTGAAGGTTTGGATTTGAAAGTGCCTGGATCTACTCTTGGCCAGGCCGTGCAAAGGCTGGTTTCACAGCAACTTCCATCCAAAGCTGGCGCGCGGCTGGCTTTTCATCTTGGATCGTCAAGACTGCTCCTCCATAGAACCTTACAGGAGCAATGTATGCGCAATGGCTGCGTATTGTCGTGCACTTACTTACCAACAAATTTGTATGCAGCGTCTTGTATTGTCCTGGAACAAGACAATCCTGAAGATCCGTTTGCAATGGAGGGCGTGGCACAATTGGAAGGTGCACCGAGTGGTGAATATTTGAAGTGCCTGCCAGAAACCCTCCAAAGATTGGTTTTCCATGATCGATTCAATCAGAGCCTGGAGCATGTGACCTGGCCACGGAGTTTGCAAAGCTTGGTCTTTGGTGCCAAGTTCAATCAACGAGTCACAAACTTGCCAGGTCGTCTCCGAAGCTTGTTTTTGGGGTCGCAGTTCAACCAAAGTCTCGAGGGTGTATTCTTTCCAGCTAGTCTTCAAACGTTGGAGTTTGGTGCCGAGTTCGACCAAAGCTTGGAGAACGTAAGTTTACCAAGCGGTCTTCAAAACTTGACCTTTGGTCGCGAATTCAATCACAGCCTGGAACATGTGACATTGCCAAGCAATCTACAAAGCTTGACTTTCGGTCTTGGATTCAGCAAAAGCTTGCAAGGTGTGACCTTCCCAGGCAGTCTTCAAAAATTGTGTTTTGGTGCATTTTTCAATCAGAGCCTAGAGCATGTGACGTTGCCAAGCAATCTTCAAAGCTTGGTTTTTGGCGTGGGTTTCAACCAGGACTTGGACCGTGTGTCCTTGCCAAGCGGTCTACAAAAATTGGTGTTTGGCGCTTGGTTTGACCAGAGCTTGGAGCACGTGACCTTGCCCAACAGTATCTTGGACTTAACTCTGGGTGAAAAGTTTAATCAGAACATGGAGAATGTCAATCTGCCGAGCAGTCTTCAAAGTTTGACTTTCGGCACCGAGTTCGATAGAAGCCTGCAGCACTTGACTTGGCCGCGTAATCTGAGAGCCTTAACCCTTGGAAACAATCGTAGCCTGCAAGATTTGGTCTGGCCCAGCAGTCTTGAATGCTTGACTCTCGGTTGCAAGTTGAATGGACCGCTCCCAAGAGGTTTCAGTCTCCCAAACGGTCTTCAGCGGTTTTCCTTTGGTAGGGAATTCAACCAGGACCTGGACGATGTTGCATTCCCTGCCAGTCTAAGAAGCTTACATCTCAGTGAACAGTTTAATCAACCTTTTCAAAACGTGAATCTGCCTGAGGGTCTTGAAACTTTGTCCTTTGGTATTCACTTCAACAAGGGACTCGAGGAGGTTGAATGGCCAAGCCATCTCAAAAGCTTAAGCTTTGGTCGAGAGTTCAACCACAGCCTGCAGCGAGTCGCTTTGCCCAGCAGTCTTCAGAACTTGGCATTTGGCGATTACTTCGACCAGCCATTGGAGCATGTGATTTTGCCCAGCAGTCTTCAGAACCTGAGTTTTGGTGTCCGTTTCAACCGCAGCCTGCCAGATTTGCTCTTGCCGAACCTGCGTAGCGTGACTTTTGGAGCCGAGTTTGACCAAAGCCTGGATGATGTATCTTTACCAAGCAGTCTTCAGAATCTGACTTTTGGTCGTGCATTCAATCGGACCATGGACCGTGTGACACTGCCTCCGAATCTTGAGAGCTTGACATTTGGTGTCAATTTCAACCGAAACCTGCAAGGTGTGACTTTCCCAAGCAGTCTCCGAACCTTAAATTTTGGTTTGGGTTTCAGAAAGAGCTTGGAACGTGTGCAGTGGCCAAGCAGTCTCGAAAGCCTGACTATGGGCGCGGATGCGCTACATAAGCTGAAACGTGTCACCCTGCCCAACGGCTTTCAAAAGTTGACGTTGGGAAGCAAGTCTGGTCTGTCAGCACATTCTGGTGATCTAGGAGATTTGTTGGTCATTGACCTGACCGAGCACCAAAAACTGTGCCACGTCAACTATGCAGCAGAAGGTTTCAAGGCTTCGAAAAGAAATCCGACTCGAAGGAGTTGGAATCGTGCTGCGGATGCGGGTCAACTCAGGGCATGTTTTCAGAAGGTTGACAGGGCTTGGGAGGAGCATCCGAGGAGCATCCACAAACACTTGGCTCTTTTCACACTTTTTACCCCCAGTGAGGATTCAGATGCTTATCGAAATATATTTGGTGATGTTGGTGAGATGCATGGCTGCCTTTGATGGCTAGCAGTATTTCTTCCTTCGAGTTCTGTAAGCGACCAAGGCGACCTTGAAATTGTTTGAATTTGTCGGTTCCCAGTGGTTCCAAGAAGCGTTGCTGATGTGGATCAAAGCCAAGGCTCTTGACGTTCGCCGCACACCGCATCTCATGGGGTCCATGTTCCGGACGCTTTCTGTAGGAAGTCTGTAGACCTGAAAGTCATTGAAAGTCTGTAGAAAGTCTCGAAGTTTTGGGTCTGGTGATCCCAGTCCAAGAGTACTGCACCAGCACAAATGCGTAGCCTGTACCTCCTTGGTCCTCCTAGGTCCCCCTTGTCTCCAGAGTATCCAAAGGGACTCAATCACCGGGGCAACAACGGTGTAGCCACCTCTATCCAAGTTGCAACGGAAAGTTGCGGTGATTATCCCAGCTGAATGAATTCGGAAAGAAGGGGATCTTAGTTGAAAAACACTCTGCTGGCGAGGATTGTAGTCCTGGGCTTCGTGGGGACCCATGCAGCACGGGATTTCCGATTCCATGGGAGCTGATGGGTTGTGCCAGGTCCATCATGCCGAGTCAGTGGCCAACCAGGCCTGTGTGCCCGAGGAACCGAGCAGATTGGGAGCGAGTGAAGCGAGTTGTGACACGGGGAACCGAGTTTCCGGAGAAGACAAGATGACACCAGCACTTTAAAGCCACTTGCGATGGCACCAACAAAAATGGGGACGTGACAAGCGACAAAAAAATCAGGCATCACGAGTTTGAGGTTCGCAATGTTTTTCAAACGTCTTGTGATTGAAGCTTTCTCATGAAAAGCTCTCCCTTTTGCTCCCTGTCGCTTTATTTAAGCCTTGACACCCCGAACCTGTACCAGTTGGTACCACTACAGGGTGCTTGTCCCAGGAGGGTGTCCCGAAAGAGAAGGAGCTCGCAGAAGTTAAACCAGAGGACTGTCCCATGTTCAAAGGCACGGGGAAAGCTGGGGAGTTCGCTGCAGGTTGGAGATCCAAAGTTTTATTCAAAGATTCAGTCGTTTTTGCTGCTTAACAAGGCCCCAAAACCGACTCTCAGATGGGCGTTCCCCTGGTTTATGCATAAGGAAGAACACAGTGAGTGGATATTTTGAAACGCTTTGTTGGGAGCCAATGATCCTTCGACCTTGCCCATCAACATTTTAGACGGGAGCCTTGGTGGTGCCTTCTGGAACATGCGATCGCATGTTGATCGATGTTCCAAACAGCGTTGTCCAGTCATCTTTGGAGCTTAACATTTGGTAAAACAGCCTTGCGTTGCCAAACAGTCTTCAGACCTTGAGGTTTGGTAAGGCGTTCAACCAAAGCGCAAGCTGCGCGGTCAAAGATAGCGTTTTTAGACCTTTTTGCAATCAAAGCCTGGAGCACATGAAAGACAGACTTTGGTACTGCAACGAGAGCCTGGACAGTGTGACCTTGCCCAGGCTTGAAAACTTGACTTTCGAGCCCCAACGGTCCTGAACAAATAATTTTTGGGCAACACGTTTGTTCTACCATGGCTTGGAAAGCATCAATGTGACAAGAAGTAAATTCACTTCTTCAAAGTTTTGCTCTCTTGGAAGTGAATTCGACCAAAGCCTACAGCTTATGAGGTGGTCTTGTCGTGTCTTGCCCATCCCATCCGACTTTTGGATGTTCCACCAGACTGAACAAGTGACCTTGTGATGCAGCCTCCAAACCAAACCTTTCCTGGAGGTAACTGTACAGATTGGGGCGCATCACAGTGGTTCCTAACTTCAGTTTTGTTACAGTTTTTTGTTTCAGTGATGCAGCCTCCAAACTAAACCTTTCCTGGAGGTAACTTTATAGTCTGGGTTTTGTGGGTCTTCCATTTTTAGCCATACCACCATGAATCTTGTCATTTTGATTGTGCACTGCCAGAATGCTATGCAGGCGAGCTGATTGCTTTCATTCTCCGAACAGCACGAGACTTCGCAACACGACAAACCAAGAACAATGAGGTGCTGCCAGGGGAATGGTCTATGGATACTTTGCACAGATCAGCCTAGTCGGAGAGACATTTCTAGAAGTTGTATGAATTATTTACACATAGCATTGCACTGCTAGGTAAAATGAAGTATTTTACATTGAAAAAGCAGGTTTGACCATTGCAGACATGGACAACTTCCAATGCTTGGATTTTCCAAGCGTTGCCACGACGAACCAAGAGGAGATCATCCAAGCCCCAGGGTGGTGAAGCTCTTGTGAAGCTCTTGTGAAGCTCTTGTGAAGCTCTTGTGAAGGTGGATCCCAACTCAGTGGTGGCGGCGGATTTGCTGAACTTTCACCAGGCATCGAAGTGAAAAGATGACATGATGACACCATGCCATCAAGTTTGGGACAACTCTTGGAGTTTCAGGAACTCCTTGGTAGATGATATCAGTGTTGAATTCAAGCACAAGCTTTTTTTTGCTTTTAGAGTTGAAGCTTTGGACAATTGTGGTCATCCAACTGGTTGCCGGGGACCTTTGGCAAGGGCAGCAACTCGCAAGGCTGCCATGAACTACACGATCATTTTGGTTGCTGTGATGGTTTCAGTGATGGGTTTCAGCATGTGAGGTTTCAGCATTTGAGGTAAGCAAATCCTAAACGCATCTCCAAAATTGCGAGTGCTAGAAGACCAGTCTAAAAGCTTGCAGCTGAGCCATCCTGAGAGAGAGTAATGATCACGCTCCCTAGCAGCCGGTCGCTTGTTTGGCAAGTTTTGTCCAATTTAGTTTTGTGTATTTTTTGGGACTGGTTCATAGTGCCCATCTGTTCCTGTTGTTGTTGCTATTCCAATCTCATCATCTTTTGAGGGTGGGATAAGGGTGTCGCTGATTCTACCTGTTCTATGCCCCTTTCACAGGTTCGCCTCCCAGTTGTAGCCCAGTTCGCTGGTTTGAGCCTCCGCTCTATGGATTCGTATTTCCGGTTTGACAGGTTTGATCTCGGTTTGATTGGTTTTAGCAAGTTCCTTTCCTCATTCTCCTCGTTTCCACAGCTTCCTATGTCTTTTCTTTGTTCCCATAATGATCTGTTCCTGTATCTTTCTTCATCTATTCTCTCTTTATCTCCTTTCTCTATCTCTTCATTCTTTCTCTTTTATCTACTAAAGGTTTTGTATTCTTTCCTTCATCTTTCTTTATAATGTGTTCTTTACTATCTCTGATCTTTATTTCTCTCTTTCTTTTTATCTTTCTCTGCTCCCTCCGTGCTTATCCGTTGCCGACAGGATCGTTTCTGTGGTCGTTGGCGGCTGCAGCCCTTCAGCAGCGATGGGCACCCTGTCTTCGCGCGCTACGACTGCTCTGAGAAAGGCACCGAAACGAAACGCCAGGGCTTTCCATCGGTGCATAGATGTGCATAGCAACTCATTCTGTGACTCTTCTTTCGGAAACTAAATTCTAAGAATTCTTATTCTATTGTTATTCAGTTCTTACTGAGTCTTCTTGCCATGGTCATTGCTGTTGTTGCTGTTGTTGCTGTTGTTGCTGTTGCTGCTGTTGTTGCTGTTGCTGTTGCTGTTGCTGTTGCTGTTGCTGTTGCTGTTGCTGTTGCTGTTGCTGTTGTTGTTGTTGTTGTTGTTGTTGTTGTTGTTGTTGCTGGTGTTGTTGTTGTTGTTGTAGTTGTAGTTGTAGTAGTAGTAGTAGTAGTAGTAGTAGTAGTAGTAGTAGTAGTAGTAGTAGTAGTAGTAACGTGCCGCAGACATACATCTAGTATATGATACAGGTTGGTCCTCATCGGGATGCCGATTGTTGGAATGTGCAGTGTATTGCGCTCACGCTACTCCCCGGCAACCATCCATGATTAAGCAGAGACAAACAGAACTTGTGGGACATAGCCACCAAGGTCTGGGAGAAGAAGCCAACCACGGGGATGCAATCATGGTGTTCGAAAATTAAGAGCAAATTCATGACTGAGCAGTCCTTGAGATTTGAAATATCAAAAGTACATGGCCTTATGCCCTTGCCTGCAGGAAGCTATTTGACTTATGAAGGAGTAAAGATCGACAGTACTCTGGCAGATTGTATGGCCTCAAACTTTGCACAGTGCACTCTGGTTTCATGTGGAGATCCTTGCTGTGCGATGTGCAGAGTGCATTGCATTGATCAGCTGCTTGGCCTCGTCAGGGCGTGGACAATTCTTCCTCTACTACCGAGCCTCTCAAAAGATCCTTGGGCAAACTCCACAGAATGATCGAACCATTCACATCCAGAGAATTTGGTATTCCATTGTGTCAAATTCTTGCGGCTGTTCATTTGTGAGACCCATGTAGGATCTTGCAATCCTTTGTTCATGCCGTCGAGTCTGCCAAATCTTGCTGGGTTTCGCCGGTTGGATCGCTATCGGATTGCTTGTGAGAATTCCAGCAACCAGGGCTCCCAAAACCATGGCTTCGGGCGCCATGGATATGGTTCCAGGAACCAGGGACCCAGAGAGTTTGAAGGAGCTCGTTTTCTCAAAATTGCAAATTTCACAGCTGTTGGGGATCTCACGTGGCTTATTCCTTTGGCTGTGCGTGAAAAAGAAATACTGCACATTTTGTGGGGTGTTTCCCTAAGGATGTGGACCGTTGATGCAGAGGTGGATAAGGTGGCTCCTGCTTTTGCGAGCCTTGGCAACACTCAGCAGCGAGAATAGGAATCTTTGCCAGACCAATAGAATCAAAGACTAAGTTTCAAAGGAACTCCGAATCTAATTCAATTCTCCCAGAGACAGGGAGTTTTACTATTTTAGCCAAAGTTTGGTGGTGGCTGAAACATGATCAGCTAAATCATTTTGCCAACTTTGTGCACAGGGGAGATAAGAACAGAACCTCCACGTGAGATGAGGTTCATTGCATCCCCAGTTGCCATGCTCCATCTCAAATGCGCCTCAAACGTCCGTAAGCTACCAACAGGCTGCGACTGAGGTATACACGAACGAGCGATTACAAGAAGGGCTGGTGGCGAATGGCCTCCTGGGTCCCTTGGAAGCGGCCGCATCGGCAGCCAGAGCAGATCCAGCTTGGAAGTAAAAATAAGTAAAAGGGAAGATGTTGGAAGTAAAAATAGATAAGTAAAAGTACAATAAAGTACAATAAAGTACATAAGTATCAGTAAAATATAGTAAAATTAAGTAAAAGGGATATTTTAAAGGAAAAAGAGGTCTAAGTAAAAGGATGCTGGACAGTGCACCCCTCACTGAAGCATGTCTAAGAGCTCAAGCAGAAAGGAGTATTGCCGGAGCACAAACTTCTGTCACAGCGACACGTGAAACTACAATCATGTTTCGGTATGGACTGGCAACTGTGTTTGGGAGAGTCACAACTTTCAAGTCTGAGGTACATTTCGCATGTGGTCCAGGGAAGGCATCCCCACAAGTCATGACATTGACCCAAAACTTCTGTGGGGGCTGTTCAATGTTGCTATAGAGAAGCGTAGGCCTAAATCCATGTTTGATTTTTTTCAGTTTGCTGGCAGGTTCGTGCAAGTTTCTAGTCTTATCATACCAGAAAAGCTGAGTTTTTTGGAGTTGTCAATGGTCACTTCCCAACGCTTGCAACGTTGTTTTCTGAACGTGGAGCAGCTCACGGATTCAGGTGGTCAACAACAAGATGGTGGTTACAGCGGTGGAAAATGCAGCTGGGCCAACTGATGTTGTGGGAGTGTTGTGTCCATTTCCTTTGAGAAGAAGACATTCAGGACTGACTTCCTATGACTTCGTATGACCTCGTATTTCAATGTTGGATGAAACCAACAGGAGCCTAGAAACTCCCAAAGTGCATGCGAAACATCGATGCAGACTGCACATCTTTGCACCAAGGTTTTGGGATTTGGAGGGCAAGCAGCGCAGGTGCGAGGGGTCGACGAACAGCTTACAGGATCTTCTGAGGCCGGTTGTGCCGTGGGTTCGGGGAGTGGCCGGGAGTTCTTAGAGTTGTGGGGAGTCGAAAGCTACGACCTATCCAGTGAAGCCCCTCGGTCAGGGGGTTTTGACATTCCAACTTTTGGGGGATGTCAATCTGCGCTACTGAATTCCAAACAGTTGAAACCATCAGCAAGGATGTCAGTTGCTAGCAAGCCTGTGTTCTTTTTGCTGCCTGGAAAAAACATACTGGAAAAAAACCTCGTTTCTGTGTATAATCTCAAAGCTTCAATTCAATGCATCAAGTCGGACAATTTCAAGGAAGTGCATTGAGCCCATCGCCACGTATGAAGCACTGCCGCAGGAGTACTTGGTGCCACTGAATGGTCTTTACTTGCGTCAACCGAAGGAAGACAACGTGAGTCTTGGTCGAAGAACGATGAGCTCGCGGTTGGAGTGAGATCAACTTGACACGTATTCTACGCTCTGCTATGACACTTGCAGCAGCTTTGTTATAGGCCTCTTTGAATCTGAGACGGTTTGGAATCTCTCAACATCTTTGGGCATCTCTTTCACTGTCCAGCTGAGAATGGCTCATCAACGCCCTTTAGAGATGCAACACATTTGGACGTAGCACCATCTGGTGGCAAGTGAAAATTGTGAGGTCCAGAGTCCACACGCTGATCTGTTTTCAATCTGATGGGTTTCCCATTCTTATTTTTCTTCATACGCGTTGTCAGACTTCACTCTTTCTGACAAATGATATGGCAGAAACTGGGTTTGTGACTTTTGGGCCTCAATCCGGTTTGCCTCACTGGAGTTTACTGGATGTCTTAAAAGCTGAATCCCTGTCTGAATCCATAGAAACGTATCTCAAAGCTTCTGTGTCAGGAATGGGCAGTCGCACTTCGTTATGGATCCTTGGCAGTTGAGAGTGAAGTGCATTGGTCTGTACCAAAAAGATGCCTTTTGTGGCCCTTGTCGTGTCCTTGGGCTCAGGAAAGGCCACGGCGGCACCTCTTCTTCGATACAGGTGCAATTGGGAGACTGCCGAGCGTTTGAGCAGGAAGGATTTCTATTTCCAAAACTTGGAGATTATGCTACAAGCATGCCGAATACGTGAGGGGAAGGGCCAAAAGGAACCATGTACCTCTTTTCACACACATATCATATGTATATTCATATGAAATCATTATGTAAATGTTTAGATGGATCTACTTTGTTTCTCCATGAATGATGACTGGATGTGTCCTTAAACCAGGGATTTCTATCAAATGGGTGCATACTCGTAGTGCGCTCCACGGGAAACACGAGCCACCAGCCTTGTGTGCTGGAGGCATGGATTGCTGGTGCATCGCGCACGTGTGCCATTCCGATGAGGGCGTCTATGCCAAGTCCTGCAGTAAGTCGATGGTGGGATCGTACATGACGATGGGTGTTGATCAAAAGGCGGGGCGGGAATGATGCAACAGCTTTGATTGAGGTCAGAGAATGTAAATCTCCTGACTTCTCTAGCTGTTTGACTGCCTAAGACAGGGTTGAGCAAAATATGGCCAAATCTTGCACAGGTGGCCCTCTTCCGCGCATTTCCTTCTCTTGGCAAGCTGTTCCAAAGGGGAAACAATAGAAAGAGTTCAAAGAAATCATAGATTTGTGCAATTAATTCAATCAATTCATATTGATTCATATAAACCCATATCATATTGCCAATTCGTATTCTCTTGAAATATCTCTTTCGTTAAGCACTGAAGGTCTTCACCTGACTCCCAAGTCGCGTGGTTGGAGACCACTCAACGGCCATCCAAACAATGGGTTTAGCTCCTTATTTTTTGATCGATTTCTCAATTTTGATTTGAATTGTTTTGATGATTACTTCTTTCCACACATGTTTTTGACATGTATTTTGCATAGTTATTTTCTTTCTACGTGTTTTTCAAAAGTGAGTTTCCTGATCTTCATTATTTATGATAAACATTGTTTTACATGTATATATCACCTTGTTGATCCTGGTCATCATCTTGTTTTGAAACTGTGTCACCCGAACACGTCTCACACCCACATTTCTTCAGAAGTACTCCAGTGGAACAATTCAGAAACCATTTAGATTGCTTTCAGTGCTCACACTGTTTAAACTATGTTTTAGTGAGCATTTCATATGAAACTCTGAAATCAATTCCAACCCAGATCAGAAGACCTGGCGGGCAATGAAGTCTTTGCTCATATTTTTGCGACTCTATAGTTCAGCTACACTGGACCATGGGTTGATACATTGCACTTCGGGAACTGAAAACAATTTAAAACAGATGACTATCATCGACTCTATCATTGACTCTATCATTGACTCTATCATTGACTCTATCATTGATTATCCTTCTCTAACTGCCTGTCCACAGGTCCCTGAAGCTACAGTGAACTTCATCACAGCCCAAGAGGAGGCCATGGCAGCTACAAGCGGAGCAGCTAGGTGCGGAGGGCATGAGACACATGGATGATTTCTAGCCAACTCATTTGATACAGAAATCTTTCTTTGATCTTCTGAATCTTTCTTTTCAAGATTTTTCAAGCTCAAAAGCTGTAGCTTTGGGGAAACTCAATACCACGATAGCACACTTGCGATGCATATTCCGAAGCTACAAACTCAAGGTACATAATTAAGGCATCCCGTAAGGCACCCCTTACGGCACCGCTTAGGGCACCCCTTCAGGCACCGAATTTGGCTCGAGTGCGTTTCACAGTTGGCTAGGGGACACACCAGGCCTCAAGAGGAGACGGATGGGGAGTTCCCGTTGCTGCGCTGGGAGGACAGCAGTGTGATGCTGAGGACAACACGTGCAACACACGTGCAACACACGTGCAACACACGTAAGGCAACACTGCCTTACACATTATAACATGTGGTACAACAGTTGGTACTTAAATAGATCTTGTGGAATCGCCTGGGCCTTGCTTGACCAAGCCCGAGGCCATGATTGCATGCTCTTTTCAAACCGCAAGCACCAGGCGAGGACGTCAAAGGCTGTGTTGCTAAGTGCGGAATACTTTTTCGATGTCAAAGATGAGAAACTCTGCCAGGTATGTTTTCTTTCCTCGCAGCCTTCCAGGTTGGCGGTGTTGCGGTGTTGCGGTGTCGCGGTGTCGAAGCACACCCAAAGAATTATATGGCCGTTGGATATCGGGTCACCTCAGCGAAGGCTTAAGGACATGCCAGGCAACGCTTCCACAATCGAAATTTCTTTGTTTTTTTGCTCTCGTATGGATCTGCAGACGATCACTGCATCCAGAAGGTATCTCACTACTTGCGAAGATCACTTGCTCAGTTGATGTACGGACAATCCTGCAGTAAATCATGGTTGTCGGCGTTGAACATGGGGTTTGTGTCGTTGTGCAATGTTTTTTCATATTTCTATTTCTTCCTCACCATTTCTTTTTGTCTCTCTCTCTCGGAGTGACTTTTTGTACTTTTGGCAGCTTTCAGAACAACTAAAGAGTATTTGGATTCAAAGATATAGAGCATCGGGACACATCATTCATTTCTGAAATCCTGCGAGCCAGGCTTCGCATTTCGATGCATCCAGGTCTGTTGCAGTTGCTGGAGCAGAACCGAGTTTCCGTTCCTTGGGATCTGCTTTATATGGGTTGTGGCAGGGTGGCAGGACTCGAGATTGACGTCAGTGATGCGATGTGACTCACAATGCCTTTCCAAGACAGTGCTACATTTGATGGCTTGATCTTGTTCCACCTGCCATGTCCATAGATGAAATTCCTCTGATTGAAAACATGGACTCCATCTGACTACAAACAATGGGTGAACTGCAAAACATGGACGATGATCATTTGACTCCGAACGCTTGGACTTGCAGCCTCCCTGCAACCATCAGCTAATGTAGCCATTTTGCCTTCAATTTGGGTGGTAAGAAATGCACTCAGCTTCCACCTGAAATTTATCTCAAGTCTGGTCAAATTTGTCTCGAAAGTCTTTCCCTTTTGCCAGTCTTGTCATCATTTGGTGATCTGCCGATGTTACTCATCAAGGTGGGGGAATCCTTGGATGCCTTGACAGCAGATCACACAAAGGTCTTAGGCACGGGGGGATGGGCGGCAACCGCAGATCTAGCAGGGAAACCTTGAATTTTTCAGGAGACACACCAAACCTTTGCAGAGCCGAAGAGTTCTGGAACTTGAAATTTGGAGAAGAATACAAGAAGAATAAGAAGAAGAGATGAAGAGAAGAAGAAGAAGAAGAAGAAGAAGAAGAAGAAGAAGAAGAAGAAGAAGAAGAAGAAGAAGAAGAAGAAGAAGAAGAAGAAGAAGAAGAAGAAGAGGAAGAAGAAGAAGAAGAAGAAGAAGAGAAGAAGAAGAAGAAGAAGAGAAGAAGAAGAGAAATCGAGTCCAGATCAGATCCACAACTTTCGATGCCGGCACGCTTGGTGGCCAGGGTGCCTCACCGGGGTAGATCGCACTGCCTCTGACGCGGCACAGCTGCTGGATGGCAAGTACTGCCTCACAGGCCGGGTCGACATTGTTACACTATGACACTTACTATGAACTTACTATGAACTTACTATGATTAATAGTTACATATAGTTACTATGTTTGAAAAGAGCTTGATTACCGATTCTGATATACAGTATATACATTTCTTTTCTTCTTTTTTTTAACATACTATGGTTTATACTTGCAAGCCCAGAACTCCTGCTAGCTTCAGTATCAGTACTGTATCGCTCCGCTTGAACCCGTCCCCTCAGCCCAAGCTGTGGTGCAGGTGATGCTGTCCTGAAGATGCTTGCGATCTTCGTGCGCATGCGATGTGGGCTACCAGTGATGCTTGGCGCATGCGATGTGGGCTACCGAGTGCAATTCCATGCTAAGAAGCCATGGCTTGACATTTCGTTGGATCATTTCCCATCAGGTTACATTTACATCATTTGCTCTGAATACAAAGTTTGTTGTGGTCTGAGAGATATCTCCATAACCTCCCTTTATCCTCCACTCTGATGTCCCTTGGGGTCCCTTGAGCTTGAAATTTCTTGCAGCTTTCAAGGATCCTGATGGGTGAGTGTGGTTGCGGTAAGACGGAGCTGGTGCGATATTTATGCGCCTGGTGCCGATTGCCCTTGGTAACACTCAACGTGCACGGCGGCACAACGGAGGAGGACATGGATCAGGCCAGGCGGTTGCTAGTCATGGAACACAAAGGTGCGAGTATTTTTCTGCCTGAACCTACAAAAGTTAGGATTACATTTGGCACATTTTTCGGATTCACCATTGTCTTCACCAGTAGAGTTGCATGAATTCCACATGTCTCAACTCGCATTCTTCACATGGCCGGATTGAAGGTGTTCAAGGAAGCGCGGAGGATGGCCACTGAGGAAGCGGCCAAGGAGAGTCCTTGCAGAGTCGATTTCTTGAAAGTACCGAGATCCAAGGAGACTCAGAGACTCCCTGAGCCCTGCGAGATTCCCTGAGGCTTTGCCCTGCTTTTGTCTCGTTGCACTCCAGGATGGATTGGTGGTTTTCCTAGATGAGATCAACACATCACAGCACGTGAACATGCTTTGCGAGGTCCTGGATGATTTTGGGTGCAGGGCCAGATGGGATACATGAGACTCCAAACCAGGAGACGAACCATAAAATGCTGGAGTATTGAAATGCTGATCCATAGTTTTGAAGCCTCGGTTTGTTTTGGTTGGACCACTTTGGAGTTTGACTGGTATGGTGCGGAAGACTTTGGCCCGCTGCGATGTCTACTTGTACCGCAGGCGGTGCTGGAGCGTTCTTATCGTTTCTTGGAATGAGTTGGACCTGAGGACAGGAGTCTATGGAAATAAGGTGGCTAGGGGATGCTAGGGGCAACTGGTTTCAGATGAATCACATCAGTTCCAACTCTGCGCTCTGCTCGACAAAGTTCTGTCAAAGCTCAAGATGGTGCTGCTTCGCGCATGGCGATTCGCTGTGATAAATCTCCGGTTTTGTTTCACAAAGCTCACATTTGTAAGAAAAAATCAAATTTGTTCATAAATGATCTACCTCCCGTTTCCGTATGACAAGAATAAATGCTTGCTGGTTGTGGGATGATGTTGAGGGATCGTTTCTGCTGTTGGCTTTGCCCAGGTGGTCGACCCCTGCCCGAAACGGTCACAGTTCTGGCGGCTCTCAATCCGCGCCGCAAGCGACCACAGGTGCGACTCCCTCAGCCCTGTTGATGTTCGGCTTCAGTTTGGACCCCAAACAACCCCCTTGGACATTTTGCAAGACCTTATGCCAGGCACTGGTTTAGTTCAGTGTCTTTTGGCTGACAAACTGAACAGTTCTTTGGAACTCCAGAAAGCTGAACGATGTGACTACACCAAGCTGGGGTGATGGAGGATGCCACTATGTCGGATCTGACTTGAAGTGAGACAGGCAGCTATGACTACGGGTTTGGTCTACGGAAGTGGTGCTGAGGATGGGATGCTGAGGTAAATTGGAGGCCAAGGTTCTGCCAAGTTGTCAAATCGCGGCCTTCAAAGGGACCCATTTTGAGTTGAGCCAAGTCCCAACATCCACTATCCACACAGGTCTGTGAAGGGCTGTGGAGAAAAGTGAATGCTGTCATGGACAGTTTGGGTCAGTTTGGGTGCTCAGAATAAACAAATATACAAACAGGCAGGTGCATTGTATGAATCACAATAAGTCTTGGGAGCCTGTGCATGTCTCAGAGAAGACGGATCGCCTCTATCAGACAGCATGTTTGGAGAACAACTAAACCACTTTGGCTCGTTTCAGTCTGTGCCCAATGCGAGGAGGAAATGAGCAGTTTGGTTTACCGAGTTCATGCGGTCCCTGAGACTGTGAATGACTTCCTCTTCGACTTTGGGGTGTCATGGCAAAAGTATTGGCTTCTGGGGGCATATGATGTCATGCTGACGATTATTCATTTTTTGCACAACATGCCAAAAAAACAGCTTGCAGCCGATTGCTGCTCAGACCCTATACATCAGGTTTAATAGCGTGGACTCCGATGGCTCAAGATTGAGCAATATGGGTCCGATATGCTGAGATTTCCAGAGACAAACTATGAGGTATGGAGGGAAGGGCTGACCTTCATCCGGTTTGCCATAACTTTTCATGTAATCATGATCCTATCATAATGTGTATATATTTATATATATATATATGTATACACGCATATATGTATGTATAGATCAATGTATCATGGATCAAATTTGGAGAGTAAGACCCGCTGAAGGCACCGATGATGCCTTTCCAGAGGCCCAACTGAGGCTTTGACGAAGCGTGCCGAAGAGATGTACATCCGCTCCATGGTATCTCGGAATCAGACCACTTGGCGGAGGAACCCTGGAAGAACCCGCCCTGAATTCTGTGGATGATGATGATGTTGATGATGATGATGATGATGACGACGAGGAGAACGACGACGATGACGATGTCGAGGAGAATGACGACCACTTTCATTGATACAGTACTATCATTGTAATGTTCATGATTCAGTATTTCAGTACTAATCATTACCACTTGCAGCAATTACTATGGTATGTTGAAACGACAGCAACTATCTAAAACAATAGACAGTAGAGGCAGCGGAAGTATAAGTATCAGTATTAGATTAGCATTAGTACTAGTACTAGTATTAGTATTAGTATTAGCATTAGTCTTAGTATGAGTATTAATTAGTATGGGTCTTAGCATGAGCATTAGCATTAGCAACAGCAGAAGCAGCAGCAGTAGTGGTAGTAGTGGTTGTGGCGGCAGTACTACATGCTTGAAGCAGGTGATAGCTGATAGCAACTGAGTGCGACCGTTTCAGGCGACTGTTTGTTGCAGGTACAAAACTGTTGGCCGGAGTCTCCTTATCGAGAACAAGTGCTGGTGACGACCATCCTGGGCCTAGCGCAGGATTCGTGTTGCGCGACCAATGGGGGATGACCCTGCCACCGTTGGCCATAGATGGACGTCATGTCGATGTGTCAAGACAAAAGGTCGTTAAACATGGGGTACTTGGACACTTGGACACTTGGACACTTCAGCAAAAGCTACGCAGCTACTCTATGATTAGTTTTTGATGTGCATAGGGCGCAAGCTCAGGGTTTGGCCGTGCACAGAGGTAAATGGTTTGATTTGTATATTGGTGCACGTTGCCTATTGTCGCCTGTTGCAGGCTAAATTCTCGCATTCATAGATGTATCATGATGTATCTAGAACTCCCACTGGGGTATTTTCAGAAGGGTTTGTGTCTCTGAATGATTTGGTGCATCTTCAGCCGTAGATTTTCATCAGTGTCGTCCATTTGGACATGTTGCAGTAGCACAGCCAGCCCTTGAAACACGAGACTCGTGGCCAGGACTTCATTCGATACCATGAGGGCGACCCTTCGGCGGTTTCATTGAGAGATGTGACAGGAGCTCAGTGCTCGGAAACCGCTTCCCTTGGAACTTCCATCGGAACTTCCCAACTCCCAGCTGATCCAGCTGCCAGTTACCAGTTAGTGCCCAAAATTATGGGCCGTGTAGTATGTGAAGTAGATAGATATGTATTGGACTCTCTACTCCACTTGTTCTCAGTATAAAGATTTAAACATAAAGAAAGGCGGCAACTTGTGTATGGCAGCATGCAGAAGCTGCCTACTTGTGTTTCGCGCTTGAGCTTTGCGTATGGGTGATTTGACAACTTGGTAACCCTTCAAATTCGTAGTTTTCTTGGTCTCATGGAATCAACCTACTTTCATTTTCTTGTCCAGACCATTTCTTGCTTTGTGTTTGAATCCAATGCCTCTTTTTGTGATTAATTGTGCAAAGAAGTTCCAGAAGTGCAGCCACGCGGCTAAGGAAGAGATGCCTCCGAGTGGCACGCTGGACACAGGTGGTGGCGGGAATAGATACGTAAAAAAGGAACGAATTATGGACCTTTGGCATTTAGGGCATCATCAGTAGCAAACTGCAGTGACAAGCCGTTTTCAATTCTGGATGTACTCACACTGTTGGGATGGTCCCAAGTGGTCCCAGGAACTACAGGATGACTCACCACAAAGGGTCACGCGTCAGGAGCGCTTCGCCAAGAAGAGCGAAAGTGGTCAACCGCATCCACCCTCATTGGTTGCTCAGCATGGAAGCGGCCCATGCATGTGATGCCCATGTGATGTCCGACAGTGCGTTTTGAAACTTGTGAAACTTGCATCACAACTTGTGAACTCCTGTTACGAAGCCAGTTTTGCCGCAGCAATCGTCAACCCAATGAACCGTGGCGTTCAATCACCAGATCCAGAATCCAGTTCAGTGACATACAGCGGCCACAGGTTGTGGCTGTGGTTCTGGTGTATCACTATCGTCTTCCATCACGTGAGAGGCTGGACTGGCTGGACACTTCGCTCTCAATGGGGTTACGTTGATGTTGGGTGGAGACTTAGGAGTCTTACTGACTTATTAAGTTCGGAAAGTCGTACTGGTACGCTGGCGTGCGTGGGCACATCACTGGAGCTTTGCAACACGTCTCGAGCCTAAGAAAGGAGCGAGGCAGCTGAGCAGGCATGATATGAAAGATGTGAAAGATGAAATGGCAATTTCAGAACTTTGAAGACATTCAAGGACCTTCCTCAGACTTCTGACATGTAACTTGACTCCAGATGCCGTCCCAAAATAGATTTCAATAGCAAACATGTAAGGTTTGCGACTTCTTTTCATGCGTTTGGACATGCCCAGGCTTGCAAGGTCCTTTATCAAGTGCATTCACATCGTGAAATACTATGATCTCATATAACTTCCACTCATTTCCACCCAAAACAAAATACTCATGTCTCAACTAAACCAACAAATAACACACACAACAAAAAAAGTCAGTTTTGCAATCTTGTGTCTTCACTTTTGCCTTTCTTTTTTGTGAAGGCGACACCAACTCTGGGTGGATTTGACGCGGCGCAGTCCCTGGCCGGCAGACGCTGGTGTGATGCGTTCGAGGGGTTGGGAGCAGCTGAGAAAGCAGAGGGAGGAGCGGGACATCGCTGGGTCGCAGAATTTTCAATTTCACGAAGGTGTTTGGAGACTTGAATGGCTGATAGATGTCACATTGACCTGCAGCATATGGTAGTTTTATTTCAGCTTTTGCTTTGGAAGACCATGGCAGGACAATGGTTTGACTGTGCCCTGGCAAGAAAAAGCTGAGAGACTTCTGCAGATTTTGAGAATTCAAAGTCCAAAAGTTCAAATATATGCAAATGTACGAAAGGAGAAGCGCAGTGAAAGAACTGATCATTTCTTAGTGCAACAGCAATTCGCGTAGTGGACAGGCACCAGAAGGACAACCTGGCTATGGTCATTTGTACTGGGTTTGTGTACAGTGTACAATTAAGGTATACAATCCCTATTCACGTCATGCGGTGAAGTCATATTGTTCAAGGAGTTGTTTTCACCTTGAAATGATCCTTGAGATGATCCCAATGGGCTGACCCAGGTTTACCCATGTTCATCCTCAAGATTTTCAAATCTATAGATTTCTCACACTTGGGCTTCCAAGGCGATGGAGAACCTGTTGCTACGAGTGCAAGCGAAAGTTGGCAACGAGTTTGAAGTCGAGAAGGATGTGGTACCTCGTCTTGGTAAGATTTTCTGCTTGGTGGCTTTAAACATTTCTTAGTTTCCCCTTTATTCGAGGCCTTATCGACCTTATTTGAAACCACCAAATCCAACCAGTTTTATCAAACTTCCAGACTTGAGCTTCAGCGCGAAATTCGCAAATGTATGGGTCCAGAGCAAAACGGCTTTGCTAAGTATATCTCTGTGTAAGCCCTTTGCCTGAAATCAATGCACATTAGTGTTGCTTCAGTATCCAAAGCCCCTGTGGGGTGATGACTTTTGAAGCAAGTGACGAGTGGAAGCATGATCCACCTTTCGGTACCTTTCCGTCTTTCTGGGTACTGGATCTCATTGTAACACCCTTCCACATTTTTGTGCCCCCAGGTGGACCACCGGAAGCCCAGCAAAGAATGATTTGTCAAAGTGAGCAATTTTTAGATTCCATCCTTGAACACATTCCGCCTGAATGACTTATGACTTGTCTTTGGGGGTTTTGTCATGCTCTGCCAAGGTGATGAACGAAGCGCTGGCAGAAAACGTTTTTGTTGGTCCCTTGACATGCCGACGAGTTTTCTGTCTGTGGATACAGTTCCACCGAAGGCCAGTGGTCAATGCGCATGTACGCATGTACACACTTAATGAGAGATCTAGTCAAACTGTTTTTAACCAGTGCACACCTCAAAGGCCCTGACTTGCTGTGATATATTGGCTGCTGACACAGCTTGAACACCCCGAAAAAGCATTGGTTCACTCTCACTTGAGAGCTGCACGGAAGAGAGTAACCGCTTTGGATTTCTGGCAGCTTCTTCTTCTCCTTCTTCTTCAAGAAGGGAATTTGGGATCATTTCTTGCAACAACAGAGATTCTTGCAGGGGAAGGAAGTGGTATTTACACGTATTTACTCCACACGTGCCAGGTGCAAACAACTTACGCGTGACTCTGCTTCTTGAGCAATTCCATCAGGTTCTTTGATTGCGGGGAAGTGCCCTCTTGTATCCTCCAAGGACTGTTGTGCATCATGAATCGCATTCCTCTCTTCATTGTTGGCAAACCAGGCTGGGGCCTTCTTGTCTTTGCTTTGATTCATTGCACATATGGCAAGAGTCGGTTGTGGAGGTTCATCTTTAAGGAGACTCCAATTGATGTTAGTGGCAGATTTCATCAATTAGACTCAGGTTCAGTATGCCATTCCCCCAAAAAAGACAGCGCAACGTGTACTTGTACCATCTTGTACCTCTATGAAAGGGCTAAACAGCTGAAGTACAGTAATCCATTGCATTAGTCATTAGTCTCTCAGTTTCTTCTCAGTTTCTTCTCAGTTTCTTCTCGTTTCTCAGTGCATTGATGCTTCTCAGTCTCTTATCATTTCTCACGATCCCAAGCGACAAACTGCACCGAGCTTCCAGGCACGTCGAAGACACTGTGCATGCAAGTTTTGTGGCCTGGCGTCTTTACCTTGACCGGGGTGGTCACGGTAGTCACGGTAACTGTATGAGCCCCAGTGATGAAAAGGGTTGCTATAGTCATGGTGGTCATGACAACCACATTAGTCAAAATGTAGTAAATGTAGAAATGACACGAATGGACCATTCTGGAAGATGTCTTGTCGACACACAAAAACAGAAAGAGCAATTCACAACTTGATTCTACATGAAATATCCCTGAACTAGGCATCTACATGCATCTACCATCTAAAAATCTCTATCTATCGAAACCTCTCAGTCCTGTCCCAAAACGCAGTGTCGAACAGTGAAGCTTAGTCGCTCCCAGTCTCCAAGGCTCAGCAACCTGCAGGGCAAGCAATCCAAGTCCAAGGCGCTTCGACAGCTCACAGTTCTGAGTGGAGAGAAAAGATTTGAATAAAGAAGAAGAAGAAGAAGAAGAAGAAGAAGAAGAAGAAGAAGAAGAAGAAGAAGAAGAAGAAGAAGAGATAGAATAGAACAGAGAATAAGAAATTAGAGAGAGAGAGAGAGAGGACAGAAGAATTAAGATTAGAGAGAATAAGTGAGAATATAGAACAAAAGAATAGAAAGAACATAGAAAGAAAGAATAGAAAGTAGACGAGAAAGAAGAAGAAGAAGAAGAAGAAGAAGAAAAAAAAGAGAGAAATTAGATAGAATAGAACAGAGAATAAGAAATTAGAGAGAGAGAGAGAGAGGACAGAAGAATTAAGATTAGAGAGAATAAGTGAGAATATAGAACAAAAGAATAGAAAGAACATAGAAAGAAAGAATAGAAAGTAGACGAGAGAGAGAGAGAGAGAAGCAGAATGTGACTCCCGATGTTGCGAACACTGAATACTCATCTTGCTTCGTTGAGAACCTCGTTGTGTGCTGTCAGGTGCTGCAGTCCATGCCTGCACTTCGCATCATGCAGTATCAGCTGCTTGGCAGGGCCCAGGACTTGCCCAACCCAGAACCACCGGTAACCTCCGAGATCCTCAATGATCCTTCGATTTGGGTCACCTTGGAGACCTAACTTGGTTAGATGTGATGAGGTGCACGTCGGGCAATTTTGGCACATTCTGAAACTTGAAAAGTGAGAATGACCTGAATGACCTTGTCGTTTTGTGCAAATCGTGGCAGTACAACGCCGGGACTGGTAGGGTTCTACGAGCTAAGGTGTTCGCCATTGTCCACCGCAGATGGGATCCAGTATCTGGGTGGCGATGGTTTGTCCAGTGCGCACGTGGCTTGTGGATAGAGATGCACTATCACTAATTTATTTGATGTAATCGAAAGTGACAAAAAGCACCACATTCAAGCGGGAACTCAGTCCCAGTCATTCACATATGTCAAAAGTTCCCTTCACATTCGCGCGCACATTGGCGTGAGGCGCCAGTTCGATGCCGCTTCACGATTTGCCTCCAATGCATTGGATGCACAGGCCGGGCGACCAAGTGTTCAAATGGTTGAATTCCGGAGTCACATGCTAACTGGCATGGATTTGGTGTATCCTCGTAGGTTTGACTGTGTACCGGTAGCATTTCGGGTGGTGCCGGTTGCTCATTGGGTTGCTTCGAGGTGGTTCTCCTCTTGGACGAAGTTGGCCTGGCTGAATTCTCTCCTGCCGCCCGGCATGAATAATTCAGAGCATCCCAACAACACCAAAGTGTTTCTTCAGCTCATCTTGCAATGTAGAAACTCAGGCGAGTAATATTAAGAAGGACTGTGCCAATCATCATTTTCTCTTCCCTTTTCCCATCTTGTCTTACCTTTTAGCAGGATAGGAGTTCTAGGCGAGCATTTCATCAGTTTTGCCATGCAGTGGCTGGTTTTTTCTAGCTGCAGCTGGGACAAACCGATGAAATTTTGCCGTGGACTCGGTCTCAACCAGTACGATCTAGAAAT
The DNA here is from genome assembly GCA_009767595.1 of Symbiodinium kawagutii. Lineage (NCBI taxonomy): Eukaryota > Dinophyceae > Suessiales > Symbiodiniaceae > Symbiodinium > Symbiodinium kawagutii. Next base: position 90,197 of record VSDK01009868.1, read on the forward strand.
GAAATTGGAAGAAAGCGATCTTGTCCTTTTAGACTGACTCTCTCTCTCTCTCAATTTCTCTTTCTCCTTCTCTTCCATTCCCTATTCTCTTTATTCTTTGTTCTTCCTTATGTTCTCTTTCTTCTTCTGTCTCCCTGTCTCTCTTAAGTGGACCTCCTGCATTAACTCCAGCCTTCCCGTTGGCAGTACCAGGGATTCTCGAGGGGATAATCTCTGACATGCTGTCACTGCTGCAAACTGGAGAGGATTAGGGTACTTCAATGTACTTCACACTGCAGAGATGAACATCCAACACAGTGACCAGGATCTCAGCTTCTAAGGATATGCCCTTGAAGGTCCTCCATGGCATTTTGGCTGAGCCCGGTACTGTGGCTGGGGGAGGGGGGGTGCCGTTTGGGGATCTGCTTTGTGCTTGGAGACTTTTGGATCACAAGTCTCTCACCTAGGCTCCTTGTCTCTGTGGTACATGGCTAAACAACTTTTGCTAAATTCTTGAAATATGCCTTTTCCACGTTCAGACATGTCATATCCTGCAATGTTTTTCGCAGAGCTAACATTCCTGTTGAGCACCCCTCCAATCACATCGCTCATAGCTGCGCCACCAGGGCTGTCCAACTGGCGACTGGATCCAGCGAAGATGAACCGCAGCGTTTGTTTGGCACGACCAGATCCTGACAGCGCGGAGGTTGGACGAACAGGTGGGGCCTGCCCCAGAGATGGGTGCCTTCCGGGGCACAGTATGACACCGTTGGACTTGTCAGATGACACTCATTGACACTCCAAATATCATGAAGATGACGATGATTCCCTTAGAACATGTGGGAAGTTCTTGTGGCATGAGGCCTGCCATCTCATCTCAAGGTATCAAATGTTCGACCTTCATAGAGCCCCGCAGGTGCTGGTTTGCTTGGAAGTCTGGGTACACGCAAAGAGGAGTGCTTCGGCTAAAAGCGTAATGGAAATGGAAGGGTACAAGGAATCCCGTGGAATCCCACATGTGTCACTGCCCAAGTGTGATTGGACCCGAGCTTAAGAGCGCATAGCTATGCCTGTAGATCGAAGTTTGGATTATGCTGCAGAATCCTCTTCACTGCACAGTGACTTGATCACGCTGCAATCTCTGGATACGAACCTGGTATGCTTACAGTTTCCAATCCCGAAACCAGTATCAGCCGCACACCTCTAAATGAACATTTTAGAGGTTCCTCAAGTTTCCAATCCAGAAATTTGGTGTGCACTATGTTTACACCATCCAATCGAGAATCTGAAGAATCTCTTCAACCTTTGGCTCTGAGGGAGGCATCCTGGCTGGCATCATTGTCCACGGCCTTCTGGGGCGTCTTCGCAGATCAAGGACCAGCTGTGTTCTGATGTGCTCGAAGCTCGGAGCAATTCTGGGGTCGGCTGTTCTGCCAGGAGCCCGTGATTGGCTCGGCATGCGCGACTACTACAGCTTTGTCCGTGCAGTGCGCGATGGATGTTTGAAGCAGAAGGTGGAACAACCGAATGCAGAGAGCCTCCCCAGCACTGAGAGCGAACAGCATTTTGTGGCTGTCCTGCACTTCCCTATTTTCTTCATCCCCTTACTGCTTTGGCATCATCGCCATTTACAGTGCAGTGCACCTCATTATTGTCCCTGTTGTTTCTGTATCAGCATCCCGATCACCATCGTCGGTATTCTTGTTCTCAGCATTTGTACGCAACTATTTTTTCACCAGTCACTGTGGTGCTACATCATTTGAATTCTTTTTGTTACTTTTGCAGTGTAGGGAGCTTTTCATTTCCTGTTCAGAAGTAAGTGCGAGTATTGCCCGGGACGTGTGCGACTCCTCCACTAGTTGGGACGTTGAAGGATTGTGCTTAGCAGCAGCGTTCACATAAGATCTAGCCCCAAGCAATACATAGCTTGAGCGTATGCATATCAATAAAGCATCCCCCAAAGTGTTTCGTCCTTTGCAAAAAAATGTGCAGCCCTGTGTGATGTTCGGAAATGTTTGGTCATGTTTGTATGGACGGACATGGCAGACCTATTTAGCTGCACTTTTGATGGGCTCCATGGTCTAATGAGTCTAATGATGTCTATGGGTGGCAGCATATTGGGCCCAGGATTTTATGCTTTGCCATCCAGCGAAACTTCGGCGGTCAGCCTCTACTGCTCGAGAGAATGCTGCAAGCGATGCTGCCGTCAGGAGACTTTGAGATGTGGTACCAATATGTAGCGAAGAATTGAAAGATGACTCGTGCCATTGCTGGTAGCAAGTTGCCACCCCTGTGTAGTTTATAGACATTTACAGTTCTGATTGGAGAGGCTGCAATCTTCCCTCTGCAAGTTGCATGGTTTGTGGGTTTTTTAGATGGTTAATTTATTGTTATATATTTATTTTTTTGCTTTTGGACACTTTTGGCTTTGACAAAGAGGATCCGCTGCGGCAAAATTGTTCTGCAGGATCTCCGAGACACGAGAGACCAATGACGGAGCTGTTGCGGACCAGTCTCTCTGACAGGACAGACTCAGAATGGCCCATGGACTGCCAAGTTGGTCAAGTTCCCTGGTGCCTCTATGATTTATGAAGTAATCTATGATAGTCACCTCCCTCGCAATACTGAACTCTAGAGAAACAATCACATGAATGAACACTGATTTGGAGTTTTTTTCCATGCTACTAACAATTCTTAAGTCATTAAGTTTAGTCTAGTCATTGAATTACATTTAGATTTAGTCACACGCTTTGGCTGCTGGGATTGCCGAACGCATGCATAGGAAAGCCCGGCACTTGCTGTTGGCGAGTCAAGGTCCTGCATTGCCATGGTTGCAGGCGCCTGGATCCATTCCCATTCCCATTGGTTCCCCCAGTTTTTACATTGAAGGTGCTTTTTTGATGTGTCAGATGCCTAGGAAAAGACTTTTTGACATCACAATGTGTTTTCACATGTTTCTTTCGCCAAAGTAGCACTTCTCCAGCAAAGCCTTGGCAGTGAAGTTTCGCTGGCAGGCTGCCGGTGTTCTGCCCGAGTCGCCCGAGATCTTGTTGGGCAGCGACTTTCCTGAGGATGCCTCTGAGGTTGGAGGGTGGTGCATGTTGGCCGTGGCCATGGGTATGGTAAGGTCACCTAGGTAGGTCCAGTTGGACCACCTTCTTCCGATGAAATGCAAATGATCTAAATGATCTACAAAAGGACACCGTATGATCGAAGGATAGCTCAGAGACAAAGCACTCTTGGGAAGGTTTCAAGCGGGAAACCCCAACATTGATCTGCTTTTGCGCTGAACTTTCCTCGTTTTTTGCAATCCTCCATCATTGCAGGTGTCCACAGGAAACCCATGAGATCACTGAAGTTGATCCGACGTATTCAGGCTCAAAGTTCAAAGCTTGACAGCTGCAATTTATGCAACCTTAGTGAATGATTAAGTCAACGGAGTGTCATAGCTACTGGAACTGATCCGTACTGAGAGATCATTTCACGCTAGGGCCACCACAACAATCTTTGTATGACAAAGTATAGCAGCTCGAGTGATCCTAGATTTGTCAGAGCGGACTCCGCTCGATGGCCTCTTATGTCAACTCTTCCCATGACGTCATCGATTTGCATGTGGAAGTGCTACGTTTGAGTGGTGAAGGGTTCACCCTAAGAATCCCTCTTTCCACCCTTGGACAGGATGTGCGAAAAATGGTGGGAGAGAAACTTCCATCCAAACCAGGTGCAACGCTGGTCCTACATCACATGGAATCCAAACTAATGCTCGATCGAAGTCTGCAAGAGCAAGGCATCTCCGGCGCTGCGAGCTTATCTTGCACTTACGTTCCCACAACTTGGTACAAAGCGTGGTGTTTCGTTCAGGGATTGCCTTCTCAAGACGGTGAATTTGCATTGGAAGGGGTGACACAGCTGGGAGGCACAACCTCGCAGAAGTGTCTATATCATCTTCCGCAAACCCTGCAAAGCCTAAGTTTGGGCGATGAGTTCAATCAGGGCTTGGATCATGTGAAGTTTCCAGACGGTCTGCGAAAGTTGGTATTTGGACATATGTTCAACCAGAACTTAGAACGTGTGATGTTGCCAGAAAATCTTCAGAGCTTGGCTTTTGGTCATAAATTCAACCAGAGCTTGGAACGTGTCACTTTGCCAACAAAGCTTCTAAGCTTGACTTTTGGCCAGGACTTCAACCAAAGCCTGGAGCATGTGACCTTGCCTAATGGTCTTCAAAGCATGAAATTTGGGGTGTATTTCAACCAAGACTTGGAGCATGTGCGGTTGCCAAGTGGTCTATTGAACTTGACTTTTGGAGTAGTTTTCAACAGTCCCCTGGAGAATGTGACCATGCCCAACAGCCTTCAAAGCTTGACCTTTGGCTATGAGTTCAACCACAGCTTGGAGAATGTGCGCTTACCGAGCCATCTCCAAGGTTTGACATTTGGTTGGGCATTCAACCAAAGATTGAAACTTGTTACTTTGCCAAGCAGTATTCGCTCTTTAACTTTTGGAGGGCGCTTTAATCATAGCTTGGACGGTGTCATCCTGCCTGCCAACCTTCAGAGCTTGACCTTTGGCGCGAAATTCAACAGAAGCCTGGAAGGTGTAACTTTGCCAAAAGACCTTCACACCTTGGCTTTCGGGGTTGAGTTCAACCAGAGCCTCGAACGCGTAGTCTTTCCAACGAATCTTCAGACTTTGATTCTTGGACGGAACTTCAATCAAAGCCTGGACAGAGTGAGTTTGCCTCACAGCCTTCAAACTTTGACATGTGGTGAACAATTCAACCAGAATTTGGAGCAGGTGATTTTGCCTCCCTGTTTAGCAAACTTGAACTTTGGATGTAGATTCAATCAGAGCTTGGAGCGTGTGAGCTTGCCAGGTTCTCTTGAGTGCTTAACCCTGGGTTGGGAGTTCAACCAAAGTTTGGAGGGGGTGGCTCTTCCTGCGCATCTCAACAGTCTGACTCTGGGCGAGTGGTTCAACCAGAGCCTGGCATGTGTGATCTTGCCAACCAATCTGAGAAGTTTGACCCTTAACATGGAGAATCATAGCTTTGAGGGTGTGCATTTTCCACCAAGTCTGCAAAGCTTGGTTTTGGGTTCAAAGTTCAATAGCGACCTCGAAGGCATGCGCCTGCCAAGCCATCTTCAATCCTTGACATTCGGTGATGCGTTCAATCAGAGGTTGGAAGGGTTGGTACTGCCCAACAGTCTCCAAAACTTGACTTTTGGGGCATGTTTCAACCAGAGCCTCCAAGGTATTCAACTCCCGAGCAGTCTTCAGAGCTTGAAGTTTGGAATGCATTTCAATCAGCCACTGGAGTCTGTGACTTTACCAGCCTGTCTTCGAAGCTTATCCTTTGGCCTTCAGTTCAATCAAAGTCTTGAGCGTGTAGGCCTCCCAAACAATCTGCAGAGTTTGATTTTTGGTTCAGATTTCTACCAGAGCCTGGAACGTGTGGTGTTGCCGAGCAGTCTTGAGAACTTAGAGTGGCGGCACGTCCTCTTGCGTAGCGGTCCTGTGAACGAGTAAAAGACCAAAGCTGCTTGGGTTCTGATGTTCAGCTTATTCCATAACCCACTCAAAAGCTCCGCAATGACATGATACACAGGGGTGCGCACCCAGCAAGCTACGCATTTCATGGTGGAGCTATTGCGCGTGGCAGCAGGAGCAGTCAGCAGAGACCAAACCTGGGGGTGCTGCACAGTAAACCCAAGCAGGAAATGCAGAGCAAAGTGTTTCAACGCTGGCCCCCCATGGTCGCCCCCGATACATCTCAAAGCACATGCACTCAAATGTTTTATACAGGACACATTGCGTACATGTAATGCATTTATATGGAGTGTCCCATACGTACGGGGCGCATATTTCATATGAATGGATGATCACACCATTGTTGGCACAGTTGAAATGAGCAAGAATCATCCAATTTGTCAATAGATGGTGGTTATATTCTATTTTGATAAGAGACTGAGAACCCAAAATAGTGGTCTTAAGCAACTAAACGTTCATCCCAAAGGCCTTCATATACCCATGAAACCATTGGTCCGCAAACGAACTAACTATGCCACAATTGGCAGTGTTCATCATGTCCTCCCTGGTTGGACTGATTTTGACCCCAAAGAGTAGGTGTCGAAAGGAGTAGTGTGCCCATTCAATCCCATGTAAGGATGAGGAATCATGTACCAGCCATTGGTTGACATCATGCTTCTCTGTTGCTCGTAGGATTCAATGGATTGAATACCCTCATCAATCTCGGCGGCTAATGACTTCGCTGAGATGTGTCAACCAACATGATTTTGATCCATCAATAGACAAACATATGCAGATTACTGGACTCTAGATATCAATTGATACTTAACTCTCATTCCAATTGATAAGGCATATTCGACACTGATGTATGGATTGGTACCAGCTCTGCAGTATGTATACATACATGCAACACATCTATATATGTATATTCATGCATATCGAAACTATCATACATGTACCAAGCAAGTTAAGATACATCACCAGCAAGTCATGGTCCCGGCCAGGCTTATGCCATACGACAGCTGATGTGTGTCAGGGACGCCATGGCTAAGGCGTGTGGGCATGTGGGATTTCGGCCAAGGAATGCGGATTCAAACTGTTAGAGGTGACCAAGAGCTGTGCAGAAATTCACGGGCTCAGAATGCGACTCGGGTTGTGAAGCCATGGGATACATGGCCTTCTGGGAACGATTCGTGGCTGGCGTTTTTGATGCGTCCTTGAAGAAACGTGTCATTCCGTGAGGTCAAGGATCAAAGTGATAGAAGCATGTGATAATGATCTGATATAGTACGATAGTACTAGAGTACATGGTATGTCTAAGCATGTTGTGACAGCCCGTCAGTATGTCTACTAAGTCCTTTTTTTCAGACTTGTCATTTGAGCGTTGCTGAGCTCAATCACACGCCAAGCTCAATGCGCCAGGGTCGGAGTTTGGTGCTGTGTGGCATGGACGTGATTTACGAAGCTCTTTACGATGCTCAGATGTTCATTGGAACTTTCAAGGGCTGATGGCATTGGGGGCTCTCCGGCTCTGTTTGACGGCACCTTTGAAATGAGCTGTCCAAGAGTTTCTTACAAGTTCTGTCAGAACATCCTTACCCCAAGATTGATGCATAGGTATACGGTATACTGCATACAGCTGTGTATCATGTCCACCGGACCAAGGACGTGTTGAACCAGCGCTACGTACGCCGGCGTACCGAGGTTCTGTCTGTGCAAAGCAGAGCAGCACATGGGATATTTTTTCGAAGGTTCTGGGAATGGAATGATCAGAATTGGATCAAAAATAAAATCAGAATGGTTCATGGGAATTGCCCCTTCTAGTTGGAGTCCTTAGAGGGCACTCATGTCCCCAACATCTCTGTCTCATTTTGTGTGTTGCAGTACATTCGACAGCCGGAGCTGACTCACACATTTGGTAGCGCAAAGAGCATTCGCTGCAATCTGGGCCCCAAACCAGCTAAAAGTTGGTTTACAACAACCAACTTAGCTGGTCCAACCGGCAGCCTTTGGAGGAGGGTGAGATCGAGCTGATGTTGCGCTTGGCCATTGGTGCACGATCGCAGCTGTGTCCAATGGCTGAGAGCTTCAAGTTGCTGGTGCTGGTGGATCAGGCGGGGTGCGGCCAGAACTTGAAGAAATTGCTAAGGTTGTCAGTTGTTTCATTGATGAATGGCATTTTGCTTCATGAAGTGTGGCAATTGTGAAGCTGTTGGCTTGGTATTGTGGCAGAATGCCGTGCAGCCAAAGAGCTCTGTTTGTGCCATGCTCGTCTTCCCACGGACAAGGAGATGTTGCAAAAGCAGTAATCTCAGCATCTACCATTCTCCTTGATGTAGCCCAAATCTGATGAAGTTGGCTGCGGGCATCGCATGTATCAAAGCCAGTTGAAGCCATTCAATTTTGATCTGCTGTTTGTTGTGGTCCTGGAAATGCGCCCAAAATAGAAAGGCAAGAGCCAGAATGTTCTTCTCAGGGATTGGCAGGTTTGCCAACGAGACTGCTATCTTGGGGTTGAATTTTGGCTGAAGGCAAAAAGCTTTACGCAATCTCCTGGCGATACTGATTGCCAATGGGTCCATCTTTGATTCCTTTGTGGATTTTGGACTTGTTCTGAGCCACTCCCTGCATGTCATGAATTGTCATATATAATACATTCCCACAAAGTCCCACTATTTCCCACCAATTCCGTTATGTCAACATATTTCAACCAAGCTAATTTGGTCTATCATGGTTGAGCATGCCACAGGAACAGGCCTTTAAGCACTTGGACGTGCCTTTCTTGAACCGTTTCGAGAAGCAGTTGCTGCAGCCTGCCGATCTGCTGCCGCTCGAAAGGCGGGGAGATGGCGGACCACTGTCATAGCCGTCACAAACGAATTG
>VSDK01009868.1:98611-121373 GCA_009767595.1 Symbiodinium kawagutii
TGCTGATTCTTGGAGCTGAACCATAGTAGAGTACAGAGAATACATATACATATACATATATATATATATAGTACAAATTCATACAAGATCATGAAAATGGTCTTACTCAGTCAAGTTTATACATTTTGATTCTTTTTCAAATCTTTTTCTCAGATTTGCATTGGCAGTTTTACTATGTTTTACTTAAATTTTGCAATTTTTTCCTCATCTTTTTCTCCTGTTTGCTCCTTTCCGCAAGGCGTCCCTTGCTGGACGAGCTGCGAAGCTGGTGCCGCAGCTGCGCTGCCGAGGCCGCCTGCGAGGTGGTGCCCGGGGGTTTGGAGCTGGGCAGCGTCCTGGCTGCGTTGATGTTGGCGAGGCCCAACGCACAGCTGGAGGACGGCGATTTCCATGGCGTTGCCGGGGTGCCTTCAACGGAGTGATCTACACATCTAGGAAGATATCAAGAAGGAATTACAATCAATCAATCATAAATAAATAAATAAATATATATATATTTTTTTTTTATATATACATCTAGCATACAACTCATAACAGAGAAATTACAGTACTTTTTGGTCCGTGTCGATGTTGTTTGATGTTTGAGAATTTCGGGCCGTTGAACATACCGATCCCTCGGGAGGAGCTGCAACGTGCCATCTTTGATATGGCCTTGCCTTTGGCCGTGTTCCGATCCAAGACCCTGCAAGAGATGCAACGAAGGGAGGAAGAATATTTCGAGGCAGGATGGGAGGGAGAGTTCCAAGAGGTAATACTTGGCCGTGCGTGGAATGCCTGAGTCCTGTTTCATACCAGAATCTGCACCCAACATGAGGAGTCAACCCCATAGGTAGACCAGCCTCAGCAGATCATGCTGACATCTCCCATGAGTGATGAGGTTTCAAACTGTGTGTTTCGTTTTGCATTGCACTCTTCTGTTTCCTTTGCCTTGCTCCTTCTCTCCTTTTCTTGTCCCTCTCCTTTTTTGCATCTTTTCGTTTCTCTTCTCGGTCCTTTTCTTCTCCTTTTCTCCATCCTTTTCTGCTTTTCTTTTCTGCTTTTCTTCAAGGTGCGGCGCAGCCTGTGCGATGCCATGCGCTACGCCATCGACGCTCACAACAGCGACCTGGGCGATGGCCGTGGGCTGTTGTGCGATGTGGCGACGTCCTCGCCCATGGCACACATGCCCCCACTGAAGGAACTGGCGACGGTTGGAGGCTGGGAACACGAGTAGAACGAGCCACTCTGAGGGACTTGGAACAGGGACTTGGAACAGGGACTTGGAACAGGGACTTGGAACAGGGACTTGAAGAGATCATACCTGCAGTGGGTTCTCTCATCGTTGCTGAAAGTTTGTCACAAATCAAGGGGGGAGGAGAATGGAAGACACCGAGTCCACATGGCCCTTGAGTGGTGCCAGGCACCGAAATCATCCCGGTTTCACAACTCTCTGGGTCGCAACAGCTGGAGGACAGCAACCTGCGATTGGTTGGTGCCTTCGATTGGTATCCTTTGGTTGGTTGCATATAGATATAGGAAGATTGATTCCTATAAAACTAGTCAAAAACCGAGTCAATCCAGTTGAGAGGTGATACCTCCTAAAATAAATTTGATTAATCCATGACATTCACAAGGAACATCAAGGGACCATTTGATGCTCTCAACCTCTCTCTGTAGCAAAGCCAACGCAGTCACAGGACCTCTTGGAAAAGTTCTTCCAGTCTGAAAGTTCCAAGCCCAGGAGCTGTGTCAGAGGGTGAGCTACACCCCTCATGCGATTGATACTAGCCATTTGTAACATCTAGTAACATATAGTAACGTCCAGTAACTAGACACTACTTTTGGAGGCTCAAACTGGTGATGTTGGGGCATGTTTTCACCTCTCAATTCTTTTGCGGAAGATCATTGGAACGAACCAACAATTTGATGCCAAAGCCACAGAACTGATCATTTTTGCTCGAACAGCTCATTGAATTTGAGTTTGTAATACGGCTGTAGCATTTTTCAAGAGAGTAAGACCGTGGCGGGACTTTCAGGATGTCCTTCACAGACTCCTTCAAACCTGTGTTCAGTGCTGTACTGAAATTTGCTTTGAGATTCGCCCGCAAAGGCTCCCACCATCAGACAAGACGTTCAAAGTGTCAATCATGGGTTCCAAAGAGCAGTTTCCAAGACTCGTGAGTTGGATGTTGGAAATGGTCTCTTCCGGTGGTCACACAAGGAGATGTGGGTTCCAGCTCAGGAGCTTGATACTCCAAATGGATGCGCTCAGCAGTTCATCCAGGTGGCTCTGGGAAATCACACGAAGGCCATGAAAGGCCCATGAAAATGCCATGGAACCAGTTGCCACCGCGAGGCCCACCCAAATTGTTTCTGAACAAGTTTTCTTTGATCGTTTTTGTTTGCATTTTTTCCATCTCTTGCAGTTTTTTTTGAGTACAGGTCGCCCAAAATGAGGGCACAGGAACTGCTAAACAGTCGTGACAAACAAAAACTCCGATGAAGGCTTTGGGTGTGAAACCCATCTACGCCATTCCAAGTACAATGCAGTCAGCCTTTTGTTGGAGTTTGATTTCAATCTGGCATTTGTACATTTCAAATCCTTTCAATTACAGTAATTTGCTCACCTACTTTTGAAGTTCGAAGTTTATTTTGCTTCTGTTTGCTTGCCAGTAAAGCATTCCAGCGTGGATTGATCCGCAGGTTGGCCTTGACTAGACACTGCTGCACAGTAGCCCGGGCGAGGCCGGGGGAGAGGCAGAGCTCAGGACACATTTGGACTTTTGAAGGTTGGCTTTACAATTGGATTGAAATTAGACACGTGGTTTTAGCAGCCATCTAGAGACTCACATGGCTTTACATGGCTTTACCAATGGCTTTACTTTGGATCTATGGATGTTTGACATTAGATTCTTGGTATGTGGTTCTGCAATCACTTTGCGATCTAGTTTATCATGAGATAATGATTTAGAGCTGTAGGTGCTCTTGCCCACTTGCCACTGAAGCACAGCAGAAGTAAGTTTGTTGCTGCCCTTTTCAGGCAAAGAAATGCCAATGCACACGTCTTCCTTGTGCAGCATCGGGCTGGCTGGACTCCTGAAAGGGGTCCCTTGGTGGATTGGTCATGGAGTGATTGGAAAACGATGGAAAACGTTCGAAATGACCTTGGACTCACAAGAGAAGGTTGAAGATTTGAGAGGTGAAACCTGGTGAAAGCATTTCACTCAGATCTCAGGTGCAACTGGATATATTTGGCAACCGCAGCTCGGATGGAGCTCCATTTTCATTGACGACATCCAGGGTGAAGGCCTGACATGCAGTTTTGTCAGCGGTAACTCCGACCGATTCCCCCGAGGGTCTTGACTTTTGAAGTTCTTGGCTTCGAAGTGTCACACGATTCGCCACAGTGGTCAGGTAGTGAGACCACCGATGGAAAGGATGCGACCTTCATGGGACAGTCACTGAAGGAGGGATGGATTGGCGCCGAATTTGCAGTTCCGTTTTGTCCAAGACCTGGATTCAGAGTTTGAGAGCTTCCTCCCCAGCCTGTTTTGTGGGCAAAACTCAGTATCATTTAGCCACAAAGAGATGGTACTACGTATTGTAACTGGGACAGACAGAAATTCATGCAACGTTGAACACCTGCAACCACTGCATTCACAGATCTCCGTAGGAAAGAATGTATTTCTAGTTTTTCAATTTGCATATGCAGTATACAAGAGTATACAGCACTCGAAATAATCCATCTACATCCATCTATATACAATGTCATTCACTTGAAAGCATTGAATCCGCATGCTCAATCCCATTGACCTATGTAGAAATCTCGCAGAAGTTGCATAACTTTTGATTCCGAACGTTGGCGCAGGAGTTTCTACAACTTTCTGTGCATGACCTGCAGCACCGTCAACGCATCCCATCTTTGGCTCAGCTCCTGTGACTATGATGGTGGCTGTCTGGGTTGGACTGAAAGGTGTAGCACAGCACAGCAGCAATTCTCGTTTGGCGATGTGTTTCATCCTATGTTTCTACGTTCTGGAGATTTGGTTCCACGTCCTCAATTATTCCAACGAATCGCTACATTCACAGCTTAAGAAGAAGTAGTCAGTCCTGCACACTTGGACAGCTAAAGATGATAGACAACGACTATGGCCAAGCGGATCCAGTTTCATAGGCTGAACTAGTACATCCGGCACAAGGTTGGACAGCAACCTTCCACATATCCTTGTGATGATCGTTTGAATGCATTTGAAAGTTGTTCCCATCTAGGTTCCTTACACACTCACTGTTCTTGATCAAATCGGGCTGCTTCAAGAATCTTCGGCAGAACTTGAATGAATTATAAGTTTCTAATGATATTTCATCAGTTTCATTTGAAAACTTCAAAAAATACCTCGACTTGAACAGAACTTGAACTGTTTCTATCATCAGTGTGACCGGTACGAGCAATTTCGGACATCAGCTACATCTTGAATCAATCAACCAGTTCAAGTCCAACTTTGCATCAATGATGAACATGGACTCACAACATCCCACAACCACGTAGTTAGAGCTATATCTATATCAAAAACTATTCTGAGTCATCATCCCCTATCAAGTGGATCACCATCCCCTCACAAGCATTAACCAGCTATTCCTCCCCTATCCCCTACCATAGGTTCCAGCATGTTCCACCTCCCCATGGGTTGGTTGACCCACCGTGGCCACCGTGGTTTAGGATCCTCCAGCACCGTAGCAGCAGCTGCGTGGCGCGTTGCGTGCAGCCGGGCGTGGGCTTGGAATTCCTGGCGCAGCGCCTGCGGGATCTGCGCCGGGCGCTGCAGGAGGTGCCAGGCTTCAGCCAGGCGCGGAGAAAAAGAAAGGGAGAAAACGAAGAAAAAGCAGTTGAAATGATAATAAAATATAATAAATTTGAAAGAGATTAAGAAATTAAACAACATATATTAAGAGATATGTATAATTTAAGAATATTTATATAAGTTTAGAGAGATTAAGAACTATGTTTAACAATCCATTTATGAATTAGATAATTTGTATAATTGATCATATTAAACAGAATTAAAATGTATAGGTAATGTAAGTTTATGTTATGATGTATTGATTCCAAACGAACAACTACATAAGTGTGAACAAATTGGATTATGTTAGTACCCGCAGAATATAAAACACTCTCACCCATTTGTAGTTGCGAATTGTTGATTTGAATAACTTGGACCTTGACCAAAAAGCGGACTGTGAACGGGCTTCAGCATCCAAGACCACAGACGACTGCAGCCACCAGCTCCTTGTCACCAGCAAGCAGCAGGCAGTAGAAGCTTTGGCGATGATTGCACTTCTTCAATGGGGCGCTGATCCTACTGGTTTGCAATTGCACGTGACACTCGGTGGTGATGAGGTTTGACGAGCTACCGAAAGTTGGGAGATTTGTTCTTTCGATAACATACGGGGGATGCACGCAACTGAGAGCACTTTGCAGCACATACACACAATTACACACATACACACACACAGATATTATATACTACATGTACACATGAAATCACACAAAAGCCAGCTACATGAACAGAATTCAACGTTGTGACAGGGATAAGTCATGACATGATTGAGATCACCATCCCCAGGAAACTTGCGATGCAAGAGATGCGTTTCGGCAGCCTTCGAAAGTCAGCCTCTTGGGTCGCAGCTGCCCTCGCTTTCTTGGAAGGCGGCAGTGATGCCCGACACAATGATGATGACGAAGATGAAGATGACGATACGACGACCATAACGCGTGGGCTACTGCTGATGATGGGTTCCAGCATGTTCCAGCAAACATCTAAAGGGTAACATCCGGAGTCAAACGCCATGTAAACGAGAGTGTCTGAGATATTGCCAAGAAATGGAAGTGGGATGGTTGGAACGTTTAACTTTGCATTTGCAACGAGGGCGATGACAAGTTGCAGTGTCTACCTCGTAATAGCCGATCGAATGGGTAGAAACGAAGATGCCCTGCTGGGACGCATGTGTGCAGGTCAGTCGGGTGGTTTCACAGAAGGCAGTTGCTCTAGGGAACACGAAGGTGGACCACACTGTGACCACGCTGTGACCATCACATGGCCCACGCATCGAGTCCTGGCGGCCCCCGAGGTCCGGCTCTCCGTTGAGCGTCTTCAGCTGTCAGCTCTGAGCCATGCACTACGATGGATGGACTGCGGGGGAACGTGAGATGCAACGAGTGATGTACCGAAAGATGTGATGATATGAAATGAGGTTATTACATGTGAGATTTACTGTAACTAACTGGTTAGTAATTGTTGATGATGATTAATGGTAGTTAATATGAATAGATGATTATGTACATGTCTAAACATGATTCATAAGGGTCAATGGTGGTTGAGTGATGGTTGAATGGTGTTGAATGATGTTGAAAGACTGTTGATGCATGTTGATGCTGGATCTGGAAGGTGCCGGATGGTGGAACATGCTGAAACCGTCAGCAGTCGATGTGATGCTTTGCTAGTCAATTTCGAAATACTTGATAATCGATGCATACTGTAGATTTAGCAGAGGTTTTCGTTAGGGGTTTGACTTCCAAACTCGCTCAGAGATCTTTCAGCTTTGATACTGTAATGTGAAATTCAACTCATATTGCAGCCTAACATGCTTAGCACGAATGCGCCACACGCAATCTGCCGAAAAGCCTTAATGCTTTATGCATTGAGCAACAGCAGATGCCACAGTGGGCATACTCATGATCCTCATGCATATTGCCTCTCAAGGCGCTAAAAATCTCAAAGGGTGTGTCCAGGTTCAAGAGCACTTACATAGGCTCATATCAAAATTCTTCCAATATCATTTGTTAAAACCACAGACTGGGGCGTCTCCCCTGGACAGGACTCGGACTTCAACCTGCGCCACATCACCACTCAAAGTTCGCCGCCTGGGCAGCGGCTGTGGTTGTGCCTGGTGCGAAGTTCCATGCAGTCTGCATCACAGGTGGGAGCTGTGTTTGGGAGGGGATGAATCTGGAGGTTGGGATCAAGTTAGGCACAAGAAATGCGGAGTAGTCCCGCATCATTAGTTAACTTCGATTGATGCGTAAGCATTGACCTTCAAAATGGAGGCGAGAGAGAGGGGCATTTCCATGCTTGCCGCTCGTTGCGACCCAATATCAATTTAGAAAACAAAATGGCAAAGATTTGCCAGAGGTTTTGCATGGGGCCATCGCCCAAGATTGTCCTCACATGTTTGCTGATCTCCAGATCTCCAGATCGGAACTGTGTCGAACAGGTGGTGGCTGCAGCGCTACGCCCTGGCGCTGCCTTACAAGGTCCTGCCCCGGTGCCGAACTTCGGACGCTTTGGTCCTTTGGAGCATCTCGGAGCAAGGACGAGCTTCCACTGCGGATGGATTGTGGTACTCAGTTGGAGATGAGATCAGAACTCCAAAAGTGAGGATTAGCAGAATCCAAGGTGCTGCTTATTTTTTGTTCAGCATGAGCATTCTGAAAACCCAGGTGCTGCTGTCCTTTCTCCCACCGCATTCTGTCTCAGCCTGGGGACCAAGGAGAGTTTTGGGAATTGGTGGATACGGATAGGTTCAGACATCCGGATATTGTAATGACCTGGCTTGTGAACAATGTACGATATGTATTTGTACATGTCATGACCTAACATTCATGCATTTGCCAATGCATTTGCCAATGCAATTGCTACCCAGGGATCAGAGTCTGGTTTTTGGAGCACGGCTTGGTTGTCTTTGCCACCGCGGGAGTTCGCCATGGCACGCCAGCGCTTCCAAGGTGCGCAGCCGTGTCCAAAAACTTGGACATTGATCCTGGCCGCGCTCCAGGTCCAGTGGATCCAAAACGATGCTTGGCAAAGCAACCTGGGAAGGTCCGGTCCGGTTTCCTCCTTTACACAACATCTTAGCCTTTTACAGGGTAGTCGCATCAGTGCAGAAATTGGAATGACATGTTTTTTGCTGCCTGATTACATACTAAAAGTTACATCAGCTACAGAATTTGTCACGGCCTCAGACCCGCAAACTTGGAACTCTCTGCCAAGATGTAGAGAGAATCGGATTAAAGTAATTGAAGAATAAGATGCTTGCGAAACAGTACCGGGCACTGCAGTGCTTTGTATGGCTTCAGGATTGTGCGCTTTGAGCACCAAGATTTTTGGTCCGGAACCTCAGGAGTTTTGATGAAAATCCTGCAGGATGGCCATGGATGACGTGACCCCCAGAACCCATTCCCAACATCGCAGTGCTTTGATACCTCGGTGTCCTTGGATCATCTTGGATCCAAGTTTGGTCCCTTGAGCATCAGGTGATGAAACCTTGGAGGCCTTTGCAGCCTTTGAAGCTGCACAGCCAGGCTACGGGGGGAAGCCAGTGGGATCCAATCACTTTAGTGTGATCGGGTTGGCTTAGCAATGCTCAGATGGCAGGAGACTGGAAGAAAACGATGAAGGAGTAGGGACGCGTGCCATGCCCCTTGATAGCCTCTGCACGTGGTATTCTCTTTGGTCAGTCATCATCTTTTCAATTTACTGTCCTAGTAGTTTGTTGTGCACTTTGGTGATTTTGCTTTTGGTTGTTCTTATTTTGCAATACTGGGGCATCGTATTTTTGTTTTTTTGGTTAACATGCAATGTTAGGATCAACATGGAAGCACACACATGGTGGTTGACGTGTGGCCATTTTGGTCTCAAGACCATTGGCCCAAGCTTCACCTTTTGTTGGCCGTTCCATGGTGGATGCACTTGGGCCAGAGGATTTGTCGACTGTATCCTCGATTTGGTCTTTCTTGGACTGCTTGTCCTTGTGCCAGTGGTGTTGGGGTGGAAGTGCAGGTGTAGGGCTTCGAGACAGGTGGGCATCATCCAACCAAGCCACACCGAAATTCAGCTGCCATCGGGACAGATCATCACCATTAGACATGGTTGAACTCAGTGCTGCTGATCTGGCCGCCATCACGACGATCAATGATGCAGCAGCGCGCATTGCCCTGGACGGCACGGAGACAGACACCACAACACCACTGGGCTCCTTGTTGACGTTGCTTGGGGCACAGGCGGCGACACCCATTGCAGCCATTGGTGTTCTGCCACCGGCTGACTATGAGACCACACTCAGAAACTGGCGCATAAGGATGCCAGCGCCTGCAGTGCCAGCTCCTGCTTCACCTGGGGGAACACTGGCAGCCGCTCCTCCCATCGATCGAGCACCCACGATGATCGAAAACGGGAAGGGACTCTATATAGCCAGGATTGCCAGAGCCAAATTGGGCTTGGAAAGCCTGACAGCTCTCACAGCTGCAGGAGCTACCTCGACTACACCGAGCACGGCAACATCGACTACCAGTGCACGGAAGGTGAAGATGAATCAGATCCTGTCGCAACTCGACGAGACCGAGATTGAGGTGGTTAGCAGCTCAGAGCAAATTCGAATGTTTGCTCGCTATGAAGCTTTGTTCGGTCGTGGACAACGACCACCACCCAACCAAGAACCAAGCGTGGAACAACTTTCGGGCTTGAAATCATTAGTGGACAGCCGTCAGTGTCCATACGCTGATTTCGCTATCTTCCAACCCCACGCTGCTCGTATAATGAAGAAGATACGATTCAGTGGCTTTGTCTTGTCGAAGTCTGGAGCCCTGTCGCAAGCAGAGACCTATGGACCTCCGGATTTGGATACCTGGAGAGCATGCTATGATGTCTGGGCCCGCTCCATGATAATGCTGGACGTGGCAGACCTCGGACCATTGCAGCTCTACAAATCAAAGATTGAGCTGCTGCATGGGCGATATGGTGAAGGCAAAGTGTGGTCATTGCTTTACCAAGCGGACACCAGGGCCCGTTTGGAACACATGCCCCGCACGAAGCTGATGCTCCAACAATTGCACGATCAGGCAGTAGCAAGATCCGACTCGGATGATTCCGAGAATGCACGCTCGCAGCATGAAGGGCTGGGAGATTCAGGAATTCATGCCAATGCAGAATGGGACCGGCGACATACAGAGGCAGGACTGGCGACTGAGGCTTCAATTAGCAAGCCGACACTTTTGTACCTCTACTCAGGACCTCCAAGAGAAGATTCAATCAGCGCATACATTGATGACCTGGGCTGGAAGTGTGTGGAAGTTGACATCGAAGCAGTAACTTGTGACAACTTACTGGATGATCATACCTGGCTGCTCCTGTTTAACAGGATCAAAGCTGGGGAATTTTCTGCATACTTCGGAAGCCCTCCATGCGGAACCTTCAGCGCTGCCAGAACAGGTGAAGATGGGGGACCGTTTCAATTGAGAGGCTCGGAACTACCAGAGCTGCTAGGGTACAGCAACCTTGATGCAGAGTCTTCCATGGCAGTTAAAGAAGGCAACATACTGGCAAGTCGTGCGTCGGATGCTGCCAAACAGTTTCAATGCCAGAAGAAGCCATGGGGAGTCGAACAGCCTGCACGTCGTCAAGGAAAGCCTAGCATGTTCAATCTTCCAAGCTTCGTTGAACTTTCGAAGCAGGCCGGAGTTGATTTCAAGAAGTTTCAGCAATGCAACTTTGGATGCGAGTTCAAAAAGGACACAGAGATTCTGGGAAATCTGGAGCTGAGTGATTGGCCTACCCAATGTAACCATCCAATTCAAAGATGGATTATACCATGGTCAGGTAAATCATTCATGGGACCACATCCACCACTCAAAGGTAGGCAGAAAGCAATTCCGGCAGACCAGTGGGATCGTTCCATGTTGAGGACCAGGGAACCACCGGGTCCATACCTGACCAAGGCCACAGCTCATTACCCAGCGTCTTTGAACAAAGCGATAGCCAAAGCCATTTCATGCTGTAAGATTGGTAAGGGTGTCAAGAGGAAGCTGGAACATCCTCGAAACACACCCGAAACGGATGCCAACTTCTCAGGGTTGCCCACACCCAAGTTCGCCGTGTCCCAAACCTTTTCCACTGATGACTCTGACGCATGCGTCGGAGGATTAAGGAAACCTTGGAAATCCATGGAATTGGTTCCGGGGCATGTAAACTTGGGGGTACAGATTCGCAATCTTGTAGAAAGAATCATTCAAAAGCATCCTCAATTTATGAAATCGTTTTTGTCTTCGGTTGGATCGGGACAGGACATTTCATTTCCTGGCGATTCTCGGTTAATGGATGATCTTAGAACTCAGGTTGCAGAATTGCTTTTGCGTTTTCACGCAGATCCATCTGCGGTTGACCTGGGCACCATTAACCAGTCCCCAATCGACACTTGCCTGAAGGCCAACTTCATCAAGCTTTGGGCAGATTCAGCATCAGATCCTGGTGCGAAGATTGTCACTTGGCTGCTGGAGGGCGCGCCCGGGGGCTTGTCGATGCGCCCGGATTTGGACGGTTTGTTCCCTCTAGTAGTCGATGACGAAACAACGATGCATCATGATGAGTTATCAACTGATTTCGGCAGTTTTCAGAATTACTCTGGGGTGGAAGATGACCCAGAGGCTGAGAAGGCATTGGAAGCGTATGCATCCAAAGGCTACCTTTCAGTGCATGACAGTCTGGAATCATGCAAGATTGAACTGGAAGGGAAATTCCCAGTCTTATCTAGGTTGGGAGGCATCATGAAGAACAAAATTAATGAGCATGGCCAGGAAATCACTAAAACTAGGATAATCCTGGATGCAAAACAATCAGGTGTTACCAGTGCAACGGGGAGAAAATACCGGTCTGAGTTACCCAGGATGGTGGATGCAGTCCACGACATATTGGCATTAATGTCAACACAAAAGCCTGGGGAACGGATTGTTCAGATGGTTGCGGATGTTACTGACGCCTTTTGGTTGATCCCGTTGCACGTCAATGAACGACGTTTCTTTGTAGCAAAGTTCCGCAACAAATACCTGATCTTCCGACGCACTGCTCAAGGAAGTCGGACAGCGCCACTTACGTTTGCAGCCGTCATGGCACTGGCCACGAGACTACTTCAATCCTTGCTGCTTAGGAACCACTTGTCCGAGCAGGTCTGGCAAGATGCTAGGATTGAAACGTATGTGGGCGATCCTTGGATGGTGATGAAAGGCACCAGTCAGGAATTAGACAACATCACAGTCACTATGCTGGTGGGTTGGCAGTTGCTGGGCTTTCCCATTGCCTACAAGAAGGCGTGCGTTTCCAGATCTCTCCGTTGGATAGGCATGACCATCAGCATTGATCATGACGGTGTGGAGGTCGTCATTCCTGAGGACAAGATTCAAGAAGTCAGGGCTATGGCACTCAGGTTCCTGGCGACGAACGTGGTTGCTGACAAAGATCTTCGGTCATTCGTCGGGAAATGCGTGAGCATTGCCACAGTCATTCATGTCTGGAAGCCGTTCATCTCACAGTTCTATGCCGCGCTCCATGCCGACAAATCCGAAAGGGGTCCAGTCAACTGCACATGGACTAGCCAAATCAAGTCCGGGCTCCTGTGGATCATTGGATTTCTAGACCACCATGGTCTGAACATTCTTAAGAGGACCTGGAGCGTCAATGAGTACATGGCCACCGGAAGTGACGTCGTCATCGCCTGGGACGCATCACCACGGGGATTTGGTGCCGTACTCATGATCAAGGGCGTCATCGCAGAATATCTTCATGGAACACCCTCAGATTTCGAGATCGACTTGCTACACATCGAGATCGGAAGCTCGTCCTCGCAGCAAACCATGGAAAGCCTTGCAGGTCTTATTGCATTGAGGACATGGGCATCATGTTGGCAGGACAAACGAGTCCGGCTGTCCATCAGATCGGACAATGTAGGGGCGTTGGTCTTGCTAGGACCGTTGGGCGCGCATTCTGCCACCAACAACATTATCGCCAAAGAAGTAGCTTTGGACATCGGCGTCTCCAGCTTTGGACCGAAGGCAGCTGAGCACATTCCAGGCATCACAAACACCATTTGTGACGTACTTAGTAGATTTCTTCAACCTGGGCACCAAAAGCCATTTCCACGCATTTTGAATGGCGTACCCAGGAGGAGCTTAGAGAGTAGAGATTTTAAGTGGTGGAAATCATTAAATCCACCTAGTCTTGCCGCAAGCAACCGGACCTGACTGCTCGAGTCCCAAGGACTCCGGACAGAACCTGGGCAAGATAATGCGGAACAAAACAAAAAGGCGGACGCCTGACATGGATGGGAATCGTTCCTCCTCCTTTCAACCTTTCTCCCTCTTCTTCTCCATCTCCCCCTTTGCGCTTCCCGCTGCTTAGCTGTCTCTGCACTGCAGCTGTGAACTTGTGTGGCTTGTGCTTTTGACGGCGGGGTTTCCACTCGGTAGGTTGGGTTTCCTAGGATGTGGGTTGGAGTTGTTATGCTGATTTTCATGCCCGGTCACTTCATCGCATATCAAGCGACGTTTGGCTCAACTCACCATGAGAAAGGTACCCAGGAGCGTCACGTTTTTGACTCCACCTCCTGGGGACATAGACACATGGCATCTGATCTCCGTAGATGGATCAAGTGACACGTTGGATGTCGCTTCGAAGCGGATTCCGTCTCTGCCACCCAGGGATTGCGATCACCTGGGGAGGAAAGTCAGAGCCAGAACCAGGAAGGATCAGCCATCGGTGAGAGTAGAAGGACAGGCAGAGCATCACAAAGCCATGCGCTGCGAAAAAAGCCGCCTCCAAGCAGAGAGCTTTGAGTTCCCTGGACGCCGGGCTTTATGCTGCATCTTCACAGGCGCCGCAGAAAGCTTTGTTGAAGACGTGGGAACGTTTTCACAATGCCTGGTTTGACTTTTCAACACCAGTGGTTCCGGTGACTGTCCACTCGCTGAGGGCTGTGGGAGCTATGTTCAAGTGTGGAGGGTATTCTAGCTTCAAAAATTACTTCTACGCCGTCAAAGGACAACATGTCCGAAGTGGCTTCACTTGGAGTCAGCTGCTGGACAAGACCAGCAAGGACGTCATCCGATCAGTGCTTCGAGGATTGGGTCCAGCAAAGAGGTCTGATCCACTGGATGTCAAGTTGGCTGTGGATGTCACAGTCGGCTGGGGGCTCAATGAAAGAGTCCCAGACAGGCCGATTGATTCCACGGCTTTGATTCTGATGGGAATCTATTTCCTCAACCGGGAGATCGAGCTGGCAGGAGCTCTACAACATGAGATGGCAACGAATGAAGATGGATCAACCATCACCTTTCTCCTTCCAGTCTCGAAGAAGGACAGTGCTGGTCGAGGCGTGGTCAGGACACTGGAGTGCGTGTGTGATCTTCAGGTGTTCTGTCCTGCGCATTATCTATCCAAGTATCTTCGAAACCTCAAAGAGTTCGGTGACAGACTGGGCATGGATAGTGATGAATTACCGCTTTTCCCCAACCCGAAGGGAAAGCCACTTGAGAAGAAAGAAGTGGTACAGTTAGTACGGGACATCGTGGAAGAGTACATGTTTGAGGCCTCGGAAGACATGCTCAACAGATATTCCGGGCACGTGTTCCGCATCACAAGTGCACGTCACCTGTCGCACTTGGGAATGGACCCGCGCACCATTGCCATCCATGGTAGATGGACTAGCAATGCCATTCTCACGTACCTGGCAGACGCCATTTTGCAAACCGAAATCCGATGACTTGGATCCTGTGGAACCTCCTATCGCAGGACCATCTCAAGATCCACGGCTTGTTGAAAGGCTCACTGCACTTGAGGATGCGAACAAGTCTAGAACCGCACTACCCCCTGTGGTGGACGATGGATACGTGATCAATCTCATATCGTCCATCGTGCACAAAAGAAGAAGGGCAGATGAACAGGAACATTCCCAGGAACGGTCCACCCTTTGTGGATGGAAATGGGCGGGAAAGGCACAAGCCATTCCCACTCCAGAACAGGGAACATCATGGAAACGTTGCCCGAAATGCTACAAAGATGCCAGGGAAAAGAAGAACAAGAAGAATGATGACACGTCTTCATCATCTTCCTCGTCGTCATCGTCGACTGATCCCGGCCAGGATAGCGGCTGAGTCATTGAGGTTGGAATGGGTGCATCCAAGTCAATTGGAGGCTGTTCACCCCGTTGGTAGTGGTATGTCCACTTGCTTGTAAAGGGGGATGCGACCGACTCAGCAGCAATCTTGAAAATATCACTGGGTGGTGGTGGGGAATGTCAGTGTGTGCTGGATGTTTTGGTTAACATGCAATGTTAGGATCAACATGGAAGCACACACATGGTGGTTGACGTGTGGCCATTTTGGTCTCAAGACCATTGGCCCAAGCTTCACCTTTTCCCATCCCATTTCATTTTCCCACCCTGGTGAAACTAGGGCCGGCGGAGGTTGGAATGGGTGCATCCAAGTCAATTGGAGGCTGTTCACCCCGTTGGTAGTGGTATGTCCACTTGCTTGTAAAGGGGGATGCAACCGACTCAGCAGCAATCTTGAAAATATCACTGGGTGGTGGTGGGGAATGTCAGTGTGTGCTGGATGTTCTTATTTCATTAGTACTATTATTACATATTATTGCTTTGATTAGTGGATATTATTGGTTTGCAGCATTTCTTGCATGAAACTTCACTCAGATTTGCCTTTGCAACACAGCAGGCTCGTTGCTGCACGACGCTGTGGCCATGTGGGCGCCCATCTACCCTTTGCTGGGCTTTGATGTGATGTTGAAGGCACCACGGATGTTTCGGAGGGTTGTTACGCTTGCTGCGATCGCTGGTGGATTGATTTGACGATTGAATCTCTTTGATGGTGGATGGTTCAACACTTGACTGTATTTGAGTGTGGTGAGCACCTTAACAGGTGGTGCATGATTCATGTTTTGCTTGTTGATTCATTTGATGTTTTCACTGAGGTAAATCTGGCACCAAAGGGTCCTCAAACAAGGGCTTCAACTGACACACTGTAGAACCAAGTATTTCTTCTGTTCAAAGTAGCTGTGCTACTGAGGAGTTGAGTTGCTAGCTGTACTTAAGTGTTTTCTGCTTCCGCCCAACTCGAGTTTCTTGTAGCTGTGCCGGCGAGGTTTACACCTTGGTGTGTGGAAAGATCACCTCCAACCCGATCACCTCGCCCTTAGCAGCTGGACGGCGATTTGCTCTGGGAGACCATGGCAATGCTCAAGGTGGACCATCTGCTTGGTATCGTGAAGCGGTATCATGAACATTAGTACTTCCTATCTGCTTGGTATCATGAACCGGCCATCTTCCGTAGGATTGTTCTTTTGACAACAAGGTAGGAGAGCCACAGGAAATTTGTGTCGCTAGTGTCGCCATAAAACTCAATTGGTGCTGGAAACATTGGAGATAAGATCCATTGCAGCTGCCATGTCAAATCATCTCACGCTAATCCTAGCCACTTAGGCTTAGTTGTCTCCCCAAGGTTTAGAGCTTCAAGGTGTCTAAGCTGAGGACCTGCAGATACCTGTTGACTCCATCAGACTCCTACCATAGGCATCCAAGGGCCTTGCAGCTCTAAGGAGTTAGTCGTCGCCTTCGAGGCCAACAAGACCCTCGTACAGAGCGTTTCATGGCTGTGAAGCCCAAAGGGTTGGAATTTCGGTGAACTTCCTGGGAAACACAATACCTTGTATAATCTTTATATCTTACTGATATACATCTTTATTCTTACTTATATGTGTGGTAACATGTGTTTTGACACTTGGGTGTTGTGGTAACGTGTTGTAATTTCATGTGTTTCTTGAGTTCTAGCTCTTCAATTAATGGAAACGCTGGAGAATTCAAAAAAAGCCATGGCCTTTGCCTTCAAAAGAGTTTCATTCTGATCACTATGAGTGAGTGGACCCTCCATGAATTCTCCACATCAGTCCCAAGCTTGCAGTAAAGCAGGTTAGGCAAGGCAGACATGTCGCCACCCAAACGGCAGCAAACACTACAACTCTTTACTCTACAAAGTATTACGTATTATGATATACATATATGTATGTAATTAATTCATACGTATCTATATCTATATCTATATCTATATCTATATCTATATCCATATCTATGTCCATCTCCATATCTATATCTATATCTGTATCTATATCTGTATCTATATCAGTATCTATATCTATACGTATGTCTATGAATGTATATTCTACACATAACTTATATCCATATCTATTTGTACATATTTTACACATTATTTATGTCCTCAACTCGTTTTCTCCCAGGTTTGCTCCTTGCTGTCGTTAGTGGAGTCCAGCTTTGGCGACGATGACTCCAACGAGGTGCCGAGACACTGGGGCAGTTGGGGCGATGTCCCCCGCCAAATCGATGGTTGCTCCGAAGGATTGCCCATGGATGGTGCAGGTGGTTATACCATCTATGCATATCTATGCTATATATTTCTATATCTATGCTTTGCAGTAACCAGAATGTTGATAACCAAGTGTTGGTGTTGAACCGAGTGTTGATAGTCTTGGTAAAACAATGGCTGACTATAAGGCTTAATCATGGCCCAAGGGTTTGTCTTCACAGTTTGAACTTCAGATTTATTTATTGCACAGCTGATGTTTGCGATTGCTTCTAAGCAGGAAGGTACAGTCGACGGGATGTGATCTGTCCTCGTTTTCAGGGCCCATCATGTGTGGTAGAGCATCCATTTCAGTGTTTGGCAAACTCTTTTGGCGCTATGGAAATGATACGAATTTGGCACTACTGGGTACCAGGCACCCAGCCAATTAGTTTGATGTCGGAAGATGTCGGTTCCGGGTTCCAAACATTGTCCACTTGCAACTCAGCTTCAGGTTTCGATGAAGTTCGTGCAGGCTTTGGGCTCCGGGAATTGATGGGTCAAGTATGGTCAAGTGGCAAAATCACAAATTTCTTTGAGACAAGTATCTGACTTCGAACATTTTGGGCAAGGCAAGCGTGATATGAGTACAAATTGAACCGACGCGAAAATCTTTGGCGAGCTGCCATCTTTTCTTTTTGCCGTGTGCAAAAGGTGAAGTGTAGTTAGTTGTAGTTTGCTGATTTCATCATTGCAGTATGAGCAGATTGTTGGCCGATGTCACCATTAGTATGATGTCACACCTGGACCCATGTCATGTCACAAACCTTAAGCTGGCCCATTTCGACTAATGGTAGATCAACAAAATCAATTAATCACTAGCAATTGAAGGGCAAAAAGGATCGTGATTTGCCATCAAACTGCTGGGGGTTTGTGCATTAAATGGATCCGTCATTATGAGCCAAGAGTTGACTGTAATCATTGTCATCTATTGTCATTATACATCTACCGTTATTGTCATCGCCTAATAGTCTAGTGGTGAGCGTGTTTAGTACTGGTCCCATGTTGGAACATCCAAACACAGTCAGGTTACAGCTGGACCGTCGTTTGTTTCCCTTTGCTGCGTTTTGGATCAGGATGATGTGGCCGTGTCTCTGGTGGAAAATCTCGGCACGCTTTCAGCCAGCGAGGAATGGGTGGTACCTAGGCTTTCAGCAGCTCCTGTGTGCATCTGTGGCAGAGATGTGGGTATACCTCACCCCACTATGTGGGTATCTCTTCTACTATAGTGAGAATATGTCAGTATAATTAGTATATCCAAGTCCTCTCTGTTGAGCACTTCGGGATACTTTACCACTGTTTGGTGGTTTCAAAAAGTCTATGTAAATATCTCTAATCTCCAAGTTGTCCCTGCAAGAGACCCCAAACAGTGGGCAAAGCACACAGTACACATGTAACACCACCTTCTTTGGAATTTGCATACAGCATGCCATTCTATTTTGGCATGTTTTGGCGGCACACCAGCACAAGTTGTGGTGCAAATGTGACAGGACTAATTACAGTATGTGAGATCATATGCTGATTCCCGGGGTACGGCAACCTGTTCATACTTCTGTATAGCGTTGGATCTCTGTGACACATTCTTGACATCAGTATGACATTCACTCATGGGACAATGGCGCTGAGGAGAGGGCTCGGCCTCATGTGCAAGTTTTGCTGTCCATCATCAGCGCCGAGATGGAGAGTGTGCCAGGGCGAACTCTGATGGGTGGAGGATGGTGGTCAGATTTTTTGACATTTGGATCATGACATCTTTAAACTGAAGAGTATTGTTTCAGTATTTGGATTCCATGCAAGCCCCAGTCCGAAAAACTGATGACTGTCATTTTTGTTGTAAGCAATTTCTACGCAATGCCCGTCAAGCATGAGTCGTTACTCTACTAGCGGGAGTTTCCACAGCAAGATCTCACGGTGAGATGGATCAGCGACAAATCCTTTTTTGCAGCTCATTGAACATGAAACCCTCACTCTTCAGGCAGAAGACTGCTTCGGCGAACTTGTCATGGTCCCATGTTCAATTCGTAGGAGGAGTTGCAAGGTTCATTGGGGTATGTGCTCAAGCAGGCTCCAAGTGCACGTCTCTTCGTATAACAGAATGATAGACAGTCTTTGGCGGGCTTATATTTTAGCAGGTCAAGTTCTCCATGAACCCGTATGATTTGGACGTTACGATCAAGACTGAATGCATGACATGTTGCAACATCATTTGATGTCAAACATGAACTTATAAACATTCACATTCTTCTGAATGATGTCAACATCGATGTTCAGAAGACGATGTATCACAAGTCTCAAAGAAAATGAGAAAAACACAGAACTGGAACGCAGCTTGTGACAACTGCAACGCAGCTCAGGCTCTGCCCTTGGCATCCTCATGGTGGCGCTTGCGTGTGAAGTTGCAGTTCCAATCTGCCTTGGAGGAGGACAGCATTGGATGGGTGTCCAGAAGCGACAGATGGGAAACTCCTCCACCGGAAACCCTGGCTTTTGAACCACCAATTATAGGGTTTCTTGGTGTACTGGATGGTAATGGTAGTTAATCGGCAATGGTTGATATTGACAATTAATGATCTATAAATAATTCAGAAGGGCAAACAATGGTTAACAGAGTTAGGGTTGGGTAATCGAGCTGAAGTGATGACTTAACTTGAGCAATGAGGTGGCTTTGAATGCAGACATGCTTTGAGGGATGCCTGAGAGCAAGACATGAATCACTCTGTGGACAGGCCTCCTGTGAGGGTGGACGGGTATCAGGCACTTCAATCACATGAACAGTGGTCCGAACGCACTGCTTCCAACTGGATTGGACCACTGGTAGGACAACCACAATCCCATGGTCGGAATTGCCTCAATTGATCACTCAGTCATTGCTGTCACTTCTGCTTGTTATGAATGAAAGTCAATGAAAGTCACAAGTCATGTCGTCACATCCTAAACGATGGCGGTGACAGACCAGGCGCCTTGGACGTCAGTCCTGCGCCCAGAGATCGACTGCCGCAGGAGGTTTCTGTCCCCGAGCTTCGTGCAGAACAGCTGCTGATGCCGGACACCGGGACGGTCCGATTTCACACATCCGACAATGATAAGATGACATCAACAAGAACCACAACAAGCGTAAAAAGAATCACAAGTATTGAAAAGGCGGTGGCATCTTTAGAATGTCATGAAGGTACCTGTCGACGACTACACCGGAGACATGTTTGTGGTTCCATTTTTTTGACCCACTCCAAAGTGCATGCTTATGTCATACGTGCAGACATAGAGAGTCAAGATCATTTGTCACAACGATTGGGTAAACATGCGAGCTGCCCCCCACACTTGCGTCAGGACTGGTGGCGACAAACCATGGAACCACTCAGCTCTAGATTTGATGCTGAGAAGGCAGAGACAACATGAAGCAAAGGAAGGGCGTAGTAAACGTGATCATCGACAAAATGGTGTCAGAACCAAGGACAATGACAAAGTGATGTACATTTTGAGGGTGTGGCTTACCAGGTGTCCACCAATGAACACTTGCTGTTAATGGGCTGCAATCGTTTCTCCAACATGCTCCAACCATCCAAAGCTATGACTGTGGAACCAGGAACCTGGTCTGGCACACCTTAGTTATTGGAATATGTGCAGCAAAAACTGTGCTGCAAAGTACAATTTGTTCGGGACACCGGTAAAGCCAACTATGAAGAGATGACATCATATGAAAGCAGCCAACAACTGCCTGGGCAGATATGTTTTAGGATGGGCAATGCTGGGTGTGTGGCTTTGCTTAACCGCGGATATGCTAGGGACCGTATTGCCTTGGTGTTCACTGGCAGCCCTTGCCCATTGGATTCATTGGTACTTGTACGGGCAAACACCCCAGTTTGCCCGCGCCTCTGTCGTCAGCGTCTTGGAACGTCAAATTACACCGGCATAGACCCCAGATAGAACATGTATGGACAACAAGGTTGGGGTAGGGAATCAAGTAGGTTCTAATGTTTGATCAAAAATTGTTGTCAATGATTTCGATGAAAATGTCAAACGCCATGCTCTCAAGTCTGAAGGCATCTTCTGAATCTTGACCTGAAATTTTCCGATTTCCATTTCTTTTTGGAATAGAACTCTTCTTTCCTTGGAATGGAACGCTTCTTTCTCCTTGCAATAGAACTCTTCTTTCTCCTTGGAATAGTATTCTTCTTTGACCTTGGAATGGAACTCTTCTTTCTCTTGGAATAAACCTTTTCTTTCTCTTTGGAATGGAATTCTTCTTTGACCTTGAAAAAAACTCTTGCTTCTCTTGGAATAGAACTCTTCTTTCTCTTTGGAATAGAACTCTTCTTTCTCCTTGCAATAGAACTCTTCTTTCTCCTTGGAATGGAACTCTTCTGTCTCCTTGCAACAGAACGCTTCTTTCTCCTTGGAGAAGAATTCTTCTTTGACCTTGGAATGGAACTCTTCCTTCTCTTGGAATAGTATTCTTCTTTGGCCTTGGAATGGAACTCTTCTGTCTCCTTGGAATGGAACTCTTCTGTCTCCTTGCAACAGAACGCTTCTTTCTCCTTGGAGAAGAATTCTTCTTTGACCTTGGAATGGAACTCTTCCTTCTCTTGGAATAGTATTCTTCTTTGGCCTTGGAATGGAACTCTTCTGTCTCCTTGGAATGGAACTCTTCTGTCTCCTTGCAACAGAACGCTTCTTTCTCCTTGGAGAAGAATTCTTCTTTGACCTTGGAATGGAACTCTTCCTTCTCTTGGAATAGTATTCTTCTTTGGCCTTGGAATGGAACTCTTCTGTCTCCTTGGAATAGAACTGTTCTTTGACCTTGGAATGGAACTCTTCTTTCTCCTTGGAATGGACCTCTTCTGTCTCCTTGGAATGAAATTCTTCTTTGACCTTGGAATGGAACTCTTCCTTCTCTTTGGAATCGAACTCTTTTTTCTCCTTGCAATAGAACTCTTCTTTCTCCTTGGAATAGAATTCTTCTTTGACCTTGGAAAAGAACTCTTCCTTCTCTTGGAATAGAACTCTGCCTTCTCTTTGGAATAGATTTTTTCTTTGGCCTTAGAATGGAACTCTTCTTTCTCCTTGCAATAGAACTCTTCTTTCTCCTCGGAATAGAAGTCTTCTTTGACCTTGGAACGGAACTCTTCTTTGACCTTGGAGTGGAACTCTTCCTTCTCTTGGAATAGAACTCTGCCTTCTCTTTGGAATAGATTTTTTCTTTGGCCTTGGAACAGAACTCTTCTTTCTCCTTGCAATAGAACTCTTCTTTCTCCTTGGAATAGAATTCTTCTTTGACCTTGGAATGGAACTCTTCCTTCTCTTGGAATAGAACTCTTCTTCCTCCTTGGAATGGAACTCTTCCTGCTCTTGGAATAGAACTCTTCTTTCTCCTTGGAATAGAATTCTTCTTTGACCTTGGAATGGAACTCTTCCTTCTCTTGGAATAGAACTCTTCTTCCTCCTTGGAATGGAACTCTTCTGTCTCCTTGGAAAAGAACTCTTCTTTGACCTTGGAATGGAACTCTTCTTTCTCCTTGGAATGGACCTCTTCTGTCTCCT
>VSDK01009868.1:122951-160809 GCA_009767595.1 Symbiodinium kawagutii
AGCACCTGCCGACAGCACCTGGCACACAGCACCTGGACACACAGCCCCTGCCAACAGCACCTGCCGACAGCGCCTGCCGACAGCACCTGCCATCAGCACCTGCCAACAGCACCTGCACCTGTCGACAATACCTGCCACCAGCACCTGCCAACAGCACCTGGCACCCGCACCTGCAAACACCTGCCGACAGCACCTGGCCACACAGCACCTGCCAACAGCACCCGCCGACAGCACCTGGCACACAGCACCTGCAAACAGCACCTGCCGACAGCACCTGGCACCAGCACCTGGCACCTGCCGACAGCACCCGCCGACAGCACGCCGACAGCACCTGGCAGCAGCACCTGCCAACAGCACCTGCCGACAGCACCTGCCGACAGCACCTGCCGACAGCACCTGGCACCAGCACCTGCCGACAGCACCTGCCGAGAGCACCTGGCACACAGCACCTGCAGCCAGAAAGTTCGCCGACAGTGACCTGTTATTTGGGAAGTAAGAACCCCTATAGCTTCCAGCTATCTGGGGAAAAACATCGGTTTTTACGGGACAAAATGCACATGTGTGACATGAAGCGTATCTTGACGGCGCGCGCAGGTCCTTGACCTGTGTTTTGCTTGCATTCTGGAGACATACAACCCTAAAACCCTAAAACCCTAAAACCATACACCCTAAAACCCTAAACCATAAACCCTGAAAAGCTAAACCGTAAAGCCAAAAACTTAAAAACCTTTGAGAAAAACGATAAAAGCTTGAAACCATAAACCCTAAAACCCTAAAACCATAAACCCTAAAACCTTAACAATAAACCATAAACTATTACGCGCAACCCCCCCCGTTCGCCCTGTGGGCGAACTGGGGTGTTTGCGCGTACTTGTACTAGCTTGTACCCGTACTTTCCAGTACTTTCCCATGTTCTTGCGAGAGACCAAGCTTATGGTTGACCCCCCTGCCATCAGAATTCACATTTCATAAAGATTCGACTTGGTTTTCCGCAGCTTTGTGGGGAGATACCTGTCTTCCTTTGAATTTTGCTGCGGCTACATATCCCAGTAGGGACGAGTGCAATATTTGACCCAACGCATTTTTCCCCATAAGTGTGTCCCGGCCCAACTCTGATTCGGTTGATGACCACTACTTGCCACTGCCTGTCTTTCAGATTCACCTTGCACGAAAAGAATAGCTGGTATGCATCGGTGTCTAGCATCCATAGCAACTTCGTTGTGCAATGACTCTTCAGAACAGTTTCTTTAAAGAACATGTATGTTTAGAATAATTTGTTTTGCTCAAGAACAAACCACTTCTAATATAATTAAACAAAGCTGCTTTGTCAAACTTTGTCAATCTTCACTTTGTTTCTTTTTTTCGATTTGCAGAGCTTTGCAGAGCTGTCCAGCTGCTCCAGGTGTCGCAAGCCTTCTGCCATGGCTTGGAGGTGCTCAGTGACGTGTTGTGCCTCCGAGGGGCGGAAGATGCCTTGGCGAAGCATGGCTTGGCACAGGCGCGGGGATCACCGGTGGGTCGACTTAGGAACGTTGAGGTGGTTCGGACTTGCGCTGCAAACTAGGATCTACATGTCAATAATGCTCATGGTGTTTGAAATATTCAACTTCCTAATTCTATACTCTCAATAGGAACCTACTAAGTTCATCTAAGTTCATCTAAGTTCTATTTGGTTGAGATTCTATCTAGTTGATACTTGAGAGCAACATGTAATTCATGGAGTGCACCATTGAGGTGCTCTGTTTTTCATGGTTTGAAGCTTCCCAGGTGGAGATTGTGTCAGGATGGCTCTTCCCATAGGTTGGAATAGGTTGGAGGTCCCCCGGCCATAGGGACCCTGTGACACAGTGTGGAGGGGTGGGGAATCATGATCAAGGATGATCAAGGCAAGTTGTGGATGTAACTATTCAACAACCAGTCTATGACTGGGGAAGCAAGATAAGATGCAGGATAATGATGAGGATAGCGCCATGATGCTTGATAGTGTTCCCCAACAATTGCAAGTTGTTTCAGTATGTTGCTAGAAGTTCACCATTTGGTCTACCGTGCTGGGGAGTTCCCGTTCCCCGTCCAGCAAGTCTTGAATGAGGAAGTTTACAGACCAGTAGCAAAGAAATAGAAGTGCTCCCTTTGATGTGGCCTCCCTCCATGAAATCCTAATGACAACGTAACTATTCAATTGAGAAGCCATACTCCCCGTTGGCATCTGCAAGACGTTCCTGGCCCGGTGTAAGAGAAACACATTGGCAGAAGCAATGGCAGCTGAGCGCTGGCAGGCCATCTGGTCTTTGGTCATGAAGCAGGATGTCCAAATCTTTGGGCTGAAAAGGCCTGGCAGTTTGGACTGGGCCACAGGGGATTCAGAATGAGGCTTCGAGTTGAGGCGAGGGGGACAGTTTTTTAAATGGATTGCTGACTTGTGCTATTTGGGTGGGATTTATGATTTATGAAAATTTATAAGGCTACAAGTTACGATTCTTTGCCATCAGTGGTGAACTCATGCCAGCGGGGCTGTGTGGATCCAAGCCGGTCAGCTGGGAGATAGCTGGTCATTGCAGCTGCAATTCAGCAAGGGTATATAATCAGACGCAATCAGCCCGGTCAGGCTGCCGCAGAAGTGTTCAAAGGCGCTGTTACGATGGCTTCACACGGATACGGTGAAGAAGGCGATGGCGAGCCATGGCCCATAATGCCCTCTGAAGGTGGTTGCTCATGGGAAACCTGAGCAACGAGCAACATTTGTAAAATGATCTATCTATCACTATAATTACACTCTTTGGCAAACTGGTTTCTTGCAAGCCAGCTACATAGATCACCCATTGGCGATGGTCCTTTTCTGTTGGCAGAAGCTACATGATTGGCAACCTGTTTTTGCAACATGTTTAGTCGCGCAGCGGGTTTCCACTGAGATTGACCAAAGTGTAGACTCCATAGTTCTTGGATTCAGTTTCTTTCGCTCTGACTGCACTGTCTCTTTCCAGGCTTTGACGACACAGACACTACAGCCAAAAACCTTGCAGATGTACATGAACTTTCTCGAGGTCTGGAGCAATGTGGTGCGTCTGAAACCAAAAGGTGATGCAGGATGCAGATGGATGGAGAATTTCTCCTTGCAAGTGGAATTCAGGTGTAGCAGTGATTCGAGTCCCAACAGTCACTGAGATCTGTGTGTGCCGCCGTGGTGAGGATGTCGAGGAGTTGGCTTCGAAGAGCCTGGAGGACGATATCGCGAAGGCACCAAGCTTTGGAGGGCTGTTGTGTCGTCTTGGGCAGAAGGGATGGTGTAGATATTTGTGAAGTGAAACGGATGTGGGTTTGGATGGTGAGGCCCAAGTCGTCGATGATAAGGATGATGGCCGTGATTGTAATGGCGGACAAACCTCGTGATTGATGAAGCCTCAACGTGTGACACCGAAGAAACTCTCAGAATTTGCTCTGTTGAAGGGCATACGGGGACTTCATGACAGATTCGCTGTCTTTCCCTTTCAAGAAAGATCCAAGAAGCACACCGGATTCCCTTCACCAGAGATGGTGGGAACACATGGGAACCCATGGGAAGCCATGAATGTCACAAATAATGGGATATGTGCTGCAGATGTACATGGATCAAACACCCACGGGCGCCGGATGCATGTTTTGTTCACCAACACATAGGTGATCATAAGTCCAGCATAGGTCGTAGTTCCAATCCAGTTGATAATCCTGCCCATTTGTAGTTCCAGTCACCAAAATTCTACCCATGACCCATGGGGGTACCATGATTTATCGTAGACCGTTGCAAATCATTTTAAACCTTTATAAATTATATTGAATTATAGACCATTCTCAACCATCACAAACCATTACAAACCAAAATGATTGACTACGGAATCTAGATCCTTGCAGAGGCCTTTGCCTGCAACGGCTCTGCGTGGCTTTGCTGAGGTTGAAACGCTGGAGGGCACGCCGTGCCTCGGAAGAACTTGAGGAAACGCTGGCGAATTGTCATTGGTATGTCATTGACATATATGTAGAGTAAACAGCTGGCAAATTGGTATTGCCATTGGTATAAAGATGTGTAAACCAGAAAGATGTGTAGAGTATAGCAGCTACAGCAGCTATGCTGTGTCAAGTTCACTGAGAGACACAGATTAATTGTGTCCATTACACACGGACATGGACATTCTACACGTCAAATCCTCGGATTTTGAGGCCTTGAGCCTAAATCTAGCCCTTAAGTCCTGGAGTTCCTTTCATGTAGCCGCCACCATTTTTGTAACTTCTTGAATAATGTTGTCGGCACAAAGCGATAGCCTCGATGTCGAAATCTACCTAAGCTTGCGATCTTCAAGTGCGACCATATCATGAGGTCTGGTCACAGGGTCATTGCCATGTTTTACAAAGCACCTGTGCCCTACTTTCTTCGTCTTGGTGTGCGCACCGCTGGCACTCAGGGAAGTGTTGCATGCTTCGGCGCGCTTACGAAGCCGCCTCTCTGACTATGCCCAGAGCAGCTCGGTGTCAGACAGCATGGCTTTGCTGTACTTCTTCCCACAAACATCTCTTAGCAACAACAAACGTTGACATAGGCAGGGCAATGAGTAAAGGAATGGCCGAATGGCCAAAGGACTGATGCTGATACCCCAAAGTGAACCATTGGACCTTTACACCAGACCTCAAAAAACATCCTTAAAGAAATGGACACCTTTGACATATCCGTTGATATCCTTTGATCCTGTCTCGAATTTGACGTCGCTCTGTCTGAGGCTTGGTCGGTGCTGAGCAGCCCCCAGCGGCTCCTGACCAACTGGGCGACTTTCTGACACGCGACCGCTCCGCAGTGACCTGGACACGTTGGAATGGGTCGAGAAATCCTTCATTTCAAGAGAGAAACGGAGATCCAAGGAAGCAAACCGAAGCAAACCCAAAAACACGAAGCATCGCCAAGCAAAGCACTTGTATGCCATACTGTATGCTTTGGCAGTATCCCTTGCACCTAGAATAGAATGAACGACCTCTTGACATCGCAAAATGATGTCAGGTGACGGTACTTTTGTTGGATGGGTCCAAAGTGGTTCAAAAAGTTCAAAGCGCATAGGTTTCAAAATGTTTCAAAAGCTAAATTCACCAGTGAGTTGGTGCTTCTCAAAAACCTCCGAAAAAAAAGGGTCATTACTGACCATCAAATGGGTACGGTCAGTGAACCCGTCCCCAACAGCGGCTCAGTGTTCATTTTTGGGCTGTGAGTGGCATTGAGGTCGGGGCTCTTGTTGCCACTTATCACTAAGATTTGAGTTAGCATGCAATTTTCTCTCAGATGTTGTCACCTACAAACATTGGTTAGTTCTTCGTGAATTAGGCCGATGGCCTTGCATCTTTGGGTCACGCAGTTGGACGACCGCGCCAGCGAGGCCATTTTCACCGCAAAGGTGATCCGTCGCATCGGTGGCGACCAGGAGTTGTGCCGACTGGCCATCTGTGGCCGTGGCCGAAAAATGCAAGGACACTTGGGCTGAGAATTTGCATATTTTTTGGGGGAAGAGAAGTTGAGAACTGCGGAGTATAACGAGCAAGTGATGCGTGTACTGGATAGTTCTGGTGAGATCAGAACTCTTCGGGTGTGCCCTCCTCCAAAGACAACCTCCCTGAAGAATCCTGGTGCCATTACGAGTTCATTTTCCAGCATCAAAACCGGTTGGTTGCTGGGTCACCTTGATGGTGTTGCTGGTCAGTTTTGTGGCGCTGAAGACTCTGCCTGAACATCCCGCATTTGACCCCTCCTATGTGAGAAAAAATGGATTGTGAATTATTGTGATAGCGAACTCATTTTTTTGGGACAATTGAATACAATTGATACATTTATTTTGACTTTGCCTATTGGTTCACTGAAGGTGCACGCAAAAAAACACACACTTCATGCGGATTGTTGGGCCACCTATCATCTAAGAGAATGGCCCGGGTACTGACCAACCGAAACCGTCAATGCCATCCATTTGTCCTAAGCTCAGGGCTGCTAGAACAACTTTTCTGGGTAGACAAAAAGGATCCATGTCCCTCTGGCAATTTCGAGGCACTTTGCCATGGTTTCCACTGGACCCAGTGCGACTGCCGAGTTTGTCCAACGATCTACCGGATCCCTTTGTGCCTTGCTGGCAGACGCAAATGGTAGTCATTGGATTTGATGTTTCAAAGGACTGAACATCGGCAATTCAATTTTCAAAGAATCCATCAAACACACATCCTTTTGGATGCCACAAATTTGGATCACAAAGCGTCCAAGCAGGACAAGAATGGTCCTTTGTTCAAATTGTGCTTCTGTTTCATGGCTAATCCTCAGGTGCGGTTGATGCCGAGGGACAGGTGCTTGGACAGGCGCCATGATGTGGCTGGCGGAACCCAAAAGGGGAATCGACTAAATCCAATCATAGAAATTCATACTGTAGAATGGAATATGAATGGAATGCGCAGAAATATGTTTTTTTTTGAAGGAACCCAGAGAAGTTCCAAGGAATCTTTAACAACTGGCAACCACTTCCAAGAATTCTCAATCAGAAGACACGTGTGAAAACCTCATGATGCAAAATCCATTATGTCCCCGACTTGTAGAGTCCCTCGCTTCATAGTCTCAACGTGGCTCAACCCGAAGAAATGACGTCACATAGAAATGATGACCTTTGACCTTCATAGATAGCTCGATGAAGTCGAGACATTTGAGGCTCGAGTTTCCCCATAAAGCTTGCCTCAATGTCCACCGGCTATGAGGGTTCTGCACCTCGAGGAGATGATGTGTTTGATCTTCACGTGCTGTGTATGTCTGGTGAAGGATTGACCTTGAGTGTCTCCCCTTTGACCTTGGGTCGGGAAGTGCGGAAGCGCGTTTCAGATCAAATTCAAAAAGCAGGCGCAAAGATTGAGCTGCGTCATGGTGACTCAGAATTTCTGCTGAACCAAAGCTTACAAGACCAAGGCATTACGGCTGCCCTCACTTTGTCTTGCATATATGTGCCAACAGACTTATATGCTGCATGGACTTTTGTCCAAGGATTGGAAAGAATGGAAGGTGCCATGGAAGGGTTGACAAGTCTATGTGTTGAAAAACATGGTGAGTACTTGCTTCATCTCCCTAAAACCCTTCAGAGCTTGACTCTCGGTGGTAGATTCAATCGAAGGCTGCTTATGACCTTGCCAAGCCAAATTCAAAGCTTGACCTTTGGTTTTCACTTCGACCAAAGCTTGGAACAAGTGACTTGGCCGCCCTCCCTCCAGCACCTGACATTTGGCGATAGATTTAATAGGAGCCTCGAGAAAGTCACTTTGCCGTGTAACCTTCAAAGTTTGAGTTTCGGTTTGCATTTCAACCAGAGCCTGCAAGGAGTTAACCTGCCGAGCAGCCTTCAAATCTTGACTTTTGGTAGTCAATTCAATCAAAGTCTTGAATCGATTCTCTTGCCAAGCTCTCTTCAAAGCCTGACCTTTGGCGACAACTTTGACCAAAGCCTGGAGAAAGTGACCTTACCAAGCGATCTTCAAAGCTTGACACTAGGGAGTCATTTCAACCATAGTTTGGAGCGAGTGGTCGTGCCACGCAATCTCCAGAACTTCAACTTTACTTTGAACCTAAATGATACGTTCAAGAAGGGGCTGGAGTTTGTTACTTTGCCAAATAGCCTTTTAAACTTGACATTTGGTGGCTCCTTCCAAAAAAGTCTGAAAGGTGTGACACTGCCGAGCACTTCCCAGAACCTGGCATTTGTCTTGACTTGCAACCCAAACCTGGAATATATGACCTTTCCGAACGATCTTCAGATTCAAAGCTTGGCTTTCGGTTGCCACTTCAACCAGAGCCTGGAACGGGCAAATTTGCCAACTAGCCTCCGCAGCTTGACATTAGGTGAGTCTTTCAACCAGAGCCTCCAGGGTGTGACTTTGCCCAGCAACCTTGACACTTTGACTTTTGGAAGGGAGTTCAACCAAGATCTGGAACAGGTGACCTTGCCAAATAGTCTGCGGCACCTGGCATTTGGAAAGCACTTCAATCAAAGCCTGGAGTTTGTGACCTGGCCGGACAAACTCCAAAAGTTGACTTTTGGCAGTCACTTCAACCAACCTTTGCAACCTGTGACCATGCCGAGCACTCTTGAAGACTTGACGTTTGGCTGGAATTTCAACCAAACTTTGGAACGTGTGATTTTTCCGTGCAATCTTCAAAGCTTGACTTTCGGTAGCCAATTCAACCAGAGCCTCGAACGTGTTACGTTGCCAGCCAGTCTCCGAAGCTTGACAATTGGCGAGTGGTTCAATCAGAGCCTTGAGGGTGTGACCCTGCCCAACCTTGAGACTTTGACTTTTGGAAGGGAGTTCAACCAAGATTTGGAACAGGTGACCTTGCCAAATAGTCTGCAGCACCTGGCATTCGGTCAGAATTTCAATCAGAGCCTGCAGTTTGTGACCTGGCCGGACAAACTCCGGCACTTGGCCTTCGGAAAGAGATTCAACCAGCCCCTGGAGACTTTGCCAAGCAATCTCCAGAGCCTTTGTTTTGATGCTCAGCCTCAGAGAATCGAAGCGTCCAGGAGCCTTCAAAGCCTCACAATTGGTGAAACAAGATTGAGTTGCCAAAGTTGCCAATGATTTGCATCCAATTTAAGGAACTTGCTGTAACTTGTAGATATTGACATGATCTTCTACACCTGACAAGGCTCAAAGGTCTGCGGAAGTCGCAAGGTGTGCAAAAAGGCGACGCAGCTGCGACATTTTTCTGTTGCTGAATCTATGTGGTCCAGGGTTCAAAGGTGGGTCACAATTCATAGAGGAAAAGTATGGACGACACAGAACTTTCACTAGTTCCCGCGCTCCCTTTTTCAATGCCGTGAATCCCTTCGAGGTGCTTGAAAGGTCAATAAATGTTCATTAATGGGTAATGAGGGGGTAATGATTTCGCATGATTTATTCATTCAGGGATCATCAAAAGAGGATACTCTGTTTATCTTTCTTTCAAGTTCCAAAGGCTCCATGGCCAGGCCTCATCTCCAATCGCTCCCACAGAGGTACATGGCAATGTGCAGTGCTTGCGGACTTTGCGCGAGTTCTCCATACAATCTGGACGCTTTCAAAAAGGCGTGGGGATGGCGCGGGAAGGAATTGAGGCTAATCTTTTTTTGCTATAATCTTTTAAACACATTTTAAGAATGTTTGAGACTCATTTCGGGTGCTTTGGAGATAGCAGTTAGCAGGGCAACTCTGCTCATTTCCCTAAGAGAATTGACGCAGAAGGACAGAACCTACCTGCAAAGAGTAAGCGGAGAATTGTGCGTGTCAGACAACATGATGCAAAATACGCCGAGTGAGTGAAGATCTGCTAATAGATTGTTCTTGCTGTTGTTGTTGTTGTTGTTGTTGTTGTGGTGGTGGTGGTTATCCCTCATTGCAGGTTCATTTATATCCAAGCTCTGCCCTTGGCCACGTACGTGGTGACCGTCATTGCTGCACAATAGATAGTCACAAGATAAAAGATCATAAACAAATAACGATGCAATCACATGTCATACATCTGGTGATTTCATTCATCAGCAAAAAGCGATTCCTCACATTTGGTGCATCTTCAATAGACAAGACCTCATGTGTAGCACAGATAGAGTTGCGGAGTGTCACTTCCCCAAAGGGCTGCTCATATGCTGGGAATTCTCAAGCCCCTATAATCCAAAGATGACACCAGGGAAACTGGCCATGTCTGTCGACCCACCAATCTTCTGATGATTTTTCACGGCCGTTGTCACGGGCGTGGAGGACTGGCTTGATACATTTGACAACTACAGAATTGCATTTTGTTCTCATCCAGTATCTCAGTGTATCTCATCCCTTTTCCTTTAGCATCCTCGTGTGTGTTGGTCCGCCCAGGCGATTGACGAGGAGTGCAAGGGCATCTCCAAGCGCACCCATTTGGTTCTGAGCTGCACCGCCTCCAGAGTGTTGTTGAATCGCCAGGCAGCATGGGAGTGGGAGCAAGTGGAGTCCATTGGGGCACAAAGTGCACGAGATTGGCATTTACTATTATTCACGCGGCATTTTTCGGAAGCTGGACAATCCTCAGGTATTTTCTTGTCAAGGGGCTTGTACCAGCTAAGCTTGACCGCCCATGAATCTTAGCTTGATTTGATGATTCTCACTGAACCCGATTGACTGATTACTTGTGTGAA
Organism: Symbiodinium kawagutii; assembly: GCA_009767595.1. Lineage (NCBI taxonomy): Eukaryota > Dinophyceae > Suessiales > Symbiodiniaceae > Symbiodinium > Symbiodinium kawagutii. The sequence goes on from VSDK01009868.1 coordinate 133,127, forward strand.
TTGTTTTGATAGCGCGCCTGTTGGTGAACCTTTTCCCCGCAGTGGCCCGTCCTTGCTTGTCAACCGCCTGTGCCAGGGGGGAAGCGACGACCCCCTCCTTTCCAACACCAAAGGTGGTAGTAGTAGCAATAGTAGTAGTAGTGGTAGTAGTATTAGACAAAATATTCAGAGTTCAAATACTATTTGCATTGTTCAGCTTACTGAGAGACTTGAACATATGTTTAGATATTTCGGCCTTTTGAAATATTTTGCATGTTTAGCTATGCAATGTTTCATATGTCAATATTTGACAGGAGAAACCAGCCTGATCGCATTGAAACGTAGCAAGGAGGCATAAACGTGGGTATTGGATCCTTGGGGGGAGGGACTCCATTTTAATAGACATTGTGAAACATGTCGGAATGGGGGGAGGTAATGCGCTGGCCCCACCCTTCTGGTACGAGAAGCTCTAAATAGCGAACTCTCATTGTTGCGGTACTTTCCAGTGAATTCTGGCATGGTTTCCAAGACCGATAATCCCTATGACGCAATGGTATTCAAAACCATTCTTTAGTTTTTTTTTGTCAACTTCCAAGACGTAGAGTCCGCTCGTTCCAGCAACAAACATACAGACAGACGGGCAGATGCTGAGCCAGGCTGGGAGCCAGACAGCGAGGATCCATTGATATAGAGAGAAACAAATTAGTTCCACCCACCCATCCATCCATCCATCCATCCATCCATCCATCCATCCATCCATCCATCCGTCCGTCCGTCCGTCCGTCCGTCCGTCATCCAGCTTTCTATCCACCTAATTTAGATATATTTAGATCCTATCGACCTATTTCCTACCTATCTATCTATCTATCTACCTATCAATCAATCAATCAATCAATCTATCTATCTATCTATCTATCTATCTATCCAGTCATCCTGCATGCATTCAGCACGCATAAATAGAATGACCAGCCCTGGGAGGTGGCTGTGGATGAGGGCATGGAAGCACTGAGACAGTGGATCTCTCAGAGCTATGTAGAAGAGACTCACAACAACAAAAGGACTCCGGCGGTGGCTTTGTCATTGCTTCCTGGTGCCAAAGTAGTACCATGTAGTGCCAATTACAACAGCAATACAATGCAACCAGTAAGATGTGATCTGAACACTGAACCCCAAGAATCGGCCAAGACTTGTCAAGATCTGTTTTGCTGCATGTCTTTATTTGCAAGTGCTACAGTTGCAAAAGAAACTGCTGTTCATCCGATGAATCACTTCAGTCCAAATGAACAAACGTTTCGGGAGAGACCTTGCTGTCGTTTTTTTTGTTTTTTGGCCCTCTCCGTGATGCGTTCTTACATCTCCCAGCAAGTGGCACGGTTTCTGTGGCACGTTGCACGTTGTGATGGCAGGAGCAGACAGATGATCATCGACAGAATGTTTGCCAATACCTTGCTACCCCATCTGGAGGACATAATCGACAACATGGAAGTTGGGAATCCTTGACGTTTACCAACACCGGCACATTTATGATCGGACCATGATGATTTGATTGCATACGCGGCCCCTTTTATCATTCGTGAAGTATATGAATTACATGGAATTTGCGAGCAGTTGAATTTATGGATTCTTCACCAATATATTTCAACAGTACATGCAGTTGAAAGCAACAGCTTAGCATGGATGATCAACAGCTGAGAGCCTGGATCATCCCTCTTCTCCGAGATCGATCCGAAGGACCTGACCTCACAAGAAGAGATCCCAGATGCGCCGCCCAGGATGGGCCAACGGCGCTTCAGTGTTGGTTGCGCAGCGATTGCACACGGATTGCACACTGATTGGCTCACTGGGGGCAGACGCACAGGACACCAGGAAGGGTCTTAGGGGTGGCAGCTGGAGCCACAGGAAGTTTCTCGAGCAGATGGCCATTCTGCTGTGCATTTTGACGATCGAAGCTCAACACAACTCCTGGTACCTTAGCTCAAAGAAGTCTGGAGCATGTTGCCGGTGATTTTCGCAGCTTCAATCTGTTTTCTTAGTTTTTTGGATTCTTCATGGATTGTTGCCGGAGATTCTGAGATTTTTCCTAGTGGTAGGCTTTTCTATGCTTTTCTGCCTCAGGAACGATTCGGGTTACGTCCAAACACTCTAACTGGTAGCCCACAAATTGTTGCAGCCCTTGAGATCTTTGAAGACAGGGCTGGATGTTCCTTCTGTTGAGGCCAAAGCCAGGCGTGCAGGATACATATGATCTGCATGATGGTAGCGTATGTCATCCTAGTAGCGGCTGTGCCACCGATCAGGTTGGAAGCAGTGATAACGAATCCACGCGAAGCAAAGAGACTCTTCTGGCCAACGATGCCTGAGAGCGAGGTGGGGGCGCTTGTGAGGTCCACTGAGTGTGTTATACAGGTGGAAGATGGAAGATGTGGAGACTGCAGATCGGGACACCATGGCTACATATGGCGACTAAGTTCTCCCTGCTTCAGTGGCTGTTGTGAGACTTGAACAAGGGTAGCTTTGAGAGAGCGTGGCTGGAAGGTTTAGGTTCGTCTAGATGATGCACATAGTATACGCTCTATTTGCATTGTATGTGTATATATTTGTCATTTTTCTTCTTATGAGTTGCATGAGCCATCTCACATTGGTGTCACAAGGGTGGTATCCCAAGCCCAAGAATGATCACCTTAGTGGGGAAACCGTCCATCTTGACAGAATTCATGGCCACCCCATACCCAGTGCAGCTTTTGCCGTGAGGAGGCGGCGGTGATTGGCGCCATGGGTTATGTGGGCTGGTGACTGGGCATCTGGAAGAATTCTTCAGCTGGATTTCACTCCATTTTCGCCTGGTCCTGCGTGTCCTCCGGAAAGTTTTTGGAAAGAATGTTTCACAGGGACTACACAAATGTGCCTGTACAGAATATGAATAAATCACCGGGTGGAGACGTGGATGCATAATTGAATCGGTCAAATGAACTGATAACTCAGTTATGTATGTACATATGTATGTAACTATGTATATGTGTGTATCTAGCGGTTGTTTCTTTTGTTTCTCAGGTATACCTGTCCCAACGGCCATCCCTACTCTGTGGGAGAGTGCACTCGTCCCATGCAGCTGGGCCGTTGCCCTGTGGTGGGCTGTGGTGCGGCGATCGGCGGCCAGTCGCATCAGAACGTGTGCCTTGGCGACCGTTGGAAGGACTTCCTTTTTGGATCTTAGTTTGACGGCAGTTAGTTTAGTATTCGTAGAATGGTGAAAGTATTGGTTTAATAGCAAAATCAATGTCGGTTTCACATTTTGATGTTACTGTTTTAATGTTAGTACAGTACTTTGGAAATATGTTGAGGAAATATGTTTCTTTGGATGTTTCTTTTGAGAGGGATACTAGGTCTGTGTTCTTTACCGTTGTACACCATATCACGCTGTCACACGCTCCATCTCATGTTTTCTCATCTGCTTTAGACAAAGTCAGACTGTGGTGTGGGGGTTGCGTAGTTGACAGCAACTAAGGGCTGGTGTCAAGTCGGTGAAGCAGGACCCAGTCATGCTTGGTTGACTGATAGCCGCAGGTGTTATGCAGAAGCGGGTATGTCTTGCCGACATTTCCAGATGCTACACTCATTGTCCTGCAACTGAGTCAAGAACCAAGCAGTTTCCAACACTGAAAAGGAATTGCTGCTGTATTTTTATAGTTCAGAACAAATCGCCTTCAAAGACGGGGCCAGATGGTGGAACTTTGTAGACCTCTCAAGTTGTAGTGCTGTCTAAGAGGATTGAGCGGATCCTGCAGAGTCGTTGGACTTTGGACCCAGGAGTCTTTGACCAAACGTGCTGAGACGGGCTTCATGCCCGCCACGAGCGAGCTGTTGGATGCTTGGCACGGAGGCCATGGAGACGCAAGAGATCTTCCCAAAGGATGGGAGCTAAGCTGAGACACAATTGTTGGCTCATGGAGGGGCTAAGAGCCAACTTGACTTATGCTTAGTTCGTGTTGGTTCGTTAAGATCAGATTCATCCTGGCAAGATCTTTGTTTCGTTGGTCAGCAAATTTGATTTGAAAAGTGCAAGACCATGGTCAACCTGAGTCAACCTGAGTCAACCTGACCAATGCCTGCCCGACACCAAGGACCAGACGATCGTGAATCAGTTTCTCGGCCAAAGAATTCCATGTGCTCCAGGCTTGGCTGGATCCTTGGGGAGACCGGCATGTGACATGTGTTTGAAGCTCCATCCTCGAAGCGCCAGCGGTGGCCTTGCGTTCCGAGTGGCTGCTCCTGAGGTTCAATCGCCAGCTGAACATGCGGGGTTTGAAATGCTTGCGCCTGGTGGTCTACATCTCCTTGTGGGTTCGGTGCCTCAGAACAGCCATGGCTTGGAAAGAATTCCATGGTGTGTGTTTGTGCTTGAAACGGACTCCCCAGTCATCAAGATGCCTGGAATCCATTGGAATCCAAGATCAAACATGTAGCTGGGTGGTGTTTGGGCACCCGACAAATCTGTAGAAACCTTGCGCGTTTTTGAGCATCACAAAGTCGCTGCTTTCCAACAGGCCCGGGTGTTGCTAGCTGTTGCAGTGGCTTTGTCAATTTTGATGATGGACGCGTTCAGCTCCAGACACGATGTATGTATATTAATTAATATCTATATTTATATTTGTATGTACATTATCTTTGTATATGCATGTGTGTATGTAAATGTATATGTATGTGTATATGTCTACATGCAGGTATACATGTTATATATATATATGTATATGTATATGTGCAGATATGTCTCCTCTTGTTTCAATACCCAGGTTTTCTTATGTAGTGGATCAAACTTCAACACAGCTTCCTTGAAAGTGGCAAGATGACCCGGAATGCAAGAGCAGTCATGGCACTGCAACATCCAGAAAATTCCAGCACAATCAATCCATAGCACATCCACTGTGCGGGAATTGCAATGAGCTGCTTCTCACTCGAATATGTACACCAATATTGGTACAGCATAATCATTTTGACAGGGAAAACCGCTTACTTGGTGACAAACCATGGTCATTCTTGGCAACAGTTGTCCTTGGGCATTTCAATTTCTAGCCTTGCGATTGCCCAGGTGAGCTTGGGAGGTGACCAGGGGGACGTGGCAGCTGCAATGGTGAAAGCTGGGCAAGGGAGCATCAGGCGCGGGAGCCGTTGGAACACCGAAGCTGGTCATGCTCGAAGTATGTGATGCCATGACGAAGGTGGTTGAGTTTTTTTTTATCAATTGGTTGCCATGTAGTGTATCTACTTAGTCAATTGGTTAGTTAGTTTGTTGGTTTGTTGGTTCGTTAGTCAGTTTGTTGACGCTAGTTAAGCTTGGTTCACGAGAGTTGGTAAATGCTAGCCAATCTTAGTTAAATTCTAGTTAATGCTAGTAAACCTGAGCCACGCCACATGGTTAGTTGGACAGTCAGTTTCTGCGTCCGTTCGTTGCAGTCAGTCAATTCGCAAGTTACTTAGTTCGATCGTTGCTTAGTTAATGGGTTGCTTGAACTTAGCAGGTAAGTCAGGTAGTAAGTCACTTACTGTAGTACGTTACCCGTAAACAGTTTATTTGCCTGTTTATAGTTTGTGTATTGGGATATGAAATGGCTCCATCCTGCGTCCCAATCATTTTGGGATTCGACCTTGTGGCATCTACTTTGTTCAGCGGTTATATTTGTGAAATTGCTTGCGTATTTAGAATCGTCGTGAGTCGTGGGAACTTTGTGGATGTAGGCTTGACAGCAAAGCCATGGATGTGTACGGAGGAGGAACATCTTATATGGTGACAAACTGAGATCTTCATGCATCATACTTTAGTACATTCTTGTTTAATGAATTTCAAAGTAGAATCAAAGATCTCTCTTCAAAGCCGAATTCTCAATTTTGATGCAGTGTTTTTCTGCCAGGAGCGCAGCTGAGTTTCTCTACGGCCAGATTTGTGAGGCTCTCCATGGCTGACAGTTTGGAACAGCTTCATGCAACGTTCCGCTACTTTGGATGGTAACATGTCAGATACTGAGTTTTAAACACCACCGCGCTTTAGATCATCTTGCAGGGAAGGTAAAGGCTGTAATTTCCCTACACATGTGTGGGATATTTGGCTCACTTTTGATATGTTTTGATCAAGGGGATCTTTTTTTGAAATCTAGATGGTCTGACTTGAAACTTGTTCTTTGATACGATGACCTTGAAGCTGTCATGTCTGAGAACATATTTGTTTTTAGCATCACATCCATAAAGTCATCTCTAAAAGTCGAGTTCGTGAGGCGCAGACCCAGATAGTTGGAAGATCACTTTCCGACAAGAAGGGATACCTAAGGGATACAAATTTTCACACCTTTATCCTTTTCTGCTGTTAGTCAGGGTGGCGAGGCAGGCGAGGCCATGGGGTGCTCCTTGGGAGGTTTGGAAGGACCTGCTTCAGCGGACGAAGTTGCCCAGCCGAGAGTTGTGCGCCTGGCTTCACCTCACGGTGTTGGAGACGCCCAATCTGGTGCTGCGAAGCTGGGACGAAGAAAGATGACGAAACATAAAGAAGAATGACATGATTAAGAATACAATGAGACAATAAGAATAGTAAATACAGAACAAACTAAGACAATACAATAAGAATAGTGAAGAATAGTGAACAAATTAAGACATGAGTAAGAAATTACAGTTACGTCTAGATAGATATAAATACAAGCGATGAGTTTTCTCGATTTGTCGTCGGGAAATCTTTTCGGACAGCTCCTAACAGGATCCACCATCCCCCTGCCAACCCTTGGGCCTTGAAACCTCAGTGAGCTCCAAGGAAAACTCAACACTGAAGAGGATCGCTTGCAATACGAGGTCGAGTTTCAGGCCGATCAGATGCGTAGATAGAGATGTGTTGAAACATTAGGGTGATAGGATCAAGGGGGATCAAAACAAGTGGCCCATGTTTCAAGATGTTTCAAGAGGTAGCGAGCTGCCCCCACTTGTCGCCCCAGATTGCCAGCGAGAAAGCCATGTTCAATGGCATGACCGGGGAGGCCTGGCCTACACTGATGGGGTCGGTGCAGCTGTATTTTTGCAAGGAAGAAACAAGGCGCAGATTGAAAAGTTTCTGTCCTCCTTTCAGATTTACTGCATCTAGTTAGTGAGGTCTAATAGCTCGAAGAACGCAGATGGATCCCCAAATGTCTGATATTTGCAGACCCACATCAAGTCAGGAGCTACCATTGGGGGTCCAAGCTTGAAACTCGCAAAGGGTTGTCTTCCTCGGAAATGGCTGTAGCACAGGTGGGCCACACATTTCCGGCATTTTCCACCATTGAGACCCAGGTAAATCAGCTCTCCTAGTCTTGTTGGAGATCACCGCTACGTTTATGTTACACTTTGCCGCACAGATACTTAAGTAAGTATTTGGAACCTATTTTCTCAAATGTTCACAAAAACGAAATGCATCTTCTGAAAACACACATTGTTGGTTTTCTTTGATTGCACTCATCCATACAAGTAACCTAAGGGTTTACTGGTTACCTCTATTTTCTGAAATGATTTTTGGGATGTCTCGTAGATGATTGATATTGATTGTAACCAGTGATCATGGTTTCCTCACCCGCAAATCAAGGAAACATCAAAATTCATGACCCCTCGAGTTTTAGCTACTGGTATCTTCCTAAAAATGAACAGCTAGAGCACATAATTGGATCACCAGCCCGCTTTCCAGGTTCGCAAAATCATGAATGTCGGCACGGACTACACGGCAGCAGCATCAGCTGGCTTTGCGGGCGACTGGAAAGAGCTTTGCGCCCCTCGAATAGATTTGGTGCCCCTGGTTGTTCAACAATGACATGGGTATTACGATAGGCGATTTGAATGGCTTCAATTGGAGTTAAAGTCCAATGCAGGATCGTCGAGTCATATAGCTCTGGTGAACGGGTGCCAGAGCATGCTGGAATTGTGCCCACTGAAGATGACAGTTATGCTGGTGATATTGAATAAACTTCTAGCAATGATACAACTCCCGTCAGCCATGAAGATACTTTTGCAGAGTCTCAACGAACCTTGATGAGAAGTATCAAGAAATGAACAGGTCGCCAATGTTTGATTGACATGTGCAACTGTTCATTCTGCGTGTTGAAATCAATTTGCTGGCTCAGCATTTTCTATTTCTCCGTAGTCGCCAAATCAGAGAATTCAGCTTCAATCCTCTAGCAGTAAATCTATTACTTCAATCTTGTAGCAGTAAAAGTCTGTCGAATGTGACATCTCTGTTGTTTCTGGGGTCCTTCTTGAGGCACGTTGCACACCTTGTCTTGCCCAGGATGGCTGGGAGAAGTCTACCTATGAGCAGATGGAGCCGCTGGATCAGTTGGTCGTTTTAAGTTTGCACACAGCACAACTTGTCCCGAAATCTAAACATGCATATGTACATTTCAAACTTACGTTTAAGCAGCTTTCAGCGAGCCATCAATTTTGGGGTCACTCAGTTTGAGCCATCTCATGAGCATGGATACCTAAAGTTCAGCAAAGGGTGCTGAGACCGTTGTTGTTTGCAATTTGCCGCAGGTGTATATAACATCAGAAGGGTGAGGCCACATCGTGATGCTACCCAAGTCGAGCTTCTGATCATCGCAACATTAAGCAAAAGCACAGAGGTTTGACGCCACGACATGCAATGCTCACTTGCAAGAGACAGAGACAGAAGAGAAACCGCAGTTGCCTAAAACCCAATCATGCAAAAAACATGGAGACTAGTAGCTACAACAGTGCAACTTGAAGCTCATCTCCCAACCCAATTCCTGAAGATCTTCCTAAGTCTACCTCATCCATTCTTTAAGCATTCTTTAACAAATTCCTTGTCATACTTCCATATACTTCCATGTACTTCCTACACATCTCCTTACCAAATTCCTTGTCATACTTCCATATACTTCCAACATATCTCCTTCCTTCCTCGCCTTTGTCCCTTTGACCCTGGCCCTCCTGGGATGCCACCGTTGTAACATGCGGCGCCATGGCCGCGCGCAGCTGCGCCGCCGCTCGCCGTCGCCCGAGTTCCGGCCTTCGCCGCGGCGGCGCGTCGTGCGGCGAGACTCGCGGAGCCCGGTGCGGTCGCCACCGCGGCGACGGCGAAGAAGACGCGTCCACCGTGGCCACGACTTCGACTCCAGAGACAGCTTTGATTCGGCTCCTTCGCAGGTCCGATTTGACGACTTTGGAGTTTTCAAGATGATCTTTGAACGAAACTCAACTCTTATCTTTGAACCGTTTTCAATGAGGTTTGCTACTGGTTGCTCTGGTAGATTTAGCTACTGCTTGCGGGTGATGTGTGGTCGAGATGCTACAGAAAAAGGGTTGGACCAACTACTCAAATAGAAAACTGAAATTAATGAAGATGGATGTATATAGTATGTGCATAATATATGTATATAGATATATATCATATTTATCTCTCTCTCTCTCTCTCGCTATATATATATATATATATATGTGTAAATTAGATGCATGACAAATTGGAAGATGAAACTGATAGCTGTGATCTCTGAAACCTGGTGCCAGGCCGACTTCGACAGCCGCTCCAGAACTCCACCGCGCCGCCGGGGTGGCTACGGCAACCGTGGTGGCAGCGGGGTGAACGCCATCCCACTGGGCCGTTATGAGCCACCATCTGACCCTGAGGCAATGGGAGTGGGGACAGTTCAATCACTTCAATTCACCTCATTTCAAGACTTCAATGATTCAATCGCTTCAGACTTTTGATTCTAAGTCAAGACTTTGGTGATTTTGCAAGACTGGATGTGTCAAGGGAGACTGCTGGGGGTGCAATACCTCGGGCATCTAACCTGTTCAGAGGAGTTCAGCAGTTCAGAGAGCTTTGCAAGTTTTGAGATCCCGTTGAGAAGGATCCGTGTTTGTAGTTGCAGGGCCACTCAAATCTGAAGCGACCCTTTCGCCCCGCAGCTGAACCGAAGCCACATCTATGAACGCGTGACATAATGATGTGCCTGTGGCATATAGGAGCTAGATAGGAGTTTACATGTAGTCCACACTGCAACAACAGCTGGCCAGGCACGTATTTGGATCCTCCATAGCGATGCAGCAAAGGCGGCGACACGTTCTGACCAGTTTCTGATGTCATTCAATTTGGCTAATATATCTATATGTACATACATAGTTACATAGTTATTGCTTATATGCATATACACATATGTTTTGTATACACGTGCATATGTTGTGTCCACAGATCCAAAAGATTTCACAAGTCTCCAAGGTCTCGTTTTAAACGGCACCAGTGCAATTTCTCCACTGTGGTGCTTTGCTCTGCTTTTGTCTTTCTGATCTCCAGTGTGAGTGGCATGCTTCGTTTGTTGGTTGTCAGTGTTGGTCAAACGAGATTGAAGTCAAGATGTTGGACAGAAAGAGGTTTAGTATGCTCCATTTGAGCATATCCAACTATATACATACTATATACTATACACAGTATATCCATCATCAATGATGGATCTCCTGAAACATCTCACCAGCTCTTCGGTCATTTTGGTACCGAAGCCACCGGGCGCCATGCAGGTCATCGGTCGAAACGGCCGTGCTTTGAGAGAAATTGAGAACAGGAGCGCAGGGATGCCATGGGATGCCATGGGATGCCCTGGGATGCCGGGCGAACTTAGGATCTAGGCATCCAAGTTATCGTGAAAATATGTGAAAACGCTTGGTTTCCACACTGGAAACGACGCTTTTGGGATGGTTATGGGCCATACATTATGGGAGTATCAACCGACGCCAAAGCCAATGTTGGCCCCATTTCAAAGTGGCCAAGTCTGCGCATGCATGCTTTGGAGTTTTCTGTGGGGTGGTTTCAGCTGGGGCATCGTCCAGGGCCTTGTAGCATGTTGTAACATTGTACACCTGCAATAGGAGTACAAGCTCCGCAAAGTTGGAAGATGTTCAACTGCTTGTGAAACGTGTTCAACCGCCCAGTGCAGGACCAGTACTCGAATCCAGGTGTCCAAAGAAGAAGATATGCTTCCAGTGTCTTTGACAGGGACTGGCTCTCCATTGGAAGGGCGAACAACCCATCAAGAACAGTACAAGACCACCATGAATGGTAGACATTTGCAATCATTTACATGGTACATGAACTGAATACAGATGTCCCTCATTTCCACAGTGTTTCCTGCTGCCGTCATTGCCTTTGTTGCTCTTTGCCGTCTTGCTGCTTTTATATTGTGTTGATCTTGATTTCCATTGTTGTTCTCTTGGAATTGTTCTTGGGTGTTGGCTGTTGTGGTTGTTGTGCGGTTGTTGTGTTGCTGTTGTTGGCGGTCACGTTGATGGAGTGTTTTTTTGGATGGTCAATGTTGTGGTGTCACTGCTGTTGTGGTGACGCGGCTTGTGCCTAGGAAACCAAAGAGCGATCTGTGGACATCAGCGGACGCAGACAAGATCAAGATGCTGCCGTGGAACTGATCATGGAGAAAGTCTTGTATTGCCGTGACTGGACTCAGCAGAGGAGTGGAATGCGGTGGATAGATGCAGGTTTTTCTTTTGGGGGGGCTAGCATGTGATATATCTATGTACATGCAGAGATGTAGATTTGAATTTAGCTTAGGCAAGAGGAAAAGGGCCAGCACCGGGACATCTATTCCAAAGGCACAAAGAAATGTTGCATGTCCAAGGTGAAGATGGAGGAGAAGTCATCAAAGATCTTCGACATTCGCACGACGAATCCAAAACAGATGACCGCCGACGGATCATCACAGTTCTTCCAGAGGACGTTATTCTGCCGGTGACTGGTAGCTTTAGTGATTTTAGTGGCTCCTTTGAGGGAAAGAATCTAGTGAAAGTGCAGCAGTCTTTGCTTGACAGTACGTGCGTCTGCAAGTGCCTCTACCAAGGCTCAGCGGGAATAGGGCATGGTCCTTTCATGTCCTTTCAGGGTTTGGCTTTTCCCATGGCCGGAAGGAAGTTGGCAAAGTCCTGGGAAGAAAAGGTGAGACAGTGAGGATCATCGAAAGAGATTCCGGTGCGAAGGTGGAGCTAAACAAAGCAGAAGGAAAAGTAGAAATTTTTGGCCACTGGTCTGACAGTCCGGGTGCTGCAAGTGCATAGTGGGTAGCCACGAACAGTTCGATGGCTTGTTACTGGGCACCGTCCCAAATTCACTCAGTTGTTGGCCATGTTGATGAAATTTCTCGAATGTTTACTGCGAGAAACGCTTGGTCAACCCGTACTTACACATCTCTGCAAAAACTTAGCTTTTGACTTGGGACTGAGACATCAGAACTACATTCTTTACGACAGCTCAACAGGAATCGGAATCTGGATCTAGGCTTCCACCCGCGAAGGCGGACATGGCACATGGATTTGAGGCAAGAAAGAAGAACAAGACAAGGCCGTAGAGCTTCTCCTTGCTGAAGTGCACTATGCCAAGGTTCCTGGTTGAAACATGGAAACTTTCAGGAGGCCAACACACACACATGCACACCCAGTGAATCCGTTCACTGCATGATCATACCTCCTTGTTACATGAGGTCAGTCATACCATGATCACTGAAACTTGCAGAAGAAATTTTGCGCGGGTCTGCGCAGCTGGAATATGATAACGAGAGAGAGAGAGAGTGTGCGTGTGTGGAAGGGCACACTTTGATGTGTCGTGTCAATGTTTTGACATTTCCAATTGAGCTCAAAGATGATTGAGGACATAATCAAGATCAATCTGTTAAAATTGAACACTTGGACACTACTGATACCACATATGCGATTCCCACCGGACTATTGTTAAATTCAGGTTACCAGGAAACCTAGCCGCGAGGTTTGCATCTTGACATGTGAGAACGGCGAGAGATCTTCTCTTGTGCTACAGGGGGTTTGCAACTTATCTTGATCTTTCAAATTTATCAAACCTATTATCAAGATGAGTACTACATCCGTACTACATCCAAAGAACAGACGTAGCGGTTGTTTGAACAACTCTATGAGTGAACTGCAAAAGTCTGAGGATGCGGAGGGCAATGTGTTGAAAGATGAACCCCGACCCAAGCAACGCACTGGTACTGAGCCCTGGCGTTACCGTTGCAGTGGCAGCTGGGTGTGGCCTTGTTACGTTTGAGTTTTTCTGTCAGGCTGAAGTTGCTCTTGCTTTAGCAGGCAAAGACAGCACCCACGAAAACTATGAATTCTTGATTACATCTACATATATATGATTGAATGTTCCAACTGTGGCTTGAGGCTCAACTGGGATATGGGTAACTGTTTCACTCCATGTGCCTGGCTTCGTAACCGTTTGGGCCCTTACTTCGTGGTTTGGGATATCCCTGGGAACAGTGCTGGCGTGAACCTGGTTGGCATTCATACAGGTGATCCTGCTTTGGTTCTGCGTCAGCTGGTGGCCTATAACCAGGGTTCCTTGCAATCACTTGGATATCAGCGGGCCTGGACCTTGGAACAAGCCAAAGGGTTATTCAGGGAGCGAGCTGCTGAATTTGGGGTTGAACCCTGCTGGTCAGAGCGAGAACTCAGATGGGCTTAGTTGGGCAGCTGGCCTACCTACGGCTGGAGCACTTTGAGCCACCCTGGAGACAAGCAGTGATTCTCTCGGAACGTTCTCGTCGATTAGTGCTGGCAGTTGGGGTTACTGAAGCTGAGCTTGCGAGTGAGAGTGCGAAGAACCTGTCCAGCTTTGTGTGTGAAGGATGCCATTATCTTCTGGTGGAGGGAAAAAGCTCCCAGCTTCGGGAGCATTGCAGCCAAGTCTTGAGGGGCTTGGAGGTGAATGCTGGCAAGGTGCTTTCGGCAGGACTGGAGGCCCTCGAACAGGACAACCTGCAGTATGCCACCGCATCAGAAGATCTGCCTCCTTCGAAGGGACAGTTTCGCAGCCTGGGAAAGAAGCAGGACAGCTCGTCGGAGGACTCCAACAGTGGGTCCGGCAGCGACGACGATGTGATGGGGCTGCTCAGACAAGCTCAAAAGCTTGGGCAAGGCATGGGTACACGTTCAGAAAAAAGTCAAAAGCTGACCTCGCACACGAAGGATCGATACCCTTTTCTGAAGACAACTGCAAAGGAAGAAAATCCAACTTCTTCGAATGGGTTGGAAAGGTTGCTCGCCAAAGCGGCTGCGAAGGGAGAGACGGCCGAGCTCGACAGCCAAAGTCTGAATGCCTTGGTCACGCTGGAGTTGCTGAAAACGTTGAAGGGGCAGAAAAAGAGCAAGCCTGCTTCAAGTCACCAGCAGCGGGAAGATCTCAGCGACGAAAGCAGTCTGGAATCGTCGGACAGCCAAGGACGACGAGGTGGAGCAAGTCGAGCGATGAGAGCATTCCGGAAAGGGCAAAGGAGTATGAGAAAGCATCCTCTCCGTCATGTGAAGAGGTACATCAAGGAGGTAGAGCTTCACCTCGGTGCAGGTTCAGAGACATCCTACAAGCTCAGCGACTTCACTCGAAAGTTAAGCTGGGGCAAGCACCGAAGCCTGCTTCGGGTGCATTTTGCACTGTCGGAGATTTTGCAGACCCTCCTTCGAAGCCAACCGGAGCAAGCGGCTTTGGAAGTCGTTCAGCTGCTGAAAGCAGTGCATCAAACAGCGCTGGATCAGGGATCATGGAAGACAAGCTGGCTTCTTTTGAGGTTTGCCGACCCCATCGATGTCCCCCGCTTTGGGGGGGAGCCCCAAGAGCTGGAGAGAGTGGCGGCCTACTTAACCTCAGAAGTTGGAGAAGAAATCCAAAGGAGGAGGAAAAGGAGATCCAGATGCAGAGGGCGGCAAAGGAACCAAGAAGGGCAAGCCCAAGAAGAAGTCCGACGAGACCGAGGATTGACTTCCCAGCCTGCCGCATGTTCGCCTCCCAGTGAGCCGACATCATCAGCTCGGGCCGATTGTAAAGATGGCTTGAGTAGTGATCTTTTTTCATTAATTCATAGCACTCATCAATCCTTCGCCCGCTTTGCTAGGATCTATAGGTCCGTTGAGACCAGGGGGAGTACATGCAGCAATGAGTCTGTAGATTGTGCATTGTTCCCGTCCATGTTGCCATGGCTGAAACCTCCGGGTAAGTCCAAGCGTGGGCGAGGCTTCTCATCCCAAGTTCGCTGGGAAGCTCTGGAATGGCTTAGGCTCGTCTGGTGCCTCATGAACTTTCTCGAGGCAGGTTCTCCATGTCGGAGACAAGCGGCGCTTGCAGCGTCGGTGAGAGCCACGCAAGGGGTATGGACTGCCCAACATGATAGCTATGCCAGGACAATGTTTAATAAAGTTTGTGCGTTTTTAGCTCAGCCTGGGGGGACCTTGGATAGGGGCTCCGCCAAACTTGACCAATTAATTAGCAGAATTCGTTTTAGTCAATATAATCCAGATGTAAACCTTGATGAAGCTATGAGTGGCGCCATGCCGGTTAAGCCGTCTAGGATATCAGTTCCTGAACAAGCAGGTATCTTAGACCCTCTTGAACACTTGTCCCCTGACTTGCAAGCGCAGTTCAGATCCATGCCGGAAACCATTCCATTGCAGGGCCCAGTTCCTGGTGATTGCAGAGCATGTCATCATGTGGACCCTTCGGATTGGCCCGTGCTGCTGAAGAAGCTGCACGAAGCTGACATGATTTCGTTTGTGCCCGCTGAGGAAGCTTTGCAGGAGGATGGTCGCGTGATTAAAGGGGGTTTGTTCTGTGTACCTCATAAACAGGATTCTGATAGACTTATCAATGACAGACGTCCTTTAAACCTTAGGGAGAAAAGATTAGGCTGGTGTCAATTGCCTTCTGGAGTGTTGCTCACTCAGATCATCCTCGAAGACCATGAGAGCATTCGAGCCTCGGGGGATGACCTCTCGAACTATTTTTACTTGATCAAGCATCTTGATGCATGGTTGCCACGTAATTGCTTTGGTAGATCCATCAAAGGTAAGCAGTTGCCTGGATTAGGACTTGAGCCGGCTCGTAGGTATTACCCAGCTTTTCGTGTCGTTTGCATGGGGGACACCAACGGTGTGGATATAGCCCAAGCAACACATGAAGGAGTCCTTAGATCGGCTGGTTGTTTGTCACCGGATCAAACCTTGGTTTATGGTAAGCTGCTTCCCCCTTCGGACACACTTGAAGGTTTGTACATAGACGATCACCTTGTGTTTCAGATTGTGGATAAGAAGCCGTTACGTAGTAGAGAGGCATATCCAGATGAGGCTCTTTTAGACAAATCTAGGAATAGATACTCTGAACTCGGTCTCCCTCGCTCCGAGAAGAAGGCATTCCAAAAGGAGTACACTTTCAAGGCTTGGGGCACGGAAGTGTGCTCGGACACAGGCAGAGTTGGCTGCCCCTTAGCCAAGCTGAGGCAACTAGAAACCTTGACATGTCAACTCTTGATGCATCGCTTTGCTACCAAGAAGTCTTTGCAGAAATTGTTGGGTTTGTTTGTGCATCCTTTTATGCATAGGCGAGAGTGCGTGTCCATCTTTCATCACACATATTTGCACATCGATAGCATGCCTGAAGGGATAGCCAAGCGTCTTCCACAGCATGTTACGGATGAGTTGATTACAGCGGTTCTTTTGTTGCCTTTTGCAAGTGCCAACATGCGCCTGCCAGTCTCAGTTCGTGTGTCAGCCACAGATGCCAGCCTTGCGGGGGGGGGTAGAGCTTCAACAATCACCGCCAAGAGCCTTGCCCGTTTAGCCTACCGATATGGGGAAAAGCGAGGTGAACACACTAGGCTGGATTGGACAGACCGTGAATTGCCCCCTCAATCCAACATGGTGCAGGCTCCTGACACGTTGGTTGACACCTTCATGAAACATCACTGGGTTAGCGCACAGTCCTGCAAGTTTCAACTAAAAGAGCACATCAACCTTCTTGAACTTCGCATGCTTCATGAGGAAATCAAGGATCGTGTGAATTCAGGTCATGGTAGATGCAGGGCTGTTAACCTATGTGATAGTCGCGTAGTAGTGGGTGCTTTTGCCAAAGGCCGCAGTAGCTCGAAGAGTATGAATCACGGACTCCGAAAATGCCTCCCATGGCTGCTGGTAGGAGATTTGCAACTCACCAACTTATGGGCCCCCACTGACTCTAATCCTGCCGATTATCCCTCCAGGTTCAAAGACATTCCCATTCCTGTAGCCTGTTCTGAGGATAACTTGTTAGATAGGGTAGCCATGAAAGGAGTGCAAATCCATAGATCTTCTGCTCACCAGTCACTCCTTGAGCATGAGGCTCGGAAGGCTGGAGCGGATCCCATATATGCTAGCAGTCCTGTCTTTCAGGAGCCGTGCAGCAAAGACTCTTCGGTGACGCCTGCGATTTCAGTCTCGCAAAATGAAAGGGTGGAAGCTGAAACATCCCACTGCAGTAGGAGCACTCAGCCTACACCAGTTTTTAGAGAGATTTTCGCAGGTAGAGCCAGACTGACCGAAGTGTTTAAACATAAGGGGAGATTTAAAGTGGATAGCCCGGTTGAGATTAAGAAGAGTAAGGGGGTAACAAGATCCTTTGATATCATGGATAATGCCACCTTTGCTCAGTTGAAACAGGATGCCTCCTCTCCCAACCAGCTATGGCATTTCGGTCTTCCTTGTGCATCGTTTTCCATCTTGCAGCATTCGAACGGAGGTACACGTCGTAAGCATTGTCCTAAGGGCGATGGAACGCTTCAGAGGGAGAACTTGGGACATGAACTTCTTAGGAGAACCATTTTGTTAATCAAAATTTTGGAAGAAGCAGGTAACTTTTGGACTCTAGAAAATCCTGCTTCATCATATGCTTGGTTGATGCCAAATCTCCTGAAATATGTTTCTTCCCCAGCACATCATAGCGCAAAGATGCACCAGTGCGCCTACGGGCTCAAGTTAAAGGATGTGGATGGAAAGATGGGGCCCTGCAAAAAGCATACACGTTTCATTGGTAATTTTAAGCAAGTGACAGAACTAGCTAGAACTTGCCAGTGCGGAGTCAAACATGTACATGCAGTTGGAGGTGTTCGCGCTAGATATGGTTGGAAGCGCCGATCAGAACTTGCAGGCCACTATCCACATGCACTCTGTCACAAGTATGCCACCATAGCCAATGACATTTTGTCATTATCGCCTAGTTGAGAACACTTGGAATATATCTGGATTGACGCCTTGCATGTTGCACTCATAATTAGTACTTTTTTATCATCTTGCGTTGCCATGCCTCGGTTTCGTCCTGGGGCTTTGCCTGCGGAGACATCACGTGCCTCCCTTGAAGGACTCTCTGCCTCTGCGGCCTTTAGATTGAGCAGATTTTCGAAGCAGTATCGACACAGACTGTTTCGTGGTCTGAGAGACTTGGAGGAATATCTCTCACAGCGCAGAGATGGTAGCCTATCCAGTTTGCTATCCGACACAGGAAGAGCTGAGGAACATCTTGCGCAATATGTTCTCTGTCGACATGAGCAAACTGAAGGGGCTTCTCTCCTCATAGTCAAGCATGCTCTGCTTTGCTGTCAGCATGTTCAACCACGGCTCAAAGGCAGAATCCAAACAGCATGGGAAAACTTACGAGTTTGGGAGGAGCAGCGTGTGTGCCGACTCAGGCCTCCCCTACCAGTGCCACTTTGGCTCTTTCTGGTTGGGTTGGCAAGGGCTCATTCAGTAGTTGAGACCGTAGCCGCCATTTCACACCGGTGGAAGGTTTTGGCCACTTTCATTGAGGTTGGTTTGCTTGCTATGCTACGGCCTGGGGAACTATTGAAGCTGAGGCATGCAGACATCTCATTGCCTGGCGAATTTACATTCAGTCAGCCATTTGCAGCATTACGCATTGCCAGCCCGAAAAATAGGAGGCAGTTTGGGGTGGAGCAGTTTGTGGTATTGCGGAATCCTTGCACCATTCAAAGACTTAGAGAGCTTCTGATTGAAAACAGTACCAGTTTCTTGTGGACGGATTCACAAGCCAAGTTCAGTCAGATGTTCAAACAGCTTTGCAACGAGCTGCATCTTTCGGATTGCCGTTTCACACCAGCTAGCCTTCGACCCGGTTCAGGCACTCTCGCCACTCTGTACTATGGTATGGGTATCCCAATCAGTACCTTAAGATTTATGGGGAGATGGACAGTGGAGAAATCTTTGGAGCATTATATCCAGTTGGCGATGTCCAGTCAGATCATGAACCGCTTAGCTCCTTTGGTGACTTGTCGGCTGAAGAAGGTTGGGCCTATGTGCCTTGAACACGTTCTTCCCAAGCATGGTCGTTTTGCGGTGCTGCCCTTGACTCCTAAAGAGAAGAAGAGCAGTGAATCCTTGGCATCCTGGTGCAATAGATATGCAACACTGGAAAGCGAAACACGCTAGGCATGTGGTTGCTGGTGGGGCCTTCAAAGGAGCCTGTTTTGAAGACTTGTCCCATGACCAGCTGGTGAAAGCATCGAAGAGGTATCCAGGAGATCCAAGATTACAAAAATATGCCAAGGCAGTTGTTGCTTCAGCCGAATTGGATGAAGGGGAGCCAGAACCATGTTTGCCCATCGCAATCCGCAACTCTGCAAAGGAATCTTTTAGATCGAAGTGTTGCGGCTTCGCCTGCTCACGGGCTTTGGGGCACATGTCGCTTCGCAGGAGTGTAGTGATTCTCTTTTTGGTGATGGCTGTGATTTTAACGGTGCGTCCCAGTTTGGCCACTGCTTGTACCAAACTGCTAGTGAGAGTGATGCGAGTGGCAATTCGTCGCACTTGTGGATTCTTTCTCCTCATCTTTGAGGGCTTGCTAGATGAGCTGATTTACCAGATTGAGTTTTCGGTACGTCAAGCGCTGCCACACAACCTTGACTGGGAACAAGTGACGCATGATCCGCTTTCACTATTTTCTCATCTAGTTGCAGCCCTAGGTGGAGCATCTATCTCACTTCTCACTACATATATCCAAACTCGCACTCGTCGAATCCCAGCCTTAGATTAGCACGCCTTGGATGGTTGCTCCTGGGCCTCCTCCTCCCCTCCACCTACCATGGGTGGTGTTGGTACTTTGATTTGCAAGTGAAATTTGCAAAGCTAGACATATCAGCTGATACTTTGAAGCCTTGTTTTCCTCACTTTCAGTGCATCCAACCGCACTGGCCTGCGACCAGTGCACGGACAACCCTCTAGCAGCCCCCGCGTGCAAAAAGAGTGCAAGCGAGGGCAGGGCGAAAGGATGACTCAAAGAACAGGTGGACACATGATTGAATGTTCCAACTGTGGCTTGAGGCTCAACTGGGCCATCCTCCATCCCCACCACCACTTTGATTTGCAAGTGAAATTTGCAAAGCTAGACATATCAGCTGATACTTTGAAGCCTTGTTTTCCTCACTTTCAGTGCATCCAACCGCACTGGCCTGCGACCAGTGCACGGACAACCGTCTAGCAGCCCCCGCGTGCAAAAAGAGTGCAAGCGAGGGCAGGGCGAAAGGATGACTCAAAGAACAGGTGGACACACTTATATATATGTATATATTTTTCATAACCAAATTATCCAGAATCAGAGATGCCTCTGAATCTTTTGTTCAGAGTTCGAATCCATCCTAGAGGTCATTAGAGATTCATTTTGTTTCGGGCTACTGTGCATGGTATGATGATGTATGGTGTACTGTACACACACACACACTGTACATGCAGTGTAGAAGGAAGTGCGAGCCAGTCAATTATTCCAGGTGTGGAAAAAGTCGTGATTGCAATTTGCAGTAACCATTTGACACCATCCACAACATTGGGGCTTTCCAGCTGCGGGTAGACCAGCACATTGGTCGGCCATCCAGAAGTGTGGGTAACCCGACCATTCGTGCATCAAAATAATCAAAACTTCGGTTGTATTCACTGCTGCCTCGGACAAGAACGACCACAAGAAAAACAACGCCTAACACTAAGATCAACAACATGACGGGAGAAAAAACAGCATTCACTCATCAGAGATTACGGGAGATGTGCTAAGGCCAAGCGCACGACACATGTTCCGCCGGCTCAGGAACCGGAGCTGCCTCCGCCCATGAAGCTCTGGGTGAAGGACCGAGAAGCCGGGAAGGTCATCGGCCGCGGTGGCGAAACCGTACGGGAAGTCATGGAGAAGTCGCCTGGTGGCATTGATGATGTGCTGCTTGGCTGCTGCTGCTGCTGCTGCTGCTGCTGCTGCTGTGACCCGTGTTGAGTTCAAATGGCGAACGCAGTTCCCTGGGTATGTTCGGTCTTGTTCAGTTGGATAAAGATGTCTTTATTGCAGCTGTTTGCAAGGGCCTGTGCCAGCATGATGCCATTGCCCAAGCTCCGTTGGCTCAGCGTTTGCTCGTTAGATTAAACACAAATTGCAAAACAAATCCTGAATTCGCTCAGGTCGGGATCAGATATCAAGGTTCAGAAAGCGGACGAAATGGCACCAGGCTCAACTGTAGCAGATGTGCTCGTGCCATATCCACTTTGATTAATCATGAATACATTTATCGAAATTGGTTGGACAAACAATGCAGAAACACAGAGTTTTGGACACGCGAAGAAAAGCGTTGAACTTTGGGGTGCTAAGCAGTTATAGGAAGCGGTTCTCAATTGGATGAGGATTGGTCTTTCACGGTTATGGTCCCATGGTCTCCGTGCACGCGATGTAGCCAGCAGCCAAAGCCCCAAACAGCAACACAATTTAGCATACAGACATGGTTGGCGATTGGTCGAAACATGTCGAAACAATTTTTGGGGATCCATTGGATTTCCTAGATTACCCAAGGTACCTTGAAAGCACTTAGAAATGCTTGCCGTTGTTTTTTGCTTGTGTCCTATTCACTTTCAAGTTTAAGCTCTTTCATTTAGATACTTTCTTTGTTTGGTGCAGTTTCAGCTTTTCAGGCACAAAGGAGCGTTTGATCAGAGTCATTGGGAGCAAGGACGCGCTGGCGACAGAATCCCAACCAAGATCTCTTCGGAGTCGGATTCTGTTGATTCATTGTGGAATGGTTTGCGGGTACTCCCCATTTGACAGGCTCCAAAAAACCTCGCACACTTTAGGCACAATGCAAGGCTTGTGCAGGTATTGCTGCCAGACATACTGACATGTTGTTTGTCCACCTGGGCCAAAACTTACACCGATCACACAATTACTCTGAAGACTGGTCGCTGAGATTTGTATTTTCTTTCACCAATTGCCTTTCACGTGAAATTTGGATTTTCTTTCAACCAAGACATCGGCTCCAAAGCTTGACTTGTCAGGAGCAGCAAGATGCAGCTTTGCAGCTGATCTTGGAGGAGGTGACTTGGGCCAAAGGCGAAGATGGCATGCTGAAAGGCCCAAGGGCAGGGCAGGGCAGGGCAGGTTGCTGGTGCATTCCAGGGCCGCATTCTGCTGGTCCAGACGTGGTCGCAGCTCCAAAGCATTCCAAAACGTTACACGACTATGGAGACATCACCGTGTGCGCGGAGATCAATTTTTGAAATCCAAGTAGTTCCACCTTATCTAAGTAGGGTCCATGCTCCATGCTGGTCCATGCTGGTCAGCCTTGGCAGTTCTGGGAATCTTGTGGTGTTTAACTATGGGACCCTGTTGAGATCCTGGGGGCTACGGGCTCCCAAAGGCTGCCAGGTCATCCCAGATGCGCCACGATTTGGGCGCTTGAGTCACCGGTGTCATGGGGATGGGTTATGCAACAACCATACCGCCGCGAATACTCATGTTGGCTGATTCATCCATATTAATGAAAACTTGCAACAGGCACTCTAGACACGGCAATAAGGACTATTTGTTGAACAACGACTTTTTCATCCACGCATTTCGTGGGGCTTGCTTCTGGGAAGTAGCTACGATCCCATAACAGAAGATGACGATACAGCTGAAGCGCCCGTGCCATCCATTGTACCTGAGTTAATCTCATAGACAGTGGCTTTACCTGTACGATCTAGTCATTCGGGCACGCCCATGACACCAGCTCTTTGTTTTCACAATCCCCTGCAAATGCAAATGTTTAGTCATTTTTCTTTTGCTGTAAGATCTTAACCGAAATCCCAAATTTGTTTTTATATAGATCTTTCGCAAAAACCAAAGGGTCAGCTGTACAGCTCGATCTGTTGCTTACAGCTCTTCCAGCAGGCGAAGCTCCTGAGGGACCCTCTGCAGAGCCAGAGAAGCCGAAAGAGGCACCTGAAGAAGCGACAGAAGGCAGGGGCAAAGGGCACGTGCACCGCAAGGGTACCCGCAACTGGTTCGTTTAAGATCTATTCTTCCCTGTGATTGGCATACTTAGCTTCTTTTCTAGGGAGGTTGTATACAGGAACTACAGAGGAATAAGAACATCATTGAGATGTGACAAGAGAAAATGACAACTCAAGAATCGATAGACGTATGTTTTACATCATTGAGGATGCCATGGATTTGGAGATTTCATCAAGAAAGTACACTTTGTGGGAGACAAGCAACATAAAGTGATGACCTGATGGATATGGTATCCAAGCTAGGAGATACAACCAAGCAGTTGGGATGGGAGGCACCAATCCAATTTGCTACAAATCCACCATTTCAGGGACATTTCATGAAATATTTCATAGTACTATTGCGTTTGGAACCCCTTGCACATTTTTGGCTGCACTTGAACAATCCAGTTCCAGATTATGGTTCCCCATGTTATTCTTTCTGCGTCATGGTCCAGCGTCTATTTCTTTCCACGCATGATCTTGTCGTCAACTATCAAAGCCTAAGCCCTCCCAAGCTGGTAGAATGTCAACAGAAAAGGCGGAAGAATTGTCCAGGAAAAGAAAAAGAGGAAAAAGAAACAAAAGAAGGTGAAGACACCAAAGCTTCCCGTCGCGACAGAAAGAGAGGCGCATCGGGATGCCAACTTTGGCAGACTGCCAGGGCTATGATGGGATACGCCTCAAATTTTGGATGATCAAGAAAAACCTGTCCCAATCAAAACGGGTTAACTGCTGCCAACGGTTGATGGTGCTCAAATCCTACAAGAAGAATTAGTCAAAATGATCACAATAGTAGACAGTCAGTGGTTGTTGTATTCCCATTGTTTCTGTTTTTGTAGGCAACTCATGGCAACTCTCCATCCATTTGTGGATCTTTGTCTCCCAGGCGACGGAGATGCATCAAAGCCAAGGAGGTTTCGGGAAACCGACCGTGAACGCAACCGACCCAAGGCTGGTCCAGTGCCTTGGTTGAAGGAGTTGAAGGGCTTCAAAGCGCAAGATTTGAAGCCGCTTTTGGAGCCTGTCACTGCAGCATACTGTTTCCGCTTCGTTTGTTCCATTCATCTTTGTATTCGTCTCTGTATTCATTTGTGTACTCGACGGGTTTCATCCTGATGCAAAGTTGGCACAGGATTTTCTGATGCTTTCTTCTTTGCTCGGCCGAGGCCCGATGGTTTTGCGCAACTTGTGGTGGAGACCATCGCAACAAGGAATGCCCTCATGCAAGCGGCAACAATTTTGGGGTTGGAGTGTAGCTTGGCAGCACCTGGGTGGACTAACTTTCAAGGACAACTTTTCAGCAACTGAGGCGACATTGCTCAGTTTTGGCAGAATCCATGGCAGAATCCAAACACATGGCCGTCGCAAGAAACATCGCACGCGTTTCTCTGCCACAAGTCTGGCAAAGTGGCTATCTAGGATGTCCGCTTCCAATGCGCAAACTTTCTCAGCTTGGTTTACTGTAAATGTTTCAACTCATGGTGACATCGGAAGGACTGCTGAGGCAGCAAGACCTTTGGTCCAGGTCGTGTTCAAGTGATTTCAAGTTTTGGAGCGTCGGCCACAAGGCACAAAATGTGGCGGGCTGCAGGGAAAGAAAAATGCTACAAGAGGGGCCCCAACAGTTGTCCTCGCCGAAGCAGAGCCCCAAATCACCCGATGGAACAGATGGAACAGCTCCAGATCGCCTTGGCGACACCGGCGAGTCTCCTTCGCGGCACACGCTTTTTGTGTCCGAAATTCATGCGGTTTCCAAAGTCAAAGAGACAGCGACAAAGATCGAAGCAGGTCCAGGTCTTTGTTGCGGCTGCCTTTGGCTCTTTTTGTGTCAGTGTTGTGTCGGTTCAAAAATGTCATGTCCAGCTGAGGCAAATGGGGATGCAGATGGGCCTTCAAGCACTCGGCCTCTCAGCTGTGTAGCCTCCACCTGGGTTTCCACAGTGGCAGTTGCTGTTGGACCGCAGGTGTAGAGATCGAAGGGTTTCCTATGGTTTCCTGTAGATTTTCCCATCGTTTCTGGGGTTGTTGATAGGTAATAGAAATATCAATCTTTGCTCAGCTCGTTTGCTCACAAGTGACCACCACTTCACGCGATTTTGATGCATCCACATCCACTTTTGTCCAGTTGCCTGACATATGTTTGGGTAAATGATTGACGTGAGGCACACACGCCCTCCCTCCCTCATACACATTACAATATGGTCGTTTGTGTACATGCATGCACAAGTCGATGCACTACATGACATTACGTTCCATTACACTACATTATACACCAACACGTTCATTCCATTCCATTCCATTCCATTCCTTCCCTTCCCTTTCCTTTCCTTTCCTTTCCTTTTCTTTCCATACCATGTTACATTGTATGACAGCACAGTAAATCATAGCACGCGACAATACTACATCAAATCACATCACATCACATTCCGTACATTGATACATAGAAGCATGCATTGCCGTGCATCGTACTATGCACAATAATTCCCTTTTAATTGCGGTTTATCACTACCCGACATGGCATTCCGTTGCCTGATAGAAACTTGCATTGAGGCAGTCAGTTCTGCTCCGCTCTTTCAGTTCCGTTCCCTTCAGTACCATACCACACCACACCGCACCACACCATGCCATTCCATACAACCGAGCTTGCATAAATAGCACATAGCGAGAGATTCATTTATTTATCGTGATGTTTTTGTTCTTGCCCTTCTTCTTCTTCTTCTTCTTCTTCTTCCGGCTTTTCAGGGCCGCCTTGGCGGTGTAAAGTGTAAACAAAACGACACAAAAACGTGTCCAACTCTCCGACTGACAAACCCTTCATGTCTGAGGATAACGAAGTGATGTCAGAACTGACCGAAGAAGAGAGCAAGGACCGAAATCGCAGCTTTTACAGCTTTTGTTGTTGGGCTTAGGGGGTGTTTTTGCGACTGCACAATTGTTTTAGCGTGTTCTATCATTGAAAGCAGCCAACTGTTAGGGTTCTTGATTCTTCCCAAAGAGGCGCGCCCGCATCTCTGTGACTCATGGTGTCCGCTTCTCCAGCCTTGTCTCCCTTCATGTCGGTGGCGGTGTCAGAGGTGGTGCGCGCCTTTCTGGGTCAGGGGAGGGGGTGGTGTCCGCCTTTTTGGCCTTGTTCCCCGCCATTCCCCACACAGTCTACTACGAGGGGTCTTCAATCCGCTCTTGACAGTTCGTATCTTACGTAGTAGTGGTGTCGTCTTCCATTCTTGTCTCTCTGGTCTCTCTGGTGAGTAGTGGTGTTGGGCTTTTCCCCCAACTTGGGATCTCTGGAAATACTGCCCCGGCGGAATCAGAAAGAATCGTTTTGATTCTTCCTTCCTCAGGTGAATTTTTTGCATTTTTTTGGGAATATTGTAGCTGATTTTCGATTTCACTGCAGGAATTCAAGGATTCATCCGTATTGTCTGTGCCTACATGAACTCGAGGCTTGCAGGTATCCACACAGCTGCTTTGGACGAACATAATTGTGCACCCAGAAACAGATAGATGTTTTTCCTCAAAACTCGGCAGTTCGTTCCACCAGGTTTGGGAGCCCCTGGCATGCCGGGCATGCCGCCCATGCCGCCGCTGGGCCCGGGCATGCCCCCGCTGCCGGGCATGCCACCAGGCATGCCGCCGGGTATGCCGCCACCTGGCATGCCCCCATTTCCCGGGATGCCGCCGATGCCGCTGCTTCCTGGGATGAAGATGCCAGGACCGGGTTCTTGGTGCAGTGCAGCATGTGATATGCTTGATTCGCAATATGAGAAAATGAAGGCATCATGAGGCGATATGAGGCAATTGACATGGAAACCAACCGTTTCAAACAGTCATGTTGAGGTAGGAATGCCTTCCAGTGGCAGCTCCACAGGTTCTTCTAGCTCAGAGGACGCTTATTTTGAGATGAAAGTAGTTACACTTGAAGCATTGTCTGCAACTGATCAAGGTTTCAAACTCACAGAACAAACATTCCAAGTTTGATTGAGGTCCATGGTTCATTTTTGTGCTAGCGATTGCTGTATCATGCAAGTGTATCCAAAGTAGTCACTGGTGACATTTTTAGAATCATCCCGGATCATGTTTCAGTTCGTTTCGTGGACTTTGAAAAAGCCCTGCACAAGGGTGAAACTAGGAGTTTCAGATAGTTTCACATCGAAATCTACAGATTTTGTGCGTCCTGAAATAGTCCATTCATGGTCCGTGGTCCATGTGTAGCTCAACTGACATGGCAACGTCGTCAGCTTGGAGATCTCCAGGAGGACGAGCCCATGGACCACGCCCCGCGGGAACCTCCCCGTCGCCGGGTGCGTCGGGTGATGCGTCGTCGGCGGTCCATGGAGAGGTTGGAGGATGATCCCCACGCGCCGAAGAAGAAGATCGATGCTTGGCTGAGCACATCGCTGGAAGTGAGGAGGGTTTTGGATTGGTACATTTTACTATAGCAATCCATAGCATCTATAGATATTTAATGATATCTGATCGAAGGAAGTTTAGAAGTCTAACTTCCGACAATATGGACAACTCAGCTAGGGCAGATCGTCTCAGCAGATGTGTGAAAGAAGAGATGTGCGAAAGATGAGATGCGT
>VSDK01009868.1:168518-203536 GCA_009767595.1 Symbiodinium kawagutii
GAAAGGTACGGATAGGATTCCTATGGATTCATTGATAGAATCGATTCTTGTCATTGATAGAATAGACTGAATAGATTCTTAGATTCTTCTTGTTTATTGATCTTATTGATGACCAGATTGTTGATTCGTTGTAGGCTCTGGATACTGGCGCAAGAGTTGGAGATGGCGCCACGGTCTCCTCGGCCACAGCGCCCGAAGCATGCGATGCTCTGCTGGCCTCTTTGGCTGCTCGACAAAGATCCAAAGATATCCACTTTGATGATCTTTGATGGATGTTTTGTGGATTAATCTTGATGAATTCGCATGAATTATAATAATTTGGCAGGAACTGTGATCAATTCCAGTAAACTTTCATGAATTGCAATATTTGTTGTTGATGTCATATGGTCTTATGGCTTCACTCCACACCCCCAAAAGGCGGGCTGATTTCGCTAGTGACTTGGTGGCTTGTTCGGGGTCAATGTTTACCTGTTGCCAGCCAAATTACACCAACGATCACCAACGTATTTCTTTTTGCATGGAGGCAGAGCAACAACTGTAATCAGATACGCATGCGTATTGCCTTTCTGATCTTTCTGTAATCTCAAGCTTAGCAAAGAATACATTTGGGCAACTTCGGTCAGAGGATGTCAAGGGTTTGGTTGCCTACTTTATTCAACGTGCAACTGAGGACTTGCAAAGAGATTTGCTCCCACTTCTTCACGAACACCGCCGCGAAACATTGATAATGGACTACGACTTAGTTTCTTGGCACTGCGAAGCACTGCACTACGCTGTAGTTCCACCTCAGCTGGACATCCCAAAGCTTCTCTTGCTTGATCTGCTGGGATATTCTTGTGTGATTCCCGCTACCTCATTCCAGTCACCAGAGAAAATACCATCAGATCGATAGATCTGATACAGATATACACTGCCTATACCTGTTATGATCCCCAAGTCGGATTCCTTGAGTCATTGGGTCGGTTGATGTGAAGATCGACCTTGGAAATGTTGCTTTAACATGCTTTAACCACCAATTGTAGGGTTTCCGAGGTCGATTTTTTCAAGAAAACCATGGCTCTGGGATGTTGGTGATTGACCATTGTCAACTACAGTTCGCCACTAATGAATACTAATGAACACAGATAATCAGTATAAGTCAGTATTAGCTACCATGATTCACCAGCATTTCTGGGATATCCATGGGAAGTTGCTCAGGAAAGCCTGGAAGCTGCCCTGACGCGCCGTTTGCGCGGTGCCTCGCGGATTCAGGCGGGACCCCAAGTGTCGCCTATTCAGAAGGGGTGGTTAGAAGTTACAAATGAAGCTTTGAGCTAAGCCCTGCTACTCTTAGAAGTATTTATATGAAATATTTATGACATATTTGTATAAAGTATTGATATGAAATGTTTGTAAGAAGTGTTTATGAGGTACAATGGCGTTATGCTATACATCATTCATCTACATTGTTGGCATTTTGTCAGTGACCCTCATCATTGACTGTCAATAGCGGCCATTGACCATCGTTAGTTGGCACCACCACAATTAACCAACACCATGGTGCACTATGATGCAGTTGCCGCCCCATTGTCACGGAAATCACCAAGAATTCCAACGTACCATGCTCAATACAGCATGCAACACCGGGTGAGAGAACCCCTGCATGACCTTGCCTTTGGTACATCAATGCAATCTTAGAAGATTTGAAATGTTACCAGGTGAATGGGATATATCATATATCAGGTTCCTTTAGCAAGCAGGGCTTACTGTATGGAGGACATCAGGTGAGATGCAGAAGCCAATAGAATGATTTTCACACCTTTGGCATCTTTTTCAAATGCGCCTCTATGGAGGGCGATTTTGTCCTTTGATCCATACAACTATCAGTCCTTGGGATGTGCAGTGAAGCAACTTTGCACTTGGAATAATAAGTTACTTAAGAGTAATATAGAGGGATGTGATATAGAAAGTAATTTCATCCCAATTTTGGAGTAACTTGTCATTTTTCAAGAGCTCTTTGGGAGATCGAGGCGCACTTTCAGTATTCCGCGGTACGGTGCAGGTCCAATTGCGCCATGTGCGCTTCGGCGGCGAGCTGAAGGTGCAGCTGCAGGGTGCGCGTGTCGGTGTGCGTGACATGCCGTACATGCCTCCGAACAAGGAATGCACATGTCATTTAGCTTCAAATCTGGGCATTTGCGTTATGAATGTATGACGTATGATCATATAAGGTGAAGGAGATTTTAAGGAGGCTAAACAGAAGTACTAAAACCAACCTGTTGGCGCAGGATTTCTGTCAATTGGGCTTCATAGTGCTATGGAACCACCAACCCCCTGCCTGGAGTCAAAAGCTATTGCAACATCGTTTCCAATCATATTCTTAGAATTTTTAGATCCTTCTTACATGATTTTTTTTAGCAAGGGGGGGAGGTGGACAGGGTTGCCATACAACATGTTCAAGGATTTTCTTCAGTCTTGTAGGACTCTGGACGTCTGGCAGTCCTACGACAGAAGCTGCCTCAGGAAGCCTTGCCCTTTGGAATGGTGGAAGATACTTGGAGCACAAGCCACCCGATAAACGGTGGGTCCAGATGGATTCCCGTTATTCTTTGTTTCAGACTGGCCAACGAACCCTAGAAACACTTGGATGGGTGTATCTGGGATACAAAGGAGACATTGGAAAAGACACAAGAAACAATAGATATGCATAGACTGAATAAACACGTATCAACATGCATAGAAATGCCAACATAGAAATATTACTAGAATTGGTGAATGTATGTAACATGTTGGAAGAATGTGAATATGGAAATATGTTACTGCTCCAAACAGATGTTTTCCCTATCAGATTTTCTAATCGATTTTCTCATGTAACTTATTTCCAAACTGTTTTTAATTTTTTCCAAGCCAATTCTTATAATTTCTAAACGAATTTCCAAACTAGAGATGAAGTGAAATGAAATGAGATGTTCTGAATTTATTCTCTAAGCTGCTTTTAGAGATTTAGTGTGTCATTTGCTCTACGTTTCTCAGGAACTTCGTCGCGAATTGGGTCGCAGTGAAGAAGTGGAAACCACCAGGGCGCTCCGAGCCCTGCTGGAGGACAGCATCCACCTCTGTGTGGCCCTTGGTGGTGACTTCCACCGAAGATTGCCATGGAAAGACATGAACATGTGAAGAATTATGAAGATTCTGGAAGATTTAAGGGGTAGAAAGATATAGAAAGCTGACATGAGAGAACAGTGAAGATTGATGAAGGTGGATGAAGATATATTAGAAATTTCTACAAAGTTGCTTTGTTCATCTTCAAAGCGCACTGAGTCTTGATGTGTCTGAGCTGGGGATGCTCCACTGCAATCGCACTTGGCAAACACTGGTCGATTTTGTGCAGTGACAGCCGGGTTGAAGTTGCATAGCTCTTTTTCCAAGCTTCGCCACAGCTCGCCTGAGGTTTCACCAGGAAGTAGTGTATTGATATCGGTTTGAGTCATCTTTGCAGTTCTTCAAGCAAGTTGCTGCGCTCAGGCCTATCTCTCCCCTTTGGTGACAGCGCAGCGGCCTCTTGGTTTTGCACGCAGCGCTGTGCCTTATGAAAGTCAAGATCTTGTTGGGTAGCGATGTTTTGCGTGACAGTTTCCAGATTGTGGATTCAACCTCTGGACAGTGAAGATCCTCAATATGAACACAACAGTCTTCATCAGTCTTGGTTTGGATGTTGCTCATTTTGCGTGATAAGTAGGTGTTGATCATCACCCGTCCGGCTTACCGGATATCAACGAGGTCACTTACCATTCACTAAAGAAACTGTCGTCATTGTGGGCCATTATCGCCTAAGATCAAGCATTAATGCCAACCATTTTGAGTCACCAACGACGTGAACCCCTGATATTTTCAGTGAAGCAAGGCTTGCGGGGGCGGCTGGCTCTTAATCAGATCACCCATGATGCCATCTTGGACCGGGAGGCCAGGGTCCTGCTCACCAGGCCCAAAGATCCCTGGCCGACTTGTTGAGCACTTCAGGGGAGAGCGAGACGAAGGCGGGCGAGGATGGGCAAGGGGATAAGTGGCGAAGGTTCCGGGATTTTTGGGAACCACAAGGTTGCTCGGAAGGGGGGAATTGCAGGGAATCAAAGAAGTGAAAACCCATGGCATCTGATTTTGGGTTGAACAAGTTGTTTGTGGCGAAAAGTTCCATCCTGATTTGCATGGCCCCGACAGCAGGGAGTGAGCCAAACTTGGGACATGCAAGCAGCACAAGTTTCAATGGCATGAAATCATCGTTCAAGCTGGCATGATTTTCCGTCAGGTGCTACCGGCAGCTTTGAAAGATGCCAAATTGTGCCACTTGCAAGAACTGCACCTTGGCTTTGAGATTGGGTGAGTTTTCCTGGTCCATGAGCATGATGCCTAAATCAAATTCTGCCACTACCACCAGCCAAGTTTAGGTCCTGGAACGCTCAAACATGATCTCCTGTACACTTCCAAGAGTTGAAGCTGAGACTGACTCATTGGGGTTTGGCTCGAAAGCCATTGAGACTGGCGCGGAAAGCATTCCCAAGGTCAAAGCACAGGACCAATCTTGGACGTTGCAGTTACATGTACTGTATTGCTGTCGTTGTCAAACGCATTGCACTAGAATGGTTACAACGCCTACTTCAAATGCAACATCGAATTTTTACATCAAATAAACGGATGAAACGTGAATGAATATGAATAAGCATAGTCATGCTCCATGCTTCATGATGCTCCACGTATCCTAGCCCCCTTTCTCCATTTGACATTGAACGTTATCGTTTCTCTGCACAAGGTACATGGACCTGGTACGATCCAACGAGGCGGGTGATCCCCTGGCAGGGGTGGCCCTGGCCTACCAGGAGCTGCAGTGCACTGCTGAGCTGTGGAAGTTTCGATGAGTTGTGGACTTCTTTGGTTTTCTGTGAATCTTTTTCTTTAGGACTTACTTCTTGAAGTACTTGTTGCCAGCTACGTCCGAAACCTCGTTTGTTACTCAACAGACTATCGCAAGGGGAACTCAGTCTTCCACTTGGGTTCGCGACAGTTTAGAGGAGGTCACTTTCATCTACTTCCTCTCAAGTTGAACAAGTTCTGGTTGAAGAAGTCAAGCTGAGTCCTGGTGACTCCAAGTTTGGTCATGGCTCAACCTTCGTGACCCGTC
Organism: Symbiodinium kawagutii; assembly: GCA_009767595.1. Classification (NCBI taxonomy): domain Eukaryota; class Dinophyceae; order Suessiales; family Symbiodiniaceae; genus Symbiodinium; species Symbiodinium kawagutii. The sequence goes on from VSDK01009868.1 coordinate 173,674, forward strand.
GCTAACGCAGGAGCCCTTGGAGGAGGAGCTCTTGGCACAGCTCCAGGCTGCAGCACAGGACACCACGGACTGATCAGCGCAGGTTGAGAACTCATGTTGCTTAACATGTAACATGTGAAAATTAGATACATTTATATACATATTTGAAGCAATATGTGTATATATATATATATATATGTAACCATTTATATTTTATGATTTTTGATTTATACCGTATGAAACACCTGGGACATTACATTGCATTGCACAAAGAGAATCGGTTTCTGAAACATGTTCGTGGCACATGCCCAGGTCTAGGTGATCTATCCGAATTTTTAGGGCCATTTGCGCATCATATTGGACACGTCACCGCTGCTGTGGGATTTTTGATTATTCTCAACTGCGACGTTTCCTAAGCATGAGACCCGCTGTATAAAACCGTCAACATTTGAAGGGGTGACTCAGGGATGCCTTTTCATGTTTTCTTTCACAGATTTTGGGTCAGGATTTGAAGGAGTGGCTCCCTGTGCTCCATGATCTGCTTGCAGAACAGCCTCTCGGTGGAACCGGAGAGGGGTGCAACGGGTGCAATGGTTCAATGCCGACACAGTGACCAAAAGATGAGACGGTTGAAGGCATAGATCTTGTGCCTCCCATTGATGGGCAGCCTGCAAAATAGAGGTCAAGGTTGGCCAGTTGGGTCGGTCTCATCACGTTGTAGCCAGTGAAGAAGTTGCGTTAGGATTTGTTGGAGATTAACCCCCTTTGTTCGGATCATTTATCAGCCACAGACTGGCCATGTGTGGCTAACCCTGAGATGCCGACTCAGATTTCCTAGTCGCAACTGGTGGAACAGGGGCACCGCACGCTGGATTTGGACATAGAAGGTAGATGAGTTGAATGAGTTGGATTACGGATTGTTCGAAGACTTCGCAGGTAGATGAAATTAAGAGCAATTGCTATCCCAGACTATCCCTGTGCCCATGACCCCTCTGTGAGTGCCACCTCTTGTCGGCGAGGTTGGTAGTGGACCGATTCCCACCAGGCACGGGGTTGACCAACCAGCACATGGGTGCTACATCTGCGTCGTATGATGGATTGCGATGATAGGGAAGCACCATCCACGAGTTCTTCAGGACACAGTTCTTACAGATTTGTTGTTGAGCTAATGGCAGGCAATACCTGCCATGTTTTAAGCGATTTTATATTCGTTGATTTTGCCTATGGTTCCATTAAGCCCCAGTTCCACTTGCATGGCTCCATGGCTCCATGGCTCCAGGCAGCTCCCTGAAGGACTTCTTGGGCTTCGCTGCAGGAGCTGTTGAGCTTCTGGGAGGGATGAGCTATGAAGAAGTATGGATTCATTACGGGTCATACCAAAGCTCATCCATAGCTTCTCCATACCGGTCATAGCTCATCCATAGCAAATACCGGTCATACCAAATGGTATCATAATGGTTTTACCAATGAGCTCTTCATGCATCTTAGATCTTATCATCCTAATTAGAAGCTCGCTTTGGTCCACGGCGGGCCCAGGCTACCCATTTAGTCATGGATCGACATGAGGTCAGTGGACCCCCAATGAAAGAAAGCCAAAATACCCCAGGTGTCGGCTTGCTCTGGTGCAACTTGCCTGGCCTGGCTTGGGTAATTTCTGTTTAGAAAAGACTCCGAAGATCTCCGAAGCAGTTTCCATCCCCTTCCAACTTCCAACCTTCGCATTGCGCCAACGTCGCCCTTGGATCTCCTTGGGCCAGGCGAAGATCCTCCAGATTCCTTTCCGGAGCAGCTGGAGCTGCGACACGCGCTGAGCGTGCACCGTGCTCTGGCGGAAGCTGAAGCAAAGTGATGAAATCACAAAAGGCAACTTGAAATATTTACAAATATGTTCACATAAATATATATTAAGGATATAGTGAAACATAGTGAAGTATGTTGACATCAGTAAGAATAGATTAGTATACGATATATCAATAGGCGGATGCTTGTAACATGTTCAAACTCATGAGAGCCATCTACGAAGTGGTACGGAATTTTTCCCACCCATATTTCATTGGGTTTGCAGTAGCCGACAAGTAACCAAAATTGGAACAACCGATGTGAGCAATGGGCAGACGGTCAGGCCCTGATAGTGGTTTCCTATTGATGGAGGTTGACAATGCCCAACATCAGGAATCTTGATCATGGCATATGTAATGACAGTTGTAGAGTTGTAGATCTAGTTGACATTGATGGATCTCTAACGAAGATTCACTGGGACACATCAGGCCTAAGAGTGTAGATGGCTCCAACTTGATCGTACTTTGACTCAACAAAACACAGCAGCTCTTGCACGAAATGATCAGTTGAAGAAAGACCTTCGATATTCATGGAGGAACGGCGCAGGGGGCATCCTGCATCGCTGCCTGATGGCATAAATAAGAATTGCAGTGGTTTTGATGCACCCAAACTGAATCCATCAGAAAGTACACAGAATTGGCTGATCCCATGATGTACTTCATCTTCAGACATGCTCCCGGAGGCGTATGGTTGGAAAAATGATCATTTTGCTTGCAAGTCTGTGACTCTTGGCACAACTGTGATCTATTCGCTGTTGAACTGCTGCTTCCAACCATGATCGAGCCCATATGATCTAGCACATCCCAGGGACAAGACTGGAATCCCTGAAGATGATGACAGCTCAATGCTGGCTGTTGTCATACATCGTTTGAACATGTTTGAAATCTATCTAAAGTGGTGCTGACTGCCTCGTACAGACGAAGACAAGGTGCCAAACGTGGGCGGATCACTTCGAATGGCGCAATGCCATGCAATTGCCAGTCCACATCATTTGCTGCTATTGATCAAGATTGCAACATGCGATGAACATGTGCACTTCAGAACCTCTGAGGCTGCTAGGGCCATCCAGAGCTCTGTGCAAAGTAACTGAGTAGATCTGAGTAGATTTCAGATGTAGATCTTTCATGTTTGAGAACTTCACAGCCTTTGACCCTGAGATGCCTTGGTACACGCAGCTGTTCAGCACCGAAGCCCATCGCGGATTGCTGGTGGCCCTGCGGTTGGACGCCATGGCCACAAGGACGAGACTACTGGGCCCGTTCGCCTTGCTGTGCAGCTTTTCTTACTGAAAATGGCAGTTGTTGTTACTGAAAAATGACATTTTTTGTCTCGCTGACCTTGTGAGAATCCCGCAGCAGCGGCCAGGACTGGACTTGCCTTAAGCCAGGAGCTGCGCTGCAGATCTTTGTCGCATTTTCTTATGGTGTTTCAATTGCCTTGGCAGTGGCTTCAGGTCATTACTTGAGGTCATCAACTAGTTGGTTTTAGTTGATGTTGCTATACTTCATTTGCAAGTGCATTATGGAGGTTCTTGTCAAATCTTTCACGTTTTAGATGATTGTTGCTTGTTGCACCCGTTGGTCTTCATAAGCTTTCAGATGCGCAATCAACCTAGAAGGAAGATGGTAGCAATTCAGCAAGCAAACGTGATTATTCCGAAATCGAAAGAAGCTCGACTTGGAAACCTCCGTTGATGATCAGTTGATGATCCGTTTATGCAAACAACGCGAAGAGGGACATTCATTAATATCATCAATCCACATTGAGGGTGCAGATTTCGGTTTTACCCTTGGAAGTCCATTGGTGTGAGAGCATTCACTAGCGTTGGGAAGGACGGAAGCCGCTGCCAATTGAAGTTCTAACAACCCTGGGAGAGGGACATGTTGCTCTACTTAAAGTGCATAAAGGATCACAGTTGCTATTTTGGCTTCTGTCGCTCTCTTGGTTTTGGGAATCATGTGTGATTTTATGAATCGCATGTTTTGGTTTCCGACTCCATTTTGTGGTCTCCGAGTCAGAGGCAACATGTCTGTTTTGATTCAGCTATAAACCGGCTATTAACCAGCCATGAACTGGTTGTGAACCAGCGGTCAACCAACAATTTATCAGCTTTGGTTTCTGAATCAATCCGTGACCCCTGTACTGGCGTTCCAAGTAACACCAGATCCGCCTATCTGCCCTCGCCGCCAGGAGGCTTTCGTGGTGTTACCGCAGGCTCACTATGACCTGAGCAATCGAAATTGATGAATCATCAACCAGTTCTATCGCTGGAGCATAGCGGGCTTATGATGGCTTAATATAAGCAGCTTACAGATGGTTAAGTTAATGATGCTCAAACGATGGTTTACCTGTGAACCGATTTCGCAGAACCATGGGATGATTTTCTGACCGTCAGAAAGAGGTTCCTTGGTCGATCTTGGGCTCTGGGGTCTTTGAACTTCAATGCAAAACCCAAGTTCTTGGCGTTCTGAAGAATTCAAAGAAGTTCTGAAGAATTCAGGGTCCCTCAGTGACCTTTTGATAAAGGCCTGTTTTCCGCATGAGCAAGGCAGAAGTCGTGCAGGCTTCCATTGGGGCATTGACATCTTTTGTCTCCAGATTTTTATTCCACCAATGTGGGCTACTGTATAACATGCTATAAGCTGGTTTTCGACTTTCGACCACGGTTCTGCAACTTGGGATATAACGCCTCCGTTTCAGGGTTGTCGCTGCCATCCGTCAGTTCCGCCGTGGTTTGGGCACAAAGCTTTGGACGATTGACCGGAGAGCAGAACAAGACGTTCGCGATCCAGGCTGTCGTTCAAGCAGTGGTCACAACAAGGGAGGACAAGTAAACATTCACTTGGAATACATTCAAGTTGATTACTAGTAGAACATGGCAATTACATTCACTGGGATTTATCAAAGGAAGTTTTGATCGATTCCAAAGCATTTTCCAAACTCCAGGTGTTTCTGTAGATCAAAAGGTCAGAGGGCCACGGTGGGCCATAGGTGCCCAGGGCAGCCATGCGGATCACTTCAGCCCTCGCAGTGTGCGTTGCCGTTGCGGTATTTCTGCTGGCTTCACCCGGATCCCCACAGCAAGCGCTTCATCATTTTGCCTGGCGGGCTGTGCTGGAGCTTGGAGACGATCAAGACGATCATGTTTCAAGGCCGGCTTTGTTGCACTGAAACAATCTGAAACATCTTCAAGATCTGGGGTGGAATCATTTGGAATCATTTGGAATCAGCAGTTTTAAGCTATTTCAAGATCAGGCTTTACAGGGAGAAACAATGCAATGTCTCTTCACAACACTTTTTCAATGTCGTCCTCTTGCGACCTCTTTCGTTCAGACCTTTCATTGACATCACTTCCATTGGAACAGGTTTTTGGCAGCTAACGACACGAATGACACGGATGTCACAGATATCGCAGATCCCGTGGGAGACATCCTGTTCGTCTTAGATTTCACTGTGTCCCCAGAGCATCGTAAGCTGCAGAGAGACTCTTGGACAGAAACCGAAGCCATGGTCCGTGATCGTTTGTCAACGAGGAAAAAGGCGCCAAGCCACAAAAACAACAATTCTTGGTGTGGAAGCCACCAATTGAGAGGGTGCAACTGTGCAACTACATTGAAAAACAACAACAGGGGAAGCCGGAAATATTCTGAGTGATGAATCAAATGGTTCAAATGATTAATCACTATAATCTTTGAGAGGTGCCGTCAAAACTACTTTGGCCATGTTGGACAGGTCAAACATAGTCTATTTCATGGTAAGCTGGCCATGCAAACAGGGAATCCAATGTTTTGCAATAGACCTTTTCCGTCAAAGTAGGCTTGTGCATACGCATTTGCTACCCTGTGTTTGCGAAGATCAGACTGTGTGGAACCCTTGGCATTTAAGACAGCTTCTCTCAACTCCTTCACCCAAACTGTGAAAGTTGTGATCTCGTAGATGTGTTTCACATACTCACATTGGTTTTGTCAGTGCAGAGACGATCTACTGCAAACTGATGTCGGTCTCACAACTCAGGACTTTGCAGCTGATTTGATAGGAAATGCCTCTGCCAATGCGACTTTGCATCTCTATTTTGGAGTGGTGCTCATTCAGGCGAACGTCAGCTATGAGTTGCTGAGCAGATGACATGTCGCAGAACAAACACAGGGAATTTGGGCCGCGTATGACTTGGGTGATGCAAGACTTAGAGAAGTGGACGAGTCTATTTGAGGAGCTTACTCTCCGCTCCATCATCCAAATCAAACCTTCATAAAAACACAATGTATTTGCAATTCTTATTTTACCCCTCCAACTGATTTGATTGCTTTGAATTCCTTGTTCTGCGGCTGTGAAGCGAATTGCAGGGGTTTCACAGGCAGCTGTGGGTCAGTAGGCAACTCTACAGCGATAGGGTACCTTCCGTGACTGCAGATCAGCCTTTCACAAAGAGTCCATCTCTGCATACTTTGTGCATTGCACTTAATTATGACACATTGAATTATGGCCTCTATGGCTTCTTTTTTTTCACTTGGACCCATGACTGACATTTCTTCAGGTTGACCGCTGGCAGACACGTGACACGGCCCGGCTGAGGCTACCATTGAGTGACGACTACGCCGAGCTGCAGCAGCAGTTGCGGAGTGAGTCCAGCTTCACGTTTCCCGCAACTGGTCCTCGTCGTACTGCGGCTGCCCTGCAGACCTGTGGGGATGTCATCCTTACGCGAGGTCACGAACCCATTGGCAACACAGTGCTGATGGTGCTCACAGCTGGGGTCTCCGAGGATGTGTCAGGAAGCTGGGGAAGAAACTGAGGATGATGCTTGATGATAGATCCGATAGTTGATGATGGGGTAAGGCATCTTAAGAAAATTATGGTTAACAATTCATGGATCTCTGTAGGCAATAGATGGCAATAGTAGGTACTACGGTTGCTGATGTTCCCAAGTCAATCAGAACATCTCTTGAAAAACTCAACCGGAACCAAGACATGGCAAGAGAGGCCTAAAGACTGTGCACATTTGTGAACTTGAACGGTTGGGAAATCTTTCAAAACCTTCTCAGTCACAAATGGATGATGTTGACGGCTGATGACAAGATCAACGCTCCAATTTCTATTTGTTTTGCTGTAGAGGCACGTCTGACAGCTTCAGGAACCATTTTACGTGCAGCGGAACTGAAAGTCGAACAGCGGGCTGTGATCTATGCCCTCGCTCTGGATGCCGAAGAGTCACGGAGTCCAAGTCGTAATTTGGAACTCGCGGGGCTGTCCACGGACTCCCAAAGGGAGTTCAATGTGATCCTTGCACCGCCCACAGATTCCACAACGACGTCGTCGTCCACATCATCCATGTCATCAGCGACCACTTCATCCACGACAGTCGATGCAACATCAGAAACAACCACGTCCACCACAACAACAACGACGACGTCTACGACCACAACGACCACAACGACCACAACGACCACAACGTCGACGACAACAGCAGCTCAAACGACGACAGAAGCATCGTCGTCTGCGACCTCAGCAACCTTGACAACGACCGATGACACATTGGATGAAACCGATGATGAAAGCGGCAATTTAACAAATGCAACAGTTACCACAACAACTCTCACCACGACATTTATATCAAGTGCGACTTTGGTCATCAGGAGATTGTCCACACACAGGCGATTGTTTGGGACCGGCGATCCTGTCAACATCAGAGACCTAGGTTTGCTGTTGGGACTCTGGGCTGGAAATGGTGACTGAGTTCCCCCGTGATGAAAGACTACTTGGGACTTGATCTCAAGGAATCCATGACCTCTGTTCTGGGCGCAATGACTCCCCTTCAAATATTCAATTCACTTTAGCGGCTTTCACCAGGTTTCGCAGTGTTCCTCCATTTCTTTCGAGGTCGTTTGATGAAGGTTGGCTGGTCCTTGTCCGGAAAGTAGGGTTCTCCCCACGTGGTTTCCAGGGTTGACACATGTTGACACCATGGCTGGGAACACATCCAGTATCAGCTACCATACGCCTATTCCTGGAGATCTACATTGTTGTTTCATGTTGCTTCGTATCCAACCATTGTTGTCGCATGGTTGTGGTGGTTGTGTTTGTGTTTCCTTATGTTTCCTTGTGTTTTCTTGATTTTCCTTGTATTTAGGATTCCAACTTGTGGATTTCTTCACCGAGCTCTTCGAATCTCTGGAGAGCACGAGCACCACGGAAGTTCCCAAACCCCCCATTGCTGGGGGCCTCGGCGCTGGGAAACTTGGTGAGAGCACTTCAGAGGTTCCACTGCCCTGCCTTCCAACTCTGATTTTCATCTATGTTCATGTCATTTACATTATATATATATATATACGTTATTTGTATCCATTTATGTTGTTTATATCTTTCGATTTGAACATAGGTATGTCACAATCTATAATTAGTGTCACTTGTTAGACTGTATTTAGTCACATCTCCAAGCTTCAGGACCTCAGGAATGGCAGCCCAAAATGCTGCGCACAAATACGCAGTGGAAAGATCAACAGCGGCATGTGTCAAACTCAGCATGACGAAGGAACCACTTGTAAACTAGACTCGACGACAGTATGCCTGAAATTAAGCAGGTGAGAGTGCCGAGAAGGAAAGCAGCTTGGTGTTGTTCCGTTAGCCTTTCACACCTGTATGTGAACAGCTGTATCTCAACGACAATGTTAGTGAAGATGATGTGAGTCAACCGATGTGAAGAAAATCATGTTTGGAAAGATGACGTTGGTGATCATGAGATGCATCTCAGCACATGTGAAGAAGATAGTGTGAGGGAAGATGATGTGGGTGATGGTGAGAAGAATATGAAGAAGAGAAAGAACAAGCAGATGACGACGATGATGATGTTGGGAAGAAGATGTTGGCAGCAGCTCTTTTTCTGTTGAGTACGGAAAGTTAAAGTGGATATGTGACAAACAATCATGGCCAATGCTGACACTTATATAGACAGTTGGGTAGGGAGGGAGGAAACTGCTATTGTCCTATATTGTCCTGCTTTGTTACTTTGTACTTCAAAACGCACTTTGATTCGAACAACTCCATCTTGTTTGAGCCAACCTCTTTCATTTTTTGGCAAACGTGCCTGTGCAATATCCAGAATTTGTTGGGTTGTGGAACATCACGACCCCCGAAGCTGGATTGAGATTTGAGGATTGTGGTGATCATCATTCTCACCAGCTGCTGTTTGATTTGCATCGCGGTGGGCGTGGCCTTCTTCGTTTGGCACTCCTTACGGAAAAGCGCACCGGTGATGCCTGACATCGAGCCTGTTTCGGTGGTTCCGCCTATGCCCAGCGCGGCACCGCCCAGACCACCACCACAACCGAAAGATGAAACGCAGAAAGCTTTGAGAGAGGTGCCCAGTGGTGCGCTGTGGGCGACCTGCATTTCCCACAGCAGGATCTTCCTTTGGGAAACCATGGACCCCCAGGGGTGAACCCCATAGCCTGACTGCCTTCCAAATCCCCGGAGTCAGTGCCAGAACTGAAACAGTCAGCAGCCCTTGGACGCGCAGAGCATCTTCCGCTAAACGATTTGATTGTTAACAGAACATCATTGAATCATAGGTATTCATAGGTCACACTTTTGTATACATTTTAAAGCGGATACGGGGTCGTTCGATGTGCTTGTTTCCTCTGCTGTGTCATCAGCCCTATGCCACTCCACCCATCCAGCGTACCTGCGTGCAAGTCATGTTATCGTAAGCCCTGATCCCCGTGTCGCGGTGTCCCCCGTCCCCAAGTCAAACCCTATAGGCTTGTAGCAGGAAGCAACCTGTGCACAGATGACCCAAATCTGTGCACGCAAATGATTCATATTTGTGTTCCCGAATGACCCCCTCCGCTTTTAAACTTTAAACCCAACCAAAGAAATTTGAACAACAAATTTGAGGCTATCCTACGTCATCCTTTGTCAATCTTTGTCAGTCTTTACCCCCCAGAATTTATTCTCTTTTGACAACAAAGAACTGGATCTGTTGGTTTCTGCATCCCAGATCTGAGAGATTCCTGTCCCTGGAGGCCATCGACATGCACGATATCACCAGGCTTCGGACGTTGCTGTCCGATATTTTTTTGAAAGGCTGGCCAGAGAAGAAATATTCCGATCCTCGGCCATCAACAAAGACATCACGAGATCACAAGATCGATGGACGTTAAAAATCATATGAAATCGAACTGCCACAGATGTTTAACCCCCATGGTTAAATCACATCACGGCTGCAATCCCAAATTCGCCAAGTTCAGCCAGTTCAAAGACTATGTTGGCCCTTCAAAGAGTTGGGTTCAAAGGCGCAGGACTTTCATTCCAGAGATGGAACTTTTCTAGGGGCGAAATTGTTTTCTGAACTCCCCAAATTCAGCTTCCAAGACCTTGATTAGTTGATTGCAGCTGGTCATGATTGTTGGCTGCTGGATTTGCTGCACAAAATACTACTCACAAGTGTTGACTTTTGAAGTGCCAGCCCTTTGGGGACGAGATGAGTCCCATCATAGAGAAGCCATCATGTGGAAGCACTGTGAAATTCGGTCTCAAGCATTGAATTCGAGCCAAGTGTGAGTGTGATCATACGGTTTGAGCATGGAGCGATTATGTTTGGATAAAAGCGTGATAGGCTATGAAAGCAAGGGAACACATGGGACATATGAGGACATGGGACATGAAATAAACTTGATGAGCCCGGAGATAGACGGTTCTTTGGAGAAAAATGGACACCTCTTATGCTGCTTTGTAGTTGAGGATTTGATCCTGAAAGCCTTGGAGGTGGTTGCAACCCTAAAGGAATCGACAGCTGATGTGCTCGAACAGGCTCGTGACTAGTGTGAAACGGGGGTCACCATGCCGTGAATCACAACGGAACTTTGCAGTGGTTTGCCCTCCCAAATCCTACCATGCAGTGTAACATGTGTAACATGGTTGTGGGTGAAATACGGGCAGAATAAGGCGTGACAATTCTAGTTTTTTCAATTGTGCCAGGACATACCGACATGTACTGAAGACCATGCGTTGAAGACCATTTGCAACATCTACTTGTATCATAGATGCACGCACGCAGGGAGAGTTGTTTCTGAGACATATGACATGATGAACACATGTATGTAGATGATTATACCCCAAGCCTATCATTTTCACATCTGATTGATTTTTAATCAGACACGAATGAGAAGCAGAGTTTTTGAACGAAGTCTTGCAGGCCAGGAAGTGGAAATGAAACATTCGATGCACATTAGATGATTATGCGTTTGACATTATCATTTTTGCTAAAAACCGTGAAAGTCAGAAGGTTCAATTTTGCTTTAATTAAGACACAGTTGTGCTCCTTCCAAGAAGCAAACCCTGTGCAACTTAAAGAACGGTAGTATGTTTGCGAGATATGCTAAGCTGCAAAGACATGCTCATTTCCTTTTCCACACGTACGGTCTTTGCAAAATATAAGATAGTATGTTGGAAAAAAACCCTGTACGAATAGCCTCTAGGATTTCAGGATGGTTAATCATCCTGAAAGCAAACTTTTCTCTAGAGAACTTTTTGCTCACACTGGCTGCGATTCAATGAAAGCAGGACTATACAAGAATCCTAGAGAACCGAAGAGTTCTCTAGAAAAGTACACCTCAACGGAAGTTGTACTTTTCTAGAAGACCTTTTTCATGGCAAACATCACCAAAATCTTGTCATCAGGGATCATTATTTTCATGCAATCATGCATTCGGTGGGGCATTGTGCTATTTTAGAGGTTGTTTTAGGGTTGATTTTTGCCGGATTTTGATATTCTAGATAAAATGTCTACCGGTCTTGGACTACCCCCGATTTCTAACTAGGATTTCAGGATCCTTAACCCTACCCCTGTAATTGGTACCGGGATTTGAAAAATATGTAGCATGTTACTGCCGCATAGCGTTTCTGCCAAATAGTGTTGGATTTAACAAAGTTATGCAATGTTTCATTGCTTTCGACATCGGACTTTCAGTTGGACGTTTCAATGTTACGTTCGACTTGATTGAGGAAAAGCCGCAACACATAGTTTCTTTCAAAATGAACAATATCCGTAGGGTCCCCATATTTGAGATGTGAGACTGTTTTTTGAAGAAGCAGCGGTATTAAGATAACACTTTGAAGCATACGGTATACCTGGAGTCTTAGAGGCGGAGTGGTTTCTAATTTTTGAGTGTTACAGAAACTATTCTTTTTCGGGGTAGTTTCTATTTTCTTTCTTTTTTGTTTTTTCTTTTCTATGTTTTTGTAATGTAAAGCTAAACACACAATTAAAAAACACGTTGAACACCAACCCTCAAGCTGAAATTGCATCTTGGCCTAGGCTCGGTCCTCCCAAATTGTGGCTGCATCTTTTCTGAAAAATTCTCTACGTCGCCAGCACTTTAAAGCAGGATAGGATAGATGGAAACGACAATCAAACAAACATATTTTGCGTCGTTTTTGTGCGATCAAATAGTGTTGGTGTATCTTGTACCTTTTCAATTCATTCAAATGTCGGCTTTCGAGGGAATGTTAGAGAGGTACATGGATGTACACATTCACAAACACGTAGCATGTTACATACACTACCATGTTTTTGATATATGCACATATATCACCACATATCTATGCTGGCACCCATCTTCAATTTTCCTGTCAGACATCCTCTTAAGAAGGCAAGGTTTTGGACAGCAACTACTGTACATCATGTATATCTTAAGCAATCTTGATATTATATACATACATAGTATATGTATTCGAATATGAATATATACATATATATATATATACTATATGTACATATATATATATATACATAGGATATATACACAGACATAGACATGATATGTTTGCTGTTTTGAACATCTCAATGCGCCATCCCTTTGTGTGAAGGCGCTATCGCAGGGACATCTGCCTCCTGCCAGTGCCATTGTAGATGCGCGTTTCGCTGGAGTGGATTCGGGGCTCTTGAGTCGAGTCGAAGGGTTGCGGCAACGGCACCAAAGCGGTGGCACGGCTGAGTCGCTGAGATGATGCAGAAGCTGTTGATTGTCGGTCGGTTTACCATTGAGGGATTGCAGTCTACTTGACCCTATAGACATACAACTAGATTCCATTAGAATCCATTAGATTCCATTGTTGGGATTCTGTCAAGGAGTACCACGATGAACCAACCGGCAGAACGGAGAGACAACGAACGAAGTTCATGTCCCTCACCTCTCAGTAGATCTCCGACAGCAAAGAAAGCAAACGAAAAGTGGCGCCTGTTGACCCGTGCGACAAGAAGAGGTTGTCATCCCTGTTGAGTCGGCCGGCCTCGATAAGTAATCGCCCAGAGGGGGAACCAGTTGGACAGGTCTTGTACCCTTTATGAGGGGAAGGTATTGATGAAGATGTGAGACTTAGGCAGTCTGCTGACAGTAAAAGTTGTTAAATCATTTTTTCTCAAACTGTTTTTTGGGATCTCGAATGTCTCCTGCAATGAACGGTGCTATGGTCTTCAGAAACAGGCCGTTCAAGCACCTTCTGCTCTTCAAACAGGTGGCAGCTGCTGCTGGGGACTGGCGGGGTTGCACGTGGTTCTAACATGTTCTGGCAGTGCTGTCCATAAACCGGGATGTGTAATCTCTGTAATCTCTGAATCCGCACTTTTCCTGCTACTAGTCAGGTTCCCAACAGGATTTTTGAACCATCGTTTAGCAGAATGAGTTCATTAGGGGTACTTGTTCGCCTCAGCTCACACAGCTTGGATGATTTTAAGTCTAAATGAAGTTGACTCAAAAGATCACGATTCATCAATATTACAAATCGATCTGCCACTCTGGTGGCAAATGAAAAAGGCTACATACGGGACATGCACAAACAAATCACCAGGGCGGAGAGTGATGTGTACCACCACAGATGCCAACCAACTCAACTCACAGGTTTTTGGCACCAAGTTCCTACAGAGTCCTCAAAGCTAGGTAATTCACTACCAAGTGTTGTTGGCAATGAATCTAGGGATGTTTTGCTGAAGCTTACAGGCACTTAGGCGTTCTAAACATTGAATTCTCTCGTTGTCCGCACCAGAAGTGCCAAAAATTCTTTAGTTCAGGATTGGAGAAACAAGTACAGTATTGCCATGTATTGCCCAGAGTTTCATCTCAAATCTGTAGAAACTGCAGGAGTTCACGGGACACAAGGAATAACCAAAGATTGATGTGATCAGGAGCTTGCTTTGGAACATCGCAGATTCCAACATTTTCAAACTTTCATTTCGAGTCTTAGAGATTACATCATGGCTCAACCCTGACCGCCGTTGAACTCTTGGCTATTTGGCTCAGCATTTCTGCAATGCTGCCGGCACGCGGACTGGCCACTCGACAGGATTCGTGTTCGTTTTGTCGTTGCAAAGTTCCCCATTCAAAATCAAGTAATCAAAAACTTATTTCAAATGTAATCAACAGGATTCCACTTGAGTAGATTAAATTAGAATGACATGTGCATCACATGCCGGAGGTGCACACACACACACATGCATATCCATATCCATATTCACAGACGCACAAAGATCTTGTGTGAAACCAGGATGAGTTGACTGGACACCGACTGGACACCTGTGACATCACAAGGAACTTCTTTTCGCGCTAAGGGATATTTGAGAGCTGGATCCTGGCGATGTGCTCGCGCTTGGTCTCTTGACCTCAGGGAAACACCGGTGCAGGGGTCTGTTTGGAGAACGTCATAATTTGTTTCTAGGTCGGGGCCCCAGGAATGTGGGAAACACGTGGAAACATTGCATCATGGCCAAACTGTTGAGATATGGCTTATGCAGGCACCACATGCCCTGGAATATGGACAGAAACTGATTTAATTATTCATGATTGATACATCCACCATGTGCCGGTTTACTGGATATAGGGAAAACCAATAAACCTTTGATCCCAGCAAAATGGAGGTCTTTGCCTTGAGTTCTGCAAAGGCCTCCAGACCTGGGACTCTTCACAAGGCAACCATTGAGTGTATGGGCATTCAATTTGTGGAACCCTGCGGTTCCACAGTTGTAGAACCACAAGAAGCTCGCCACAAGAAGCTCTTGTTGAGTCCGAAATTTCGGTTTTCCTGCAAGAAACGATCCTTCTGACTCTGGATACACGCCTGCAACAGATTCTGATCTCGTAGCACCCAACAGATCGCGAAGACATCCCAAGGGAACACAATGCGTCACGATGCCACAACCGCTGAAGCTGGCCGAGGTGTCGGCACTCCAGCGAGGCTGCCACATCGCAGCAGGTAGTGTTGTACCGTGCCAGGCGGGACCATGACCCACCGGTTTTGGAGTTGAAGCTTTCGTTCACAGGAAACACCAGGTGGCACTTGGCCTTGGCCCAGGTCACATCATTTCACATGTTTTACCGCCAAGAAATTGAACACATGGGGATTTGCTTCAGCAACTCAAATATGACCGTTGAACCAGAAGGCACAGTAGCAGATGACAATACCTTCTGAAATATACCTAGATGTCTGCCAAACCTTAAGCTTACTGTTTTGGAAACAGTTTGTGAACGCATTCAGCTTGTTTGTCTGCTCAAGTGTTTCAAACACAGCTGATGGTTTGCCACCGAAAAGGGGACGACGCGGCCTGATCTCAAGAGTGGGAATCTGATTACTGGAACGACCGTGGCAAAATGGCCTATCCATTTATTGACGCATCATCATGCAACTTGGGTAACGCACCAAGACTAACCCGTTAGACCGTTAGACATACATAGTATTACTTTTTGGATTCAAAGTTACCAATGGCACTATCTGTTGGAGGACTTCCATGCCGCAGGCATTTTGCTAGAGTGATGCATATGATTCTCACATGTTTTTGATATTTTGATGGTGAGCCCCTTGATACTTTTTGCACAGCTCCCAACACATCAACCACTGGGGAAGGGCCGTTCATTCATGATGTGGGATCAGCACAGGTCCTTGGCAGATGAGAGTCGGAAGGTGGAGAATGCCATCAACTATGCAACACTCGGTATCTTGGACCATTTGACAGGACCATCTGAGACCATCTTGGACCAGCTGACCATCTTGGTTTTTCGAGAAGTCGCCCAGACGTGCTGTTGCAACAGCCAATCTGACCAGGTGTTGTTTTGAGAAGTCAATTGGGTGCCCACGACCGCGGCTTAGCCAAGATTCGTAGAATGTTTGAATTTCCCAAGCTTGAGCTAGAGCTTGGAAAGTGTCCTCAGATATCGCCAAAATGCATTTCTTGAGTTCTCCAAGTCAACCAATAGAGAAACCCGATAAACATGTCACTTCTTGGGCTTGTCCGTTTGTCATTCTATCCGCCAGATGTTTTAAAACAGAGCTTCGAGCATGTCTAAATTTGTTTCGCATGATAATAGAAGCATATGAACCCCTCCAGTGTGGGACTGCAGACTGAAGCCAAGGCATGAGCGGAGGGATGGGTATGGCTTTTCTAGGACAGCTGCGGGAAAATTGGGATCAATGGGAGCTGGAAATTACGCAGTATCAGGTATCGGTATTACCGTACAACCTATATATAAGAGGATATACAAGAGGATTATACCTAAACATAAGAGGATGTATAACAGGATGTATAAGAGGATGTATAAGAGGATACCTAGATGTGTACAACTGGCACTGTGAGCTGCGGTACGCAACGCACTGCGAGGACTGGCGCCTTTGACTTCGCCAAGTCTCTTTATGGTAGGCTGGGGATGGCTGGGGATGGCTGGGGATGGCTGGGGCCCTTGGAAGTGGTTTGCTGTGGTCGTCATGCTGAGCCGTGCTGAGCCATGCTGAGCCATGCTGAGCCATGCTGAGCCTGTTCTTTTCCAAGACTTTGAAGCACCAGTAGCACTTTACATGTTTTTACATGTTTGCATAGCACTTGCAATTGTTTGTGTTTGGATTTTTGTGTGGAAAACACGCAAAAGCACACGTACGCTGCAATGATATAGCTGCTATACGCTTGAGTCAAGATTGGCTGTCCAAATCGGTCCATATCAAGTACCTCGACACGTTTATCCTTGCTTCGATGTGAGGCTTACTCTTGGCAATTGTCCAAGTGCAGTTCGGCACCTTTAGCTGCAGTTTGGTCAAAGAGGCGAAATCACTTGTCAACGAAGAAGTAAGAATTCCAGTTACAGCTGTCGGATAAAATTAGCCCGGCAGACAAAAAAGATACAAAGCAAACTATAAAGCGGGTTCAGAGTGACACTGATTTCGAAGACTTCGGCGATGGTCCTCAGAGGGAAGAATCCCACGTGCAGTAGGACACGAGAAAACAGAATGTATAGACTGTATCCTCTACATAGTATTTAGTTCTGACGAGAGCACAGCTAGCTAGCGTATTGAGTACAGCTGGCGTATAGAGCGCAGATACCTGGCCTACCTAGCCCATTGCATTACTGCAAAGATCACATCCTATTCTTACTTCGTCTGAAGGTTTCAAGGAAAAAACACCATGAAGAAGGCGCCAAAAAGGCGCTTCCAACATTCAGTGCACCAAGGATACAGCTACATGACGCGGCAACTCTATGTGCAGAGAAGACGTTGGGTCACGGAGTTGCGCAATGATGAGGCAGGGGAAGGTCCTTTGAAGCAAGCACTGACAGTCTGAGAGCCCATTGACATACTTCAGACATCTTCAGACATCTTCAGACATCTTCAAGTCTGACAGTGGATGGTTTTCTCAAAAGGACCCACTGACATACTTCAGACATCTTCACATTGGTTTATCACACCTGTATAGAAACTTGTCCCTCAGATGGGAGCTAGGATGAAGTCAAGCGCTTGTGTACGAAATGGCTTTGATGGTGCAGAAGACAATCACAATACTTTAGTCATTGACTCCCTGATTTGGCAGTCTGGCACGAAGTCGGCATGAAGACTACCAAAGAATCGCGAGAAAGCAGTAGGAATCATATACTTGATCACTTTGAATAATTACGAACGTCAAGCTGGGGGTGTGTGAAAGTTCACTATCTGAACTCACGACTGCAATGCCATTCAGGAGAATCATTTGGTGGTCTCTTGGCACCAATAGGACCAGTTTTTGACCAAACATGGACCGGGGGCACCGACACTGCCAACCAGCAAACCAAACCAGCATTGACAAACTTAGCAAACCAAACCGATCAAACCACGTCCAGAAGTGAACAAACAACAAGCAAGCCACGGTGTTGCCCAAGCTGCTGAGACATGGTGAAGGCCAGCCAAAGTGACATTGCAAGTGTGTACAAGCATAAATTAATCTTCACTAGAAGTGTTCATCAAAGAGTAACAACCACTGGAATCCATTGGACAACCTGACGAGTGCTATGAAGATCTGTGATGTGCCACACATCTCCGCAGCTGCTCATTCTCTGTGATTTTCGGGACGTTCCAGCAGTGTGCCACACCATGCAAGTTGCCTACGAGGCAGCGCAGGGTCGGAGACATCAGAATTTCAGGATTCAGTCATTTGTTGGTGTCGGTGGAGTCTATGGTGAGGATCATGTCACTTGGCAAAGTCGTTCCATCTCGTTTGAGTACTTTCAAGACTGCAAACATGCTAGATGATGACCCTTTGTCTTGTGTTGCTCGTGTATTCCTCTCTGTATCCAACTGTGCCTTCCATGCTCTTCAGCCATGAAAAAAGGATTAATTATGATTTATGATTGGTAACACTGTTTGATGCTGGACCCAGCCGCCGCTTTATGACGAATGGCATCATGAAATCAACATCAACTCCCTTCTTCCAGCAACCTGCAAGTGACATAGGCTGGGCTGGTTGGAAAGAATCTTTCTACAGTAATATTGTTTCGGACAAAATGCGAAATCAATCGAACATTCGTGGTTTTCAGCACTACGTGTGATCGCGTTCAAAACCAAGCAAGATAGGTCGGGTTTCTACAAATTCTCCGCATTGCGCCTGTATGAACCATCTTTCGGATCAATAGAGACATCGTGGGCAGGTCAAGGCCAAGCAGATGCCAGCAGGAAGTAACAGGAATGCTGTTCTTTGGTAGGAAGTGAACTTCATGTTGTTCTTCGGTTTCCAATATTTTGGGTATCGCAGCAGAAGCTTTGGAGGAAGTGAGCTCACACTCGCGCGAGCATCCTGAGACCACAGGTGGGGTCGAACTGGGGGGAGCTCATCTGTAGGGATTTGCCGCGGGGAAGGAGATTTTGAGTGGCGACTTCATGCCTTGGCTGTGCATGAATTTTGGTACCTGGTACTGGTACATACAAAATGCATCAAAATGCGTTATGATTGTGATTGTTATTCTGTCTGTTTTTGAAAAAATATGAACAAATATGTACATTGGGATCCCAAGTGATTCTCACCCAAGACATGTTGGAACAATACGCCCAAAGGTGTCATGAGCCAGCTCTCACTTGTGGCAACAAATTGACCCTTGATGACCGCAGGAGGCGGCTGCGAAGCATTACAGTCTTGGAGATCTTACTAGTTTTTACAGCTTTTCAATCGTAGCTACTACTAGTAGCTCTGACTATCTCATACCGCTCTCAAATTAGTAGGTCACAACATGTTGCGAAATATTGCACAACCCAGAAGAACACATATGGTCCATACATGGATCCACATCTTTCAGAAGCTTCACAACAACCGATCTGGGAATGGGTCTGTCCATCCCAGAAAAGTGGTATGGAGAGGGTCCTTTTCCTGCACAACCCTTGGTCCAGAACTGGGAATCAATACATAGCTTGGGGCCATTGCTTGCTTGGTCGCTTTTATCCCTAAAGTTGTTAGTCATAGCCCCCCGCATTGAGTTTGTTCCATCTCAAGCACTATTGACGACCATTATTCTCCATTGTGACTAAGCATTATACATCATGCTTAACCAGCATCATTAATGAATTGACCATAAATGATGAAACCTATTCTTGAAACCCATGACATCAATAACCATCAATAGTCACCAATTAAAAATCATTCTTCGCCACCAGTTTTATTCGCCTGGAAGGGAGGCTTACGTAATGACGAAGCATCATCAACCACTACGACCACCACCACCACCACCACCACCACCACCACCACCACCACCATCAACCAGTCACCACCATCAAGACTCGTTGGTCCCGCAGGGCCACCACCGCCCCGTCCCTGGTGTTCCACGGAGCGCCTGGTGGCTTTGACTGCGCTGGCGCTATGCTTTTGCGCCGCAACAGGCGGGCGAATGTACCACCAGAGCCGTTGCGAACCACTGTCGTTATCCTAGAAATGGCTTTTCTGAGAAAATTTCCATAGGAAATCCCTGTAGCATATCTGAGTGATGGTTTAAACAAGTGTCTTTGGAGACTTGCCCATCAACCAACCTAGTGAGTATAACGATTGATGAATCGCTGATTAACTGACCATGGTAGTTAATGAATGGTTGATAGTGAGTGAATGGCAACCATAGTTCTTATTGTGAACAGAAACTTAATCATTGTTTAACCCTTAGTTGGTTCCACTAGCATTACTGTAGCATGATTTGCCATCATTCTGAGTCATTTTTGATTATCATCAACAAGCAGGTACTACTAGAAACCATTGGTCGAGTATGTTCCGGTGGCCCACGTTGCTCATGTATACAGTAGTTGATTGCTCTCCATGACAATGGTTACCCATACCAGTGTTGACCATTATAAGCCATCACTGTTGTATGACCATTAACCCTTATGAACCATTGCTAATCATAACAAGCACTTATGAACCATTGACTACTAGCAATTGTTACTTTTGGATTCTCGGCGATCATCAGTAGTTCATCATCTTGTTTTCGTTGTCGCTGTTTGTTGTTTGCTTCAGTAAGCCATGTTCATATCCGGGGTAGAGCGAGCCAAGACAGTATCTTGGCTGTGTATGTTGGGTTGCACCTACCTGTTGATTGATAATGCGCTGACTCGCTTTATGAATCTGATGCAATCTGTTGAATTTGTATTGTGGTTTATGAATCACTGTTCTGCGCTTTATGAATCACTGTTCCAGAATGTTCCAGTACATGTATCAGATGTTCAGAGGGCAGCTTCTGCCATGTTTGGTACATCAATTTGCTGGTCCTTTGCCAAGTTTTGGCCTGTAGCTGCTCATATTAACCACGCTGATCCTGCTATATTCATTTTTTTCAGACATATTGTTGTACCTATGTAATTGAACATAATATGATATTTGATATGGAATTTGACACGGTATGCTAGCATGATGGTGCCACTGTAACTCTAATATGTTTACACGTTTATACATATATTTAGTAATGATCACCATAATCAGCAAGTTCTCATGCTGCCTTGCTATGCAAATCTTTGGTCCAGGACTGGTCACCCACAAGTCGCCATATGGCCTGCAGAAGGCTGCAGCACTTCGAGGTTTTAAGGACCTGGCGGGTGCGCAGGGTGGGCGGTGGGTTCACTGATTGTATACTGTAGATGTGTTTAGATGTGTTTAGTTGCACATCTGCATAGGAATACATACAGGAATATATGCAGTGTGAGTATATTTGAATCAACATACTGCAATGTATTAAAACATGTGTATACATATACAGATACACGAATGTGGGTATTTGTGCGTACCTACAATAGTTGCACAGGCTTGTACGCATGTCCGCACATTCGCACCTGTTTTTTTCTTGTTGAGTATTGACATCTTATACCAGCATGACAAGCGCATGTATAATCATGTATACATGTTACATCGCATGTATCACACACACACACACGCTCCTTACACACACACACATGTGTATATATATATATATGCGTACAGAAATACATCTTTGTAGACATAAAGATGTACAGGAATTCATTGATATAGAGATAAAAGGACACACACACACATATATATATGCATACATCTGTACATAGATAGACAAAATTAAATCTCAAGCTTGGTAGAGACAGTAGTCATGAGTTGGTCAATGGAGCGAGTCAGATTCTGCCAGGAAGCGCGTTTGCTGCCAGATGGCAACAAGCATGGAGCGGCCACCGTCTTTTATGGAAATGGCGACAAATTCCAAGGAAACTTCAAGGATGGTGAGCGGGATGGTGCCGGTACTGTCACTTGGCAGCTCGACTCTTCTGAGAATCAGGACGTACCAGGATGGTGCTTAGTCTCCTCACCTGAACAATGGATAGCCCAGCCCAAACGCCCAAGACCAGCGATTCTTGGATGTGATGAAGCAGTTGGTCACTGCAGCCCCCAGTTTTTGCGCTTCTGCCGCTTCCATCACATCTCACGTCCAGTACTCTCCTGGTCGCAGTGTTTGACCCAATCGCTCCAGAATAGCAGGTGGTTTTCCAATTGATAGTGGTTGTGATTGATGGTTCGTAGGTACCACCATTCATGTACAAAGCTCTACATTGAATGAACTCAGCCTTGGATTGTCAACTGCCATCATGATCATCCAGCACCCTGTTGCCATCACGAGGTTAAGTACGGCAATGGTGACAAGTACGTCGGAGACTTTCATCATGACAAGAAGTCGGGACAAGGCACTGAATCTCAGCTGAACAAACTGCAACCGAGTCTCGAGGTGAGCTGCTTGGTGTTGTGAATTGTAGAGACTCTGCCTGTTTTTAGACTCCTTTCATCTCCTTTCAAAATAGCGCCTAGCCACAGAATCCACGGAGTCTTTGTTTCTTTTTGCAGGCAAATGTTTGATCCAACAGGGCCCAGTTGTTGTCAAATTGGCAGCTGACAACCTGGGCTACGCTCAGGTATGGGCATCGGATCAGACACTGAAAACCCATGTTTTGCAAGTTTTATGCTGGCTGGTTCGACATTGTATGCTCGTAAATTCTATTCATCTTTGTTCCGTATCATCCAAAGGAGGATGCACTTTCACGCCTTTGAACATCTACTTGTCTAGAGATCGTCGAGGACACACCGCCAAGGGTACATTTGAATAAGCTTGACTATATAGTCCTTCACAATTTCCGTACAGTTGGTTGACATCATGGTTTTCCGGAGGGGAGAAGAGGCAATGTTGTGAACATGCACAGACATTTTTTCTCTGAGTAACAACACGTTGCTGGATCTTTCAAACATGACATGGCAAGGCTGCTAGCTCACCCTTTTTGGCGTAGCTCCCACACCCGTTCCACTGACAGTTGGGGATCCAACCTCACTCTTTCAGCAGTTTTGCTGGTCTTTGTCTCATGACCCTGGTCCTTTGACCAGTTTCCAAGACCCATTGTGGAGTTGTACTGGTTCTGAATCGCTCAATGAATCAAGTGACAATAATGACAAGCAATGACAAGCAATGACCAGCACCAACCTGTCTTTGAGCCACCGGGAGCAGCAACAGCGCCTAGGACTTCTATAGCAATGGAGACCGCCACACTGGGGACTGGCAACGCGGCTTGGCCAATGGCCAAGGCACCTGGTCGTATGCCAGTGGCCATGAGGTCACCGGGAAGGATGGCAAGATCGTCCGGGAGATGACCAAAGATCTTCCCAATCCGAGCTTCAAATCGATGTTGAAGAAGTAACACGAAGAGCCAGCTGAGTGACTTTAGGAATCTTTAAGATGTGAGATACATTGAGATACATTGAGATACATTGAGTATCTTTGGGCTGGCTCTTCGAGTTTTCAGTCTGTTTCCAACACCTGCAGTTGAGAAGTGACTGCTCGTGGAAGGCGCCAAAGACGCGCACGCACAGACTCCGCCCAAAGTCTCAAGATCGAAATAAGGGGCTAACATTGCACAGTGAAGATCAGTGAAGCATAAGAATGACATGAAATTATATGACATTCTCCTATGATTAGAATCGAAGCATTGAGAATAGACAATAAGATGAGGTAGTGAAGCATTGCAACATTGCAATTGCATGGAATTTCTCGTTCTTACAAATTTACAATGTCCTGAAACTTTCCATTGTGCATCGCTTCTTTTGCAGCAGCCTTCCCCTTATTTCGCCACACTCAAAATGAGCCAAATGCTGAACTTTGATTGTCGGGAAATCCGTTGAGCGTACTGCGCAAAAGATCGGGTGTTGGCTCGCTGGATAGGTCCGGTGACAGGTCTTGGGCATTCCAAGCTCATCCGATCCCAAGCAGCTGCGAATGTTTTTGTGACACCGGAGCTCCTCACATAGGGGTTGCGCTTTTGTGCACCCAGCTCCACATCAAGGGGACAGCTTGATTTGTGTTTGGCGACTTGGACGGTGGGGTGGTTTGGTAGTCTGAAACGTCAGCCAAGTTCTTAATGACCGCAAAGTATAAGTTCCCACTTGAGGGGGCCAACCGTCCACCGTCCACCCTGTTTGTGACATGAAGAGACCCTTGTTTGCTCAATAGCAGAAATGTTGTAAGTGTTTGAAAGTATTTATGACGTCCTGGAATCCAAAGACACTTCTTGGTTGTTGCTGCTCTTGGCAGCCAAAGACCTTCGACTCAACATTCGTGCAGAAGTAGTAGTGTTAAGTAGCAAGGAATCTGATCAGACTCCAAGGGATATGTTGAACCCTCGGCCCTAGGAGATCATTGGGGTAGCTAAGCATGGTGGTCCCCACCTCGCTAAGACCGTGGTGTTTGACGCCAACCTCACGCGATTCTGGAAGTTGGGGAACGACACAGCTACCGGAGAAACGCCTTCAATGCAGGCGGCTTGGTTTCGCAATGTGGCAGGTCGTGGCTGTGGATCACCAATAACCGTGGCATTTCTGAAATTTCTACATTTCGCATGTTTGGATGGTTAGTACAGACCCATTATCCCATCCCAAACACACATGTTCCATACATCTACTCTATACACAAATGGTGTACACATTTTGAATGCACGGTAACACATCTATGGGTTAGCAAAATATGGAGAAATGCCAGACTTTCGTAACAAGTTGTGGGGACTGATGGGTAGAGGAATGCTTCTCCCCAGTCCTGAAGCGAAGTCCCATTGTTCTGCATGGCTATACCAACACTGGACATGTGGGGCCCCATGTTTCAAACGCGGTGAAATCAAATCGAATTTTTCTAAAATCATGGCAACGTTGGTTTGTTTCAGAAAGTCTTCGGCGGCTGGTGTAGCCAAAACTGCAGGCCACCCGCATTCAAATAATCCTATTTCACAATGATGGCAAAGCACCTTTTGAGCGGTGGCAGTATGACAGTATGATGGTAGGAAATTTGGGATTTCCAGTTGCAGTGCTGAGCCCTGCCTGACGTGGTAATGCAGCAAAGATTTTGAGGTGACACAAATCATTTGACAAACTTTTTAATCTACTGTAAGGGGTCATGCACAGATGTGTGAACATGAGAAGATACATGGTCAGAATCAACGATTTTTCATTTCCACAGACACAGGGGCATGGTGTACGAAAGCTGGACCTTCCGCTTGAATCCACGCTGGAACGGATGATTTGCTATGTCATTGACAGGTCTTTGGCAGTTTGAGGTTGGATAATCCGCAAGAGCAATCGTACACTATGAGGCAAAGTGCTTGAACATAGCAACCGAACATCCTATCATCCGTTATTTGGCTCATTTTTGTTGTGCTGTAATGTACGGAGGAAACTTACACAACTGATCCAAGTGATTCTTTTTCTCGCCCAGCTACAAGCTCTGGAAGAATTGGGGATGGGTCACAACCAATTGTGTATTGTCAAGTTGGGCGTGAGCCTCTCAAAAAGCAGCATGCTGTTGAAATCTGTTGACATCTGTTGGATGTGATGATTATGTGTGGATCTTCAAGTGGGCTACAGGGCTTTTGGCCCATGGCAAATTGCCACCTGGCCTCAGGACATTACGGAGAAGGGCAAGAGTCTCTTGCCAGCCTGCGTCAAACACCTGTACCCAGCACTTGTTGAAGCAGGTTGAAGCCTGCAAGTTTAGACGATTCGTGCATTCCGCCAATTAAAAAATCAAGGTTTTAACCATCCCCAGTACAGGGTGATACCCCATGAAAAGCAAGGTTTTGGGAGCCAAACTGTATATAGACGTTCATTGATGTGCGGCGGACAACCAAGACAATATTGGCCAATTTTGGCCGAAATGAATCACACTGATGCATAGCCACGAAGGAGTAGCCAAGTCTGTCGCCTAAGCAACCTTTCGTTGACAAAAAGTTTCCCCCAAAGGTCCCGGCTCTGCCCCAGATAAACCGCACCTTGTGTTTGGTGAAAGACTTGGCAGTCTGGCTTTCATCAAGGTTGAGCCACCCATAATCTATTTACTTGTATACTTATTACATATTTGTTGGTTTTTGGGCGCATTTTTGTAGGGACACGCCAACTATTGGTTTTCTTGCCAGTAGTTGCGGATATGAGCCGATGTGTTTCACGTGGTACAACTGATTCATCTTCCTAAGAGGGTCCGAAGCATGAAAACAGAATAGCCCAGGACAGTCTGGAGAGTTTCCATGAATGAAACCAGTGGCGGGAGTTCCAGGGGATGGATTTGGAAACCCCAGCCCAGTGACACCTCAACAGCAACCAGGGGCTGTGTGCAAGTGTCCAGGTGATGGTGAAGACAAGTGTAACCACGATTGTGAACATCCACGACATGGAAATTAATCCATGACCGACACTTGTGGCAGCAGAGAACACCGGCAGCCTTGCTGTAACCTTCAGTAATGAGCCCCGGTAGATGTAGAGACTTGGTCAGGGAAGAATGGCTTTCCATAGCACTGGTTGTAGAATCCAATTCACCCAAAGTTATGAACACCATGTTCAGTGAAGACAGAGTTTATGGATCCCATGCTTCCAGTGGAGGGTATGACTTCAAATACCAAACGCCAGTCCTGGGGAATCGCAGCGCCACCAAGTGTTCTTCTTCGTGGACCCAAAAGTGGGCGAAGTGCTGAATGAAGAGGCTTGCGGCGGTTGTTGAAACTGACAGTTGAGCAGCAAAACATCCAGACTTCCAAAATTGCACGCAGTGGTTTTCCAACTGGAACTTGAGAATCTGCTTGGATCTATACTTGGATCTATTTGAAATCGATCAAGGGATTCTCACTGACGAGTGAGTGATCCCCGCAGAAGGTTGGATAAGAGCTGGGTGGCAGCTGCTTCTTGCGTCTTGCTGTACAACTGGCAAAATGATGGATGCATGCTGGATAATCAGGTGGCCTCTGAATGGAATGTGATATGGATGGAATCAGATGGAAGGTGTTCCAGTCTCGCCCCAGAGGCCTTTGATGCGCTGCTGGCGTCTTCCAAAGGTATCGAGGAGGAGAAGGTGCCACAGGGTTCCCATGGGTTCCCAATCTTGTCATCCAAGAGCTGCGAATCCCCATTGACCAGGCTGTATGTCATGGGACTATCACCATGAAGCAGTTGAGTTGGTGTGTTTGGAGCCTCAACAATTATGATTGTGCTGGGTTGATTGGATAGATCACAATCCATTGATGGCATGAATTTCAACCGGGTGATCAGGTGGTGCACTCGGTGGGAATTGCCCTGTCATGAAGTTCCAAACTAAGACTTCAATTCTCAACAGGATGCTCCCTTTGATTGTTGGAGTGACTTGTTCCCACGTGAGCACCGCTCAATGTTCACATGTTCCTCAGGAATGTTCCTCATCGGTTCCTCTACAGTTCCCACCCTTCCTCTGGACTTCCATGGAGAACTTGTTCCTTTGTTTGGGAAGAGTCTTTTTCGTTAGGTGGAGGCGAAGCCTGTGGCTCGACGTAGAGAGGGCTGGTGGTGGCTACCACGCGGATGCATCGGGTGGTGGCAGTGTTGGTAAGCTGCTGTGTTTAGTGAACGGTTGGATTCCAGTGGCTTGTCAAGAATGTAGAGGCTATATGCTATGACTCCAGCAAGGCTTTCACTGGTTTGTTTATGCACCCTTTGAACGGGTTGTCTCCTGAACAAGCTTCTTCTAGTGTTTTGACTATCACTAAACTAAAACGATGTGATACGGGCATGATAACATTTGCTTTGACAACATCAACTCTGAGCCCCAAAGAACTCTGGTCTCTGTGAGGTTTCTTTGTTTCTGATTTTTTGTTTCGCTGGAGTTTCTCCCGAGTTTTGTGTCTCAGGTGATGGGTGAGACCGAAGAGATGTCGAAGCGAATCGTTCAGTCCTTCTCCGGCCTCACAAGGGAGCGACTCAGCGCGAATCGATCTCAGGGTGGCAGAGCTAATTGATCTCCGGTTGGAGCGCTCCACTTGGAGCTATCATTGGGACCACATCTGCTGAAAATGCAGAACCCAAAAAATGAATACTCAAACATAGAAATGGAACTGCATTTCCAGCAGGTCATGTTTCGGATGGATTTTCCATCGCCATGGAGTGCGCAGGCAATAGAAATAGCAGCACGGTATCCTGGAGCATCACAAGGCAAGCGCTCCACCTCAACAGTAGCATCAGTAGCACCCCCAAATGGTTGATGGGACCGGACACCCTGGGCATCCTCGGACACGTTGATGGTGTTGAAACGGAGATCCAAGGTCACGGGTTGGCCTCAAATTGGTAGGGCTGCGACCAAAGATCAGCTTCTTAGGAGCAACCAATGGCTGACTAGTCACAGATTAATTGATCCGGCTGGGAATGCCCGGCTCACCGGCCAGGGGTAAACATCCCTGACATGGAGATAGCAGTGAGATAGCATCAGCTGTAAGATCTGGGTGTGCCAGAATGATGTTTCGAACGGTTTTAGCTGACATTGCATTTTTGCCCCCTACTTGGAAGACAGATCCGCATTTAGATTCGGATGGTGGAAGAATGCTGCATTACGATCGTGATGTATGAATAGGAATTAGAGTCTTTTGGACGGGTAATTCATTTTGCCTAGTGACCTTTTTGAGCTATGTCAAAGATGACATCATCATCCACCACCCGCGAAGACACTTACACTTTTGGTTGTGGCTGATGCAGAAGCAGGGCAACATGCTCACTGAATTGTCTTGGCAGTTTTCCCCTTGTGCCATCAGCACCCAGCATGTGCCATGAGGAATTTGTCTCAAATGGCAGGGAAGGACCTTGCTGCAGGGAGTCGAAATCTGTTGAAACACAAACTTCTAGGGTCTTCCAGGCACAGAGAATCGAAGCACATGGTGGATGTAAAGGATAACATGTGTGTCAGGCTGAGTTGCCAAGGGATCGGACACAGGTTATTGGGAGCTGGGAGGCCGACAGACGACACATGACTGACGTTCGAACACTTGATGTGGCACGGTGGCAGTCTCTTCCCATCCCTTCCCTATGAAAAAGGTCAGGAGATGTCAGGAGGATGGGGACGGGATCATATCAACCACCAGTTGGGAAGTGGATGGAAGTGGCAAGTCACGGTAGATGGTGAAACACATGGGAGCCATCCCCGCAGCTTCTCCAGGACGGTGGGTCTCCCATCCAGGTCCGTTGGGTGGTGGTGGCATGGCGACTGGATGCGACCGGCGACTGGTTTTTCTGTTGGGCACTGGCCGTAGGCGTTGCATGTGCTAGTTGGGCATCCCGTTGCATTTCAAGCAACATGCGCAACTCAGCCGTCAAAGTTGGGAGCGGTGGCTGCTGTACGTATTACCGATGTAAACGTGTCCCTGCTGCTTTTGAGGTGAGATAGGAAAGGTTCTTCCGCAAATAGTTGGGTTCATCGGCACCAGACTTCTATTTCTTATTGTAGTTAATGATATTTCAGGAACATCGAAGTCTGAAGACTAACAAGTATAAGGAACATGTTCGTAACTTATTTCATAACACGTTCAGTTCACTCCCACGCGCCAGCAGCTGAAGAAGCTGGAGCACTATGCAAACATGTCTGGCGTAAGCTTCATGACCATGGGCCTCCTGTTCTATGCCTCTCGGCGCACGTTGTGAGCCCAACCCCACGGGGAGCAACGGTGGCTCTTAAGTGATTAGGGCTCTTGCTGTTGAAGCTGCTGACACTAGTGGTCTTGGTGCCGCTGTCGATGCGATGGTTTGTTGTTGTTGTTGTTGTTGTTGTTGTTGTTGTTGTTGTTGTTCCCCACATCTAGTTGTGGGGTTTTTATTTTTCTGCTGGATCCCGCAACCTCGCTCACGACCTCCCTCCTCCTCTCCTCCTCCTCCCGCGTTGCGCTCCTCCTCTCATCATCATCATCATCATCATCATCATCATCATCATCATCATCATCATCATCATCATCATCATCATCATCATCATCA